>VZZY01009183.1:449960-556423 GCA_013400335.1 Eurystomus gularis | reverse complement strand
CGCGGCCCGGGGGCTGCCGGCGGCTCGGTCCGTGCCCCTGAGGCTTCCCCGCCTCGCCCGGGCCCGGGCAGGGACAGAGGCAGAAACCTTCGGAGCCTGCAAAGCTAGAGCTGCAGTAAGTCCTTCCACATGTACCGGGGGCGGCCCTCTGAGCTTTAAGAAACGTTACAAAACTACAAAGGACTGTGGCGTGCTAAAAGAAGCAACTTGGGCATCGGTTAAAAGCTAATAATGAGAGTTCTTCTGGAGAGGAGAACAATTGTAAACCGGGGGCAGGGACGCTGGCTCACCTGGGGGGACTCTTTATCTGATGTCTCGCTTGCCGGTGTCTGAACCCAAATCCTGATGTCCTCACCTGTCTGGCAGCCCCTGGTTTTATTCTGTGCTGCGGAATAAACGCCCAGAGTGGTGCTGGGCACCCGGCCTGCAGAGCCCGGCTGGGCCGCTGAGCGCTGTGCCCCTCACCGTGAGGGGAAAGGGTGGAAATCCATCATCGGAGATCTTGTGAAACCAGAAATGCGCCCCTGGAGTTACAGAAATTCTAGTTATTAGTGTGCTAAACATTTTGTTTACATATGTGTTTATTGTGCATATACGAGCTGTACTTTAAAAAATAATGGAGGCTACCAAGTCCCACACAAGGAGTGAAGAAATTCAGCATTAAGATTGAGCAGTTATAGTTTGGTTTCCTTACTTGTATCTGTTAGCTTGTGATTATTTAATGAAAGATTTCATTGCATGCATTGCGTCCTGCGCTCAGAAGGAGCAGAGGGCTGTGAGTGCGGCTTTGTTAGAATTTGTGGCACAGGTACTCAAATACACGACACTGCACTGCAGCGACTGAAGCGCTGCAGCAGTGTGTGAGCTCCCTCGCAAGCCATACTCGCTGCATACGCTGGCTACTTGTGTTTGACAATGGCTGTTGTTATTCACGATGAATTGATAAGAAATCAAGAGCTGAACTGAGTTGATTCATTCAGAGTATCAAAAAGGGATTTCGTTTTTCAGAGAACTTTGCTGCGTGTGGCTCACAGCCCACAACACAGCCACAGGTTGTGTGAGCGGGGACCTGTTTGTATCCTTTTATCTGAACGAGGAATTGCAAAAGCAATGCAGAGCTTTAATGTTGAGCTGACTACAGTGGCTTAATTCAAGCATCCCTCTTCCTCACTGTAAAAGTGTTTTGGGCAAATGTCTGTTGTGAAAAGTTTCTGTTCCTAATGGTAAAGGCCGGCAAGATTGCGAGCCGTTTTCTGAAGAGAAGTGCTGGGTAACTTTCACGATGTGTCATGCCGCTGGCCCCAGCAGTAATAAAGAATATAGCTGATACTATTGCTGGTCTGACAGGGTGAGGAAGAATATCCTCAAGGAATAACGGCTAAGGCGATGGACATAGCTGTTTTGATTTGATACCCTGTAAAGCTGGTATTCACATTGTTGTCAGTGACATTTTACAAAAATGTTGTATATATTAAGGATTTCGAGGATTCCATCTTCTCATTAATAGTTATCTACCTTGAGCAGCAGAGTCTGTGACCTTGTTATTTGGGCCCCATAAAACTCGTATCGGAGGCAGCTCCTGTCCCCGGAAATCCCAGGCAGATGTGCAGTAAGGGGAAAGAGGAGCAAAATATGAAAGGGCTTGGAAATCAATGCTGGGGCTGTTTTTTTTGTCGTCTTTGCAGCACCTGTTCACTGGAACAAACTACTTCTACAGGGTATCGTGCTCTGCTTAGCCTAATGGCCAGCGATAAATCCTTTCCAGCTTTAATTCAATGTCTTAGCTGCCTGTCGGCACTAAATTACATTAAGAATAGCCGCAAACAGCATTGCTGCCAAGGGATGTGGCAGCGATATCAGTAAAAATAAAAAGTCCGGATTGCCTGGACCAGTGATCACACTGGTGAGCAGTCTCTAGTGTGAAGATCTCTCCCTTGAAAAGTGAAGCTGGAGTCTGATCCTCATCAGTTTGTCCTTAATGTGAGGTGGCTGGGAATTAAAGTTTAGAAATTATGCTGAAGGAAAGATTGAAGAAAATCAGTTGATTTTTATCAGGGGAGGAGCAAAAGGCAAGGAGATAGCGGAAACCTGGAAGGGGTAACATGTAAAAGACTGTAGTAAAATGGACAAAATTCAGCTGTTTTCCATGGATGCTGGAGAACAGTGAGGAATCATGAGATCAGTTTATCAGGTGGGCAAAGTGGCAGCTTTGTCCTGGCGCTGGTCTTGCCTAGGCAGCTCCCCTGCAGCCCCCCCCCTCCTGTTACCCCGCCAGTTTCCTGGTGGGATCTTAGGGAGATCTTGCTGGAGGGGGTGGGTAATAAGACAGGGAATGGGCTGCCTGCTAAATGTCCTTTGCAGAAGGCTTAAAAAAGCAGAGTTGGGCTGACATCTCCTAGTGAAAACCACCATGTAGCTGGTCCTGCTGCGGTGCCTGGCGAGCTGCCGAGGCCCCTTTTGATGCTGGGTTTCTTATTCTTTGATTGCACGTGAGGAGGCTCTGTGGCATTTTAATAATTTTTTTGTTCTGCTCTGGATATTGCTTCCCCATTAAGCTATTAGTAATACCGGTATTATTGTTTTCCTTTGCGCCGCTCTGAATGTGGGCGGTATTGTCTTTCACATCTCTGTAGTGCTGAAAGCCCGTGCTAGGCAATTCTGGGTATGTTAATATGTAAGGGCTGGAGTGAAATTGTTACTAGGAGTCAGATATAAAAACCAGGAAATTCAATGAATACAGTGAATGCTGCACTCAAATCCGGTAAGCTCCGCTGCGCTATTTCTACCCATAAACGCCATACTGAATACGTATTTGGAGCTCTGCTGGGTTATTCATCACTTCTTAGCCATGCTGCATGGAGCCCTTCTCTGGTGCGTCCCCTTGTAGGGACAGCTTTGTGCTTCTGCACAGGCTGGACCTAAATCTTGTCTCTCTCTTGTGTGGCACATTGGAAAATCTTATGTTTTTCTGTATTCTTCACAAGAATGAGTAACACAGCCTGACCTGTAATTACTTCACTGCCTTGTGTTGCTTCTCTGGGTTTTAAAGTTAAACTCCTCTATGCTTTCAGCTTCCCCGATTTTCATACTGAGGATCTATAGGTGTGTGGCAGTGGCTTTCAGGGAGGATGGCAGAGGAGGTTTGGGAGGCTGGAAGGAGGTGAACTCTGTAGTAGTGAAGGTCCAGAAACCACCACATTTCACACCTGGAGGGTACACAGAGCCTGCCCATAGCAAGATTTTAGGTGATAAACTGTGTGTGTGGCTGCTCTCCCCTGCTCCCGTGTAACATATATCTATATAAATTATATAAATGCCAGCCTTGATAGCCCTCTGAAAGTCCCCTGGGTATTTTTGCCCACCTCCTCTCGCTGCTCAACACAGCTGAAAAAAATGTATGTGCTTATAACTAGCTGATAGCAGCACCTGAAATCTTTTAGAATCCTGGGAACACTACCTAGGGAATTAATTCTCTTGGCTGAAAGGGGAGAGTTTGTTGTCTGCACAGGGCTGGCTGGTGGAAAGGTAAGTGCCTTTTTTTTTCTTGCAGGGGTTGCATTTGTTTTTTTGCTATTTTTTTTTATAAATTTATTTATATGTATAGTGTGGGGAGTGTAATGTGTGTAGTATACAGCTCTTATTTGAAAGTGATGGCAGTTTTTGAAAGATATGGTGGCTAATTTAGGAAGGGCAAATCTCTTTTAGAAGTTTAGAGCCTGGATCTGCATAGCTGGAGTGCTTTTGGGGAAACTGAGGCAGGTCAACAAAAATGATGTTAAGTGGGTAGGTTTGTGTGCCTTACAGCTAGGAATGAGGTACTGCATGTGGCTGCCCGTGTGCTTGTGTGGCCTTAGGCTTCCTCCTAAAGGCTTTCCTATGGTATAACCGGCTGCTGGAGGAAGAAGTATTCATCTCTAAGCAGAAAGAAGAGCAGCAAAATGCGAATGTGAATCTAGACCGTATGGATTAATTGATATTTAAATACAGGGTTTAGGTTAAGCTATTGCTGCCGGCATTTTCCCTCTCCTTTTGGTGAAGTGCTGAGCTCTAGTCCCAAGGAGGGGGAGGAAGGCTTCGTGTTTGTACCTTGGTTGCAACACTAGAATACTTGCTGAGACTGGAGGAAAATGGTCTAATTCTCTAGTGCCTCTTGCTGCTGCAAAATAAATGGGCAAGGTGGCACTGTGGAGCTTCTTACCCTGGATATCTGCTGGTGTTAGTGAGAGTGGAAGGTGCATGTGGCTTTTTAGCTCTGCTTTTCTGCTTTACTTACTGCTACCTCTCTTATCTGACATGAAGTAGATCTAAAATACTCTGTTCATTTAAAAAAAAAAAAAAAGGGAAGGAAATGCATTTGAACCTGAATAAATAACTCAGTTAGGAAAGAAGGCACAGTTCTTTGCTGCAGAGAGTATTTAAGCCCTTAAAGGTGGAGACGGAAGAGTTAAGGCCCTTCTGTATAAGAAGATGGTCATCTTGTTACCCAGCTAAACTAGCTTTACAAAGATGTAAGCTCAGGAAAGGCGAGTGGATGGAAAGTCCTCTTTTGAGGGCATTTTTGCTCTCTGTTTTTCCTTATAGTCACATTCTCGCCTTTCGGAGATAGTCACTCCTGCTGGCTTCTAATTTCTCATGGGAAAGGGCTCTGGCCAGCCCTTTGGGAGGAGCAGCTTGAAATACATGAATTCACAGAGTGATCCCTTCCTTTCTGCCCAGGTCTGTGTGTCTGTGCAGCCATGGGATTGTCTCTCTGCTTATTTTAATAAATAATATTCCGCCCTCTTGTCATCCCCGTGGCTTTTCTGATGTATTGTGACAAAGCTGTAGCTTCTCTGGTGTGCTGCAGGCATCCTCTCAAATGATAAGTGTTTAGCGAAATGAGTTGTCATCCTGTAGTTTCGAAAAGGAGCAAAGCTTTTTGATCAGCGTTACGTTCGGTGTTGAATTGCTTGTGCCACGCGGGTAGATATTTATCGTTAGGATAATGATACTGCTTAGTAGAAGCAATACTTGGTGATGCATGTAACCACATGGATTTTCTTGGACCAGTATATGCAGCACTGGTTGTGTCTTCTGGGGCACAGGAGATGAGTGTCCCTATTTCCAGATGTTCTGGTTTGAGCATAGTCTTAGATATTTTGAAGGAAAAAATAAAAATAAAAAATCCAGTGCACATCTATTGCCACAGATCAGCCAAATACTTCAGTGCAAACCTGTCAGTATTATTTTGTGAAGAGAAGAGGTTTTCCACAATTGGAGACAGACTGTATCTCATGGTCCAAACAAAGCTTGCAAAAGAAAAATCAGTTCGATATTCAGTCAGCTAAAATGAGCCATAGTATTTATTCCCAGAGCTCTGTCTTCCCTAAATACCAGATCTCTGTAAGTATCAAAGGTGCTTCCAACCAAAGTACTGTGCCTTTGACATCAATAAAAGACAGGCACCTAAGGATAACTCTTCCGAAATGGTTCTATAGCTAGTTAGTCAATATATCACAACAGACATATTGCCTTTTATTTTCTGTTTATACACCACCCAGGATCCTTGTATAGACCGTTGACGCCAGCACAAAGGTACAAGAGCTTGGAGATCAATACGAAACACTTCTTCAGGTATATTGATTACTGGCTGCTAAGAAAGGGATGACGATAAATTTTTGTATATTCCTATCCTGTCTGAGAGCCTGTTAAAAGGAAAGAAATGCCCTGATTTTCTTTTCTATTTCTCTCTTCTGAGAAGACAGAAAAAAAGGTGGCAAGAGCTTGGGAATGTTGGGTCTTCTTTTTTTTCTTAGAGGGTGGGAGAATCTAATGTATTTCATATTTGACTTCTTGTCCTCTTTTTCTGTCTTGGGATGAGAGAAAACTAGGATGACAGCTGAAAGAGAAAGAATGCCAAGGGAGAAAAAAAATGCCACAAAAAAAAAACCCCAAACAAAAAAGAACAAACCCTAAAAGACGACTCCTGAAATTCTGCTGTTCGCTTAATCAATATTTGGGTTAGCATTGAATTATTGAAAAAATGAATTGAATTACTTTTCATTGCTATGAAAAGCGGGAGCTGTGTACCACAGACTTCTGTAGCGCCAGGATCTAACCTTATTTCTGCAAACACTCGAGACCTTTATTTGGTGCAATTTTTCCCACTCAAAATGCAGAGGCTCTTGGCGCATGGGCTTGCCGGATGTGCTCAGCATATTGCAGAATTAGGCAAGCAGGAAGGCCACCCGTTCAAGGACACTCGTCTCCAGTTTATCTCCTGAATTACACTGCAGAAGCTTGAATTGTTTCCATCAGCAAGAGCCTCTCACATTTCAGAGAAGCTCTGTGAGAGGTGAAGGACATGAATGAAAGAAGTGGAATATTCCGAGCTTGATATCTTTAATAAACTTAGTTATTAGGATTAATTTCAGGGGGTGTGTGGGGATAGGGTTGGCGCTGAAGCATTGCATTGCTCTACACAAACACATCATCCTGAGGTCTCGGTGCTGCTCCCATCTGAGTCAGGCACCAGCCAATTTCTCCTTGCTCTTGGGTGGGATGTTCTTAGGGGAAAGCAGCGATGGCAGCAGCGTAGAGTGTGGCGTCAGGTCCTTAATGTCTGCTCTTTTTCAGAGAAGGGAAGGAAAACAAGTGAGCTTACTAAAGGACGTCTATAAAACAAAGCTTGTTCTTCACATAAGCCCCTTGCTTGTCAGCAAAGAATGACCATAGCATCTTTCAAGATTCAGGGTGTGCCAGAGCATCTTTTTTATAAAACCAGCTGCAGTTAAGAAAACCTTGACTTGGTCTTACCCTTTGAATTACCTGTACTGCCCAGGGCACACAAGGAGGCTGGTCTGTGCCTCCCCAAATTAACAAGGCAAATTTCAGAACCCAGGTGCTCTTTGGAAAGGAGGCCATCTCTCTTGGATGTGAGTTTGGTCTTTGCCTATTAAAAAAAGAGTTCATGTCTGGGCATCCTATCTCTCCAGCAATACAAATAGTAAATCAGGTTAGAGAGGAAGAAAAACCTGGAGAAGTGGGCGACTTTCCCGGCGAGGTCTTAGGAAGGAAAGAGCTAAAGCTTTGTGCCCTGGTTTCTAGTTCCTCATGAAATATTGCCTGTCACTGAAAAGTTCCCAATGGAAACATGTATGGCTGTGTGGCCATTCACTGAGTTCCATCTGCTAAAGTTTTTGCCCCTATGGAGAAAATTATACTCAGGAAAAATAACTGTCTATGACAAGTTCATGAGCTTCATGGCAGCATCCTCTGGCAAGAGGAGATCTCTGAGCCAGTGTGTGTTTCTGGCTGGAATGAGCCACATTAATCATCTAAGGAAGCCGCAGTACATACAATACCTTTCCAAGGTGTTGCAGCAATGTCCTTAAATTTCATTTTACAGTCCTGTGCTTCTGGCTGGACCTGCCGCTGGTGCTCAGCAGAGCATCCCTGCATTCCTGAATCCCTGCATCCCTGCCCTTGCACTTAGCCTTGCGCTGAGCACAGCTGGTGGCAGACTGGTCTGGCTGTGGGAAGAGGTTCATGTTGGGGATAGGGCTTGGGGAAAAAAAAATCACAGTGCTCTTTTTTGGATCAAGTGGAAATTTTGTGAGCAGTTTGATGCCCCCAAGATATATCCATCCTCTGCTGGGGTCACAGATAAGCTCTGAATAATGCCCTGTGTTCATGTCAATCTCCCCACCCTTGGTTTTTTTCATACTACAAATATAAAACAAGCTTTTTCACACTGTAGGTGAGGTTGGATGAATCAGCACAGCCCCCCAGGCTGTTTAGCTGGGGACTGCGAGCTCTGTGCCACGTCCCAGGCACTTGGCAATCGGCCCCATCGGCATGCTCTGACTCTACGGGCAGGCATCCAATTCATCATAGTCTAATCACACCAGGACAAGGGTCTTGCTGCTCAAATAACAGTGAGGCAATGCTGTGCTGGTGGTGTAAATTATGCAGTCCAATCTCCGAAAGGCTGCGGGAAAAGACAGTCTATCAAAATGCCATTATGCGGCGTGCTCAGCTTGCCGCTGCTGGTGGCCGGGCAGGCAGGTAGCTGTAGACTCTGTTTAATGACAAATTTAATGATCAACTCCTGAAGAATTACTGTTGATTACTCTTCTCATATTTGTTTCAACCTTTCTCTCCATGGACACAGACGGCCACACAGCAACCTGGTTTTAAATCACCCTCCAGCCCTGTATGAAACAACTCTGAGCACCAGCTGGAAATAGTCAGGTGTGGCTTTAAGGAGAAAAAAAAAAAAAAAAGAAGATAAAAAGTATGTATATTAAAGAGCTGGGAGAAGGGGAAGCACGTGAGGAGTTAGAGAGGGCTTGGAATGCTTGATGGTTATAGAGGTGACCATCCCTTTGGGGTCTGGAGGGAAGGAGAGCCGGGAAGCTCCTGTTTTCTTGAGGTGACAGCCTTGACACAGGACAGAAGCATCAGAAAGGAGTCAAATAAGTGATTTAAGACCATGCTGCCAAAAAAACCCAAACAACAAAAGTTGGAGCTTGGACACAAAATGCGTCTGTAAATTCATGAGTGTAGAGTTTCCTATTACTTTATATCCCAAATTCCCCACTTCCCAGGCAGTCCCTTAGATCATTGTTGCAGAAACAAACCTCTTAGTTACACCGTCCCTGCCTAGGACTTCATCCAAAGCAGGAGAAATGAAGGAGGGTGGGTGCTCAGGGCACTCTGGGCTGCTTCATGTGGCTTTACAAATGCATAAAGGAAAAGCACATATAGACCCATATGTATGACAGTGATGTCCATAGCATCATGTCTGTGAGAGAGATGGGAGTTGAGGAATTGCATTTGAAGTGGCAACACGGCTATTAAAAATTAAAGCTTTGTTTAATCCCGCATAATGATATTTTTTCCCTCATGGGAGACTCCTCCTTGCACATCTGAATGAAGCAACTCTCATTTACTTTGTGCTCTGCATGAGGGACAGGTTTGGGTGGGACATGAAGAGCAACCCAGCTTAAGCCTTGACCTCCCTTACTCGCCTCCAAAACCGGATAAGAAGTATATATACTTTCATTAAGATGCTTTGATCCCAACAGGACTCTGGTCTACAGAGCAGCCCGCTTGAAATTACATCATTTCCCATCATGGAGTCCCCTTGAAACTTTATCATCACCATCCCCAGTGTGAATTGTTGCTCTTCCACAGCCCTTTTGTATTCCCCAGTCTGACCACCTCAGCTACTAAAAGTAAATTGTTTTTAACTGAAGTATCCTGGGAGCTGCTTCTACCCAGAAAGCATAAAGTTAAAAACTACCTTCTTAATGATGTTCACATTTTGTTGCTATCCATTTAGGGCAATGTGTTCATTAATTCCGACACTGACCACAAATCCTAAAAGCACATGTAGGAGATGAAGGCAGGGTGGGATGGGAGGCTCGGGGAAATGGTGGCAGGGTGGGTCTGATCCCATCTTGGTAAGATCCTGCTGACTCAAAGCAAACTTTGGATGAGGTCCAGGAGCCCGTGTTTTGCGGAGTCCACCAGGCCAGTCACTCAGGGTGACTGGTTACTAGAGAGGGATGCATCTAGGCAAAGTTACGCTACTTTCCTTCTGGTATCTAATACTGATACGTTGAGATTATTATTAAGACACAATTAGGAACATAGATTTCAAAATAGTGTCCTCAGCAGTGCTGCTAGGGATTTTATTTTTTCTTTCTGAGGAACAGGCTTTTGCTGTAATGTTGTTTTATGGATTTTTTACTCATTTTGCCTTTTCTCTAAATGATATATGAATGTCTCTGTCATCATTTTGTTACTTCTGAAAAAGCTTTTTTTTTTTGCGGAAGCTGCAGCATGTCAGCTTAAAGTGCAAATACCCACTTCAAGACTCTAACAAGTTCTGTGCCACTAAGAGCCTTTGATTTCTGCATTTAATTATGTCTCATTGGATTATAATAATCCTATTCCTCCTTGTTTCTCAAACTCACTTTTCCATACTTGTCTTGCACTTAATTAAAAGTGCCTCTTTCGCTGCTAGGCTGGTAGTGAAATTAAGGCTGACACAGGGGGGAACTCTGCATCTGGGGGAATCTTATTTTTAACCTCTCAAACTCAGCACCTACAGGGCTCCTGGTGGGTGAACTTTTCTTCTAATATTGTGCAATCTGACAAGAAAACAGTCCCATCTGCATTGCTGAAAGGTGGGATGAGGTTCCCTGGAGACCTGTCGCAGGTGGTGCCCACCTTCCAAAGTGATTCAAAATCCACAGTGCTGTCTGTGGATCCACATCATTAGTCTGAGTTTTGCTCTTTAGACTTGTAATTGCAGATGTGCCCCAGGGCTCAGAAAATATGCAGGAGTTGACACCGACCAGTGAGACCTGGAGGATGGCAAGGTGCTGGATAGCTGAGCCTGGACCACCCAGTTACCACTAGAAGCTGGTGGTGATAGGGCAGTCTTTGCTGGTCACGGTCACCGTTGTGGGGTGGGCAGCTGACCCCTGGCCAGACTGTGGGACCATAGCTGCCTCCACGGGACTCTGTGCCAGCTAAGGACTCAGGTTTTCCTCTGGCAGAGCCTTTTAACATAGAGCATGTTGCCTGTATACTAGTCTGAATCAAGTCTTGTTTCCTCATTTTCTTTCTGTAAATGTAAGTCCCATCTATTTCATGTTGCTTAGTACAATGATGTCAGCCAGTAAGGGTATACAATGATATGGATGCAATCAAACCCTCTTGGAAGTTGTCTACTCACAACACGTCAGGATGCAGAGATGATCTTTGTTTTTCTTAATTTTTCTGGGTTTTTTTTTTCCAATCCTTGATCTGCTTCAGACATCCTTCTCTTAAGTGACAATGGTTTAAATTCTCAGATTTGACTCGTACGTTTGTAGGTACCTTTAGGTACTTTTCAAAAGTTTGGCATGCCTGCAGCTGCCACAGGAAGGGCCATCTTGGGTTTTGCTTCCCCAGTTTTGATTTCTGGGAGCAAAAATACATATATGTATTCCAATTTCTGTTCTTGTCTATAAGAAATACTCATCACAAGTCTAAAAAAGTGAAAGGTTATTCTGGAGATCTGCTGCTAAACATTTGCAAGATATTTAGAGGTGCAAAGAAAGAAAAAGTTGAACACCGTGCTGATTTCTAGCTAAATTTGGCTAAATTCTAGTTAATGTCTTGGCAAAGCTTCCTCCACCTCCCATTTTTCTTTTAATAGTAGCATTTTATGAGTAGTTCGGAGTTTGGTTTTGACCTTTTTTTCCACTGTGAAAGTAGCTTTGTTAGCAGAGATGGAAACAGCAGCAGCACTTGACCCTTTTCTGAGAGCCGGGTGCCTGGGAGAGGAGGAGAGATCTGGACTTTGCGTGAAGCGTGAAAACCAATGTGGGGATAAGAAAAAACTCTTTATGGTACATAATGCCTGCATGATGCTGTGAAATCCATGGCATTAAATGCAGATGAAGTTGGCAAGATTACCTGATTTGTGGGTCTCATAAATGCACCGTTTACAGTGGTTTTGTCCAGCCAATATTCAGTGTATGTGAATGCACAGAAAGAGCCCACAGATTTAAAGGAGGTTTTATTTAGTTATTTCACAAACTCATACTAAAATGTTTAGAGTGCTGTCTTCAGAAAAATAATAGCTAATGCAGCATAATACGTAGTTCAGGTCGAGTACTTTCAAACAATTTTTGTCAGAGCTATATGCTAGATAGTGTTCTAGTATGTTAAGTTAATTATATGATTAAAATGTGCTTCTTGCATTACCCACCAACACAAAATGCTGTGAGGAGACAAAGCAACAAAAAAGTACTTTTGGCATGATATATCTCGTTACGTTTTGAGTTGGCAGCTGCTTTGAGGCAAAATACCTGACTTTGAGGTCTGTGTTATTTGTATCTAACTTACCTGGCAACTTTCAGCTCAGGCAGTTGAGAAAACTCTTTAAAATTTTCCAGGTACATGCAGTTATTTTCAGTTCTAATAATCATATTTCAATTTTATCCACTCAGCTCTATTCAGCAAAGTGGATTTTCCTACATGGTCTATGACTTAAGACCCTTGAGTCATCCTGACTTCTTGGATTCAGCTGAAGGATTTTTGGGTGCTATGATGCTTATTCCTGAAGCGATGATTTGGAATTTTTGAGATTAATGTGGCTTTTTCCCTTGATCCCTATTTTCTCCTTCCCATGGTGCTAGAAGTGCAGATCTGGATGTAGTCCTCTGCCCCAGCTGTACCCACAGCCACATGGCTGGGTATTCAGGAGGCTTTTCTGAGTTTTCAGGAGGCTCCTCCAAAGTATTTCCAGCTTAATCCAACCATGGCACTGCAGAGATTCAATCATTGCACTGGCAGAAAAGGGAAAGTGTTTGAATTCTACCACCTAATAGGATTACGCTTTTATACCCTGAATGATTCCAGCTTCGGAGAGGCATTTTTGAAATCAGATTTGGATTCCCATGGGTTTTGATTATTTTTGGGAAGCTGGTGAGTCAAGTCAAGTGTGATTCCTCGAGCTAATTACAGTGAGGCATGCCTAGTACAGGTTTCATGCTAGAAGGAGTGGAACTTGCTGGAGAAAACCAGCTTTGGCCTTCCCAGGAAGTCCACAATCAGAATAAAAGCCCTCTTGCAAGCTATCAGATGGGTCAGGACTTCCAGGGTTGTGTCTTGTCCATGACTGGTGCACGCAGTGGAGCTCAAGAGCTCCAACAGCAATGGAAATCCTGGTGAAACTGCCCAGCCCAGCTGGTTTTGTTTCCAGCAGGCTGGCTCATGTCTGGAACCAGCTCTCTCCTCCAACACTGCTAAAGCATTTAATAATATGGGGTATTTAAACATGGCAATTGCTCCTCTGATCTAGTGGCTGCAAAAGTATCTCTTGAGGTAGGACATCTAATTTGTCTGCCACTAAATTCCCTTTGTTGAGGACTTGTACTTCATGCTGCTGCCAATTTTCTCCTACTCTCGCTTGCTAAAATAATACGTTGCACTCGGCTCTTAAATTAAACACAAGCTTAACCCTCTAACAAAGTTCATGAAGCCTGTTGGCTGTGAGGATAGACNTTTTTTTTTTTTTTTGGAAATGCCACACATCTGTGAGCTGGCTTTAATATGGCAATTGTGAGGCTTGGTGTTCCTGAGATGATTTGCTAGAACTCGAGATTTCTTTACCATAGACAAAGTCCCTCTCCAAGAAATGCTTGCTGTTTCAGGATGGGTTAATCATTCTCTAGTCGTTATGATTTTCAAAATTTTCTTGCTGGTGGTATGGTGTCCTCTTCATTAACAAATCTCTGACTATGGTGATGATTATTAGCAGTGCAGAAAAAGAAGTGACTAGTCCAAACTGGATCTCCTGGCTTTCCTGCTCAGGTGTGAGAAGCTATTCTCCTGCAGTGCTCAGCCTTAGGACAGCATCATGGGAAAGATTTCTGTAATCCAGACACATGGAACTGTAGCAATTCCCTTTGCCCTTTAATAACACAGAAGAAGGATGGGTATCTGCCCCGGAATTCAACTTGTCTTTTATTGGAAAAACAATGAAGCTATGAAGGAATAAATTATTAAGGTAACTAATCAACAGGTGGCAAATGAGAAAGGCATCCAAAATGAAATGGAATTATACGTGGACAAACGAGTCATTTTAAATTGGCTCTGAGCTTTGTAATTGCAGGTGCAAGAGTGCAAAACTTATCACTGGAAGAAAACCAGAAAATGGCTGTACTTAAGGTTGGGCATTTATGAAAGCAGTTTTATTGCACATTACGAAATCTTAAAATGTCTTCATTGTGTCAGTGTTAAGTGTCCAGAATTCTTCTTGTTTAATGAGTAAAATAAAAATGTGTTTAATGTGCCAGTATTAAATAGGTCCACGGGAAAGACAAGTTTGCAAAGGATATTTCTACTTTAGTACTCAGTATTTTGTCCAACAATATCTTATGGAAGACATGGAAATAGAGAGCAAAGAGTGGGCTCTCTCCTCTGAGTTTAATTCTCCTGGGTGGTCTTTCGGGAGGAGGATGAAAATTAATTTTTTCAGGTACAAAGAAACAGTGTAATGACTGCCACGAAAACAGCATGGGCAGACAGGTGGAGGTGTGTCAGCAACTGACTGCAGAGACAAGGGTGGTAAATCTCACAACGGGTATTTTTCTGACAATTTCTAATAGCTTGTGTTTTCAAACAAGTCAGAGCTGTAACACCAGTCAGGTTTTATAAATGCAGCTGAAATTTCCAAGAGGACACACAATTATCTTCTTTAAGGATTTCCTGTTAATATAAGCATATATTTCGTGATTTACAAAATCACCTTCAAAGCATTTTTCTGATCTCTGCTTCTGTTATAAGCTCACTTATCCACTCAACTTGCTAAAAATCACCAGTGATGCTGGAGCAGAGGACCTGCTACAGCAGCTCTGGGCTTGGGGAGTTCCTCTGTGCCAGCCCAGGGTGCAAGTACATTCATTTTGGGGTTCAAAGAGTCTGTGTATCTTTCTCTCACCAGTTGCAGCGGGAAGGTGGGTTCAGCCCCGATACTCGTTTTCCTGTGGGATCACTGCTTGGCCACCGCACGCGCTTATCCTCGGGGGATGGAGTGGATGTGGTTATTAGTGTGTCATTAGTGTGTGGTTATTAGTGTGGAATAGCGTGTGGTTATTAGTGTGTGGTTTTGTGATTTTTGGATGCTTTCTCTCATTGCACAGTTCACCTCATTGCCTGATTAGTGGTCAGCTCAGTTATGTCAGTGTGCTAAGACTTAAGTAAGAGCACTTGGGGTTTATGAAAATATAGAGCTATTCTGAAAAAATATCTGCAGCACTACAGAAATGGTGATTTAGGAGCGGCACTAAAACCTTCAGCTGCCGAGCAGGCTCCTGCAGTCGTAAAAATTCTCCCTTATACAGATGTTTCCCATGCCAGAGCAAAAACAATGTTGCAAGATGTTACCAATATAAACCACCTCTGTCAAAATTCTGTATCTCAGCTTTTCCCACGTGGGAGAAAAAAACAACTTGCTTCTCATGAAATGGGCTTTAGAAAGACCACAACAACATGGTCTGTGTTGTAGCATTTACCTGTAGCTTCCTACAGTGATCCAGGCAAGCCTTGAAATATTTCTTCTTCAGCCAGATCTTCTAACATGGAGGGAAAGAATGCAGTGGCTTCCTGGCGGTGCACCTGACCCTTGGAAAAATGAGTTGTAGTGTTGCACTAAGGTTCTTGTCCATTCTGATTGTCCCAGCTGCTTTGGATTCCCTCCCTGTATCTTGCTAAGCTGGCAATGTTTTTTATCTGGAGGTATTGGATCATATCTTTTAAGAAGATTGAAGGGAATTAAGTCTCCAGGCTCAACTCTCTCCTCTTCCAAGCAGCTGACAAATTTTAGTATGTTCTGTGTGGCCATTACTGGAAATAGCTGAAGTCTGCAGGGGATGAAGCAGGAGCCATAAAAATGTTCTTCCTACTTAAGATGACAATTTATAATTTAACTGCAGCTCCCAACGTAACGATGGCAGATTTACACGTGGTGCCATCCACCTCTGCCTTGCTTTAGAACTGAGTAGCTTCCCCCAGTTGGTACTGGGCATCTGAACAGTGGAAAAAGTTTGGAAATAATGCAGGAAAGCATCAAAGAAAACAGCATGCTCCTAGTACACTTTGTCTTAATTAACCAGGATATTTAAAAGTAATTAAAGCAGGTATGGTTTAGGAACTGCTTACTTGGGAGATATGCAGATTTTTCCTCTGTGAAAGCTAGGAGCAGAAGAACTTTGTACAGAAAGAAATTCAGTCAGGATTGAAATTTCCAGGTAAAATAATAGATCTTGATGAGAAGTAGCCCCAAGGAGGGTGGGTGGGTAGGAAGAAGTGGAGGGGTAGCGGTTACAGTGTAGCAAGGAAGAAGGCCTTTGAGGAGGAGAGAAAACAACAAATACCTAAGATGGAAAACTTTCCCTTAAATAAAAAATTCACGAGTCCTGTATATCCATATAACAAACAAATATGTATTGAAATACTCTTCACCTATATTGTTATTTTCCTGTATAAAAAGCACTTGCTTCTGTTCCTGTTGGTTTTTATTGCCAGGTGCAGTACAGAAATCTTATGCAGCAGTAGATGCGATAACTCTGAGACTTGGCAGGGTTTTAACCTCCTTCCCAGCCCTGTGGAGCAGATCAGAGGTCCCCTCAGAGGAGAGGATCCACCTTCAGTCCATGGATTTAGACATGAGCACTAAGCAACTGCTCTGGCAGCTTTTACGTCTGGGTACTGTGGGGGGTAATCACTTGATGACAAAGGCACAGACTGCCAAACACAGCCAGGGCACTAAATGTCGGGCCTCTTAGACCGTGAGCTTGTGATGTGCTGCTTTAGATGTTTAAATAATTTTTTTTAAAAACCAAATTGCTTATGAAATTTTAAATGCTTCACGTTGCAGAACAATTTTTCTTTGCTTACTCAATGTGATTACACAAAGCTCTGCAGGAAGATGTGCTGTAACTACGATGTCATTAAGTAGCATTTTCCATTGGTGGGTTTATTTTCTCCTTCATGAGAATATTTAATTGTCATTGATGCTAATGGGAATTGTGTGTCTTTGGAGGGCATGCAGATTAATACTGAGATGATTCCCTGGCCAAGGCAAACACAGCAAAACAAACAAAAAATTAAAGAAAAATTCTGTAAATAAATATCTGCCTCACAGTAAGTTCTGTAAAAACTCCCCTCCTCATATATCCAGCTCTTTCTTGTAGTTCAGATCAAACTATGAAGGGAAGTTAAATTACCCAGCAGGGAATGTGTCTTACAGATAAGTTCTGCAAGACAGCAGAGCATACGCCAGAGTTAGAAAAGTAGCAAGTACAAAGTCAGTTGAATGGCATGCAATTATCTCCCAAATTATGAAGCGCATTTTCCAACCCCCATAGCATTTTATGGAATTGCAAGTTAGATTAAGGAATCCCACTCCACCCACTGCTGACCTTCCTCTGGCTGAAAATAACCTCTGAAAAAACCCAGCATGATTCCAACTACCAGCTCATAAAGCAAGTTGACCTTCGGCGATGAAAACAGATTTGTGTATTAACATGTCACATTCCTGTTCCCTGAGAAATAGGAGGACTATAAAAGTAGCCCATGTTTGTTTAGAGTTAGCTGTATCGCGACAAATGGCTTTGTAAACCCAAAGTGGCAGAGAGGGGTTTATTTAGGTATTTTAAATGTTTTTCTCCCCACTTGACAGCTGTAGCTGACCAAGATGCAAATGTCAATCAGGTTTCCCTAGGAAGTGTTTAATTCTTCATGAGTGGAAAAATGAGCGTGAGTTGCATGCAGAATTCATTTCTGTAACTCTAGAAGTCAATTTCTAACTGGAATTTGGATATTCATGTGCATGAGAAAGCGGTCTTCCTCTCCTCCCCCAAAGTGCATAGAGAAAAAGCCCTTTTCACAAACAGATGAGCTCAGAAGTTTGTTTAGTGCTTCCAGGTTTCCAGTGGTCTGGGAGGGAATACTCTAATTCCAGAAGCTAGAAAGGAAAATGCAAATCTTAATGAATTTAATAAAAGTGGTACATTTTTGGAAGAACTCTGTGATCCTTTTACTAAATAAGAGCGAGGCAGGAAACTCGACAGAGCCTGGAAAGATTTCTGGTGTGGGCAAAAATCATTCAGGTTCATTGGCGGATTTCAGCTGCGATTTCCACATGGCTTCCTCTCCCACCCAGGGAATGTGAAGGAAGTACAAGGGGTGGCCAAGAAAGGACAGGGATCTGTGAGTGACAGGAAAAAAATGGCTTTTTTTTTTTTCTCAGTAATCTCTTCATTTAAATGTATAAAGGCATTTGGGATCCAAAGCAGCAGACAGATGAATGTCTGTGAGGGCTTTTAAAAGTGCTTAACTGTCTGACTCGATTGATAACTAATAATTATGGTAGAGAGCCAATTGCTTTTTACTTTCTGAGGGCCTACAAGTAATTAAAAAAAAAACACAAAAAAACCCCAAAAAACAAACCCCAAACCAGGCCTAAAATAAGGCCTAAAAAAGTCCTAAACTATTTTGAAAATTTTACCTACCACATCTCCCTTCTCTGAAAGCGTCAAGCAGATCTGGAAAGAAGCCAAAAGTGGTATTAAGATGTCTATGGTGTCATTTCTAATTTGCTTAACGATAAAAGCTGTAGCGAGGCATAATCTGCCATTCTGTAAGGTTTGTACTAAGAATCCTTGACTCTGATATGATTTAACCTCATTCTGACATCAATCTGTAAAACAAATGAATATTTTATAATGAAAAGTAGAAGCATTATGATATTTTAGGGAAAAAAATAAAATCAGTATCTCGTAATTCTGAGCGCACGGTTTGAGCCACCTTCAAGACAATTTGCATCAGCTGAAGTTGTGTCCTTTTAAGATTCCTCAGAGCTGAAGGAAAGCCTGGTGTGCTAATTAGAGAAAGAGCTTAGCTAGGGCTGTCCGAATATCCACACCTCTCACTGAGGGCAGGCGGGTAATACTTGTGAAAGGCAGGCCTATAAATGTGTGTTATGCAGCATAGCAAACATCTAAGCGTCAGGCTTGCCGGAATTAATGTTCCCTGCCCAGGAGGAGGAGGAGGAGGGGAGGCAGAGGCCGGGGTCGATGGCACTCCCAGTGCTGGTACAGCTGGCACTGTAAATCCCATGGTGCTGGGGCTGCTGCGTCGAGGACGGGGGAGAGCCTTGAGGAGAAGCTGAGTCAGTGCACAACTTGAGATATACGGCAGAGGTTATTGGAGAGCAGATTTTGGCTCAGAAAACGGGAGAGAGGATTTAAAGAAAGAAGAAAAGCTCTCTCTACAATACACCTTCAGAAGTGTTTATTCTGCGGCAGTGAGAAGAACCAATAATAAGATGTGTGCACATCAATTTTTTTTAAAACAATTCCAGCAAATACAGACTTTGACCTCCCTCACCACCCGCCCCAGTGAAAATACTTTGAGTGATCAAAATTTATTCTGATTCCCTTTTCTTCAACACCAAGTATTTGTTCAACTGGATTTGCTGTTGTCATGTAGGAGGGGAAAGAAAAAAAAAGTTTGGGCAGGACAGTGAAGTTTTTCCTCAGCTCTGTCAAGGGGAAGTCTTTTGTTTTGAGATACTACAGAAATGAGAATAAGTCTTGTAAAAGTTATCCAGTCACTGGAGCACTGAACACTTCAGAATCTGTCTCTTGCAAATCCTTATTTATTTTTGGTAGCTTTTCTAGATGGGATAGCGATGGAGGAACTGAATCCATAGACACGTCCACACCTTTGCAGTCACGCTAAAAGGATGAACTAGAAGGAAAAAAAGAGAAAATAAAGACAATGTAAGAAATGTAGCCTGACAGGGAAATCCCTATCCCAAGAACATACACTTAAATAAGAAAAAAAAAGTCTCCAAAGCAATAATTCCTGGCAGAGATGTATGAACTAATATAATGATGGGCAGACTAACTGTTAAAGTTACGTTTCATGATCTGATACCGACGAGGATAAATACAGTGAGGTGATCGTATGAGATTTCAGCTCTTGGAGAAAGAGAATATCAGCTGGTAGGAGAGATGGCACTGCAGGCCGCAAGCTAAAATGGCAAAGCTAAACTGCGTGTGCAAAGAGAGCTTCTCCTGACACCAGCGGAGAACTTAATCTTACTTACCTACAATAAAATGAGACACTTAGTCCCTGCTGATTTATATACCTGTGTTGTACCTGTTTTACGCAGCTGTCACACGCTCGCACACCTATTACAGACATCAATTTAAAACCCATTATAAACATAATTTGCTATTGATGGAAGCTAAATGTCTGTTTTGGACTTGATGTCTAACTATAAGGTGGCCCAGCGTAGGGGAAATGAGCACCCTGCACCCGATGTATTCTCATCCGATTGTTCTGGAGATGAATAATGTTCCCCTGTCTCATGGGCTCGTCTGTCGTGTGCTTTTCAGATGCACTACGCTGCCTCAAAATCTAATGTGAATGGGAAGGAAAAGGAGGAAGGAGAGGGAAGAGGAGAAAATATTCAGCTTCTGCTTTTGTATTCAGGGCATGTTCCTGCTGCTTTATTATCACATCAGAGAGTCTGGACCCATCAGTGCTTTCATTACGCAACGTTTTCCTCCCCCAAGAATTCATAATTCCACCATCTTAATTTGTTTTGGGGACTCTCAGCAGTCTGATTCCCTATCAGAGAGAAAATTTGTTTTATTAGAAAACATCTATGAGCAGTTAATCTGGCAACTTTATTTTAGACCTTGAGAGGTCAATGCATAATTTAGAAGATTTTGGATTCTGATCTGATTGCTTCTCGCTCAAAGACAACCTCAATTTATACAAGCTTGGTTTTCTGAGGGGTAAAGTCCTGTTTTAATCATCAAATGTGCTGCCATAGATCCTGACACCTGCATCTGGCCCATAGGGTTTTCTATTTCTTGAGGCCAGCGAGGCAGGAGGATGAGGTGGAGAAGGACAGTGAGAGCAGAAGTGGGGCAGCCCTGCGAGGCGCTGGAGGTGAGGGATGGCTTGCAGCTCCAACCATGGCCGAGCACCGGTGGGAGGGGTGGAGGGAAGAAATCACTGCGTGGGAATAGAAATCAAACTAGTGATGGATTTCCAGCAGTGGTAGGGCTACGTAATGCTTGAACCACATAGATTGTGCATTCTGAAACCTGCTCTTGGGGCCAATTGGGGTCTGCTGGAATTAATAGGAAGACTCCCACTGCTCTCCATGGGCAGTAGGTCAGGTCCTCAGTGCGGCAAGGCACCTTGAGACCTCTGCAGCAATCTGTATTTCCAGGGGAAGGGCAGCAAACTGCAGCTGCAGCCCTCCAGTGTGTAAAACTCCGATTGATTTACAGCCTGCACCACATGGAGGTATTGTGGAGATGAATCCTGTATCTTATGAATAGGACAGAAGGGCCAGCATTATCTTTCCCAGCTACAGCCCCCTTGCCATGAAGAAATGTTTCGGTTTTATTGCATTTGTTTTGCTGCTCTTTAAGAATCCAAACAATTGTGTGGTCAGCAATATGAAAGGCATAAAAGCAATCGAGATCATTTACAGCTAGTTCACAAAGGCTCCTCTATAATACAGTGGTCCAGAGAAATTCTGTGTTGATGGGTCCTATTACAAGTGGAAGGAATGAAACTTTGAAATACTGTTATTTCATCTTTATATGACACATAATGAAGTCAATTCAGATGTCAGTTTTCAATGGAACGTGAGATCTCTCAGAAATGGGATGCCCATTCAAACTCAAAAAATAACAATGAGGTCCAAAAATATCCAATGGGTTTTAAGGACATGATGCTATTACAGAGCTGAGAGTTGGAAAGACTTCTCTTTTTTTTTCTAAATGAAAAGCTAAGAACAAGAAATAATTTTCCAGCATTTATGGTATTTGTCTCATTTCCTTGAAAACCTCCTGAAACCACTTTCATGTTTATTTAGCTTTTAATCAAGAAGTTACAAAGTCATCTTTTAATTAATGCTTAGCCAATTATAATGCATTTTAACAGCTAAAGTTTTACCAAAAGGTTGCTTTAGACATTCTTCTCTGATCAGGCCTTACTTATCCAAGACTCTCATCAGACCAGCCATATTTGGCATTGTCAGTGCTAGATGTTACAACAGTGTGAATTTGCAACGAAGTATGTAACTGACTCCACTCCCCCCCCGAGAAAGAAAAAAAAAAAAAAAGAAAAAAGTACTAAAACCCCTCAGTCTTTTTATTTGGCATTTAGTTTGCCCTAGCTCATTTTGAAGAGTCCTCCTTGTCAAAATATAAGAAGTAAAAAAATTACTGAAGGACAATAAAACAAACTCAAAACCTTCCCTCAGACCCTCGTAGCTCCCTCTCATCTTCAGCAATTATAGCTGGGAGATAAAATACCATCTCCTTCTCAGCTCACCTAATTTTAGACCTACAGAGCTGAGCTCTTCCTCTGAATGAGTTGTCTATTGTCCTCTTACAATCAATAGAGAGGAAGAGGCAAGATTAATCTCGCTCATTTAAGGAGTCTGCTTTGTGATGAGATGAATGGTGTCCTAGAAGCGCTATTTCCCTTCATCACCTATAAAATAAAGTAGATGTCTCACTTAGGTGAGATGATTCCCATGTCAATATTTAAAAGCAAACCTGAGACTGGGCAATGCTTGTCTTTTGGGTTTCCCTGCATGTTCGTGTTACGTCCTTGTGTGACTAGGCCAGTGCAGCACAGGTGGGGTTGGGCATGTTGTGCTCTTGTGGCAGCTAGAAAGCTGCTGTCCTTGTCCTATTCCCACCCCTGCTATGGGTCCTCCTGCAGAACGAGAGAGGGCTGAGGTGGAGAGCAGGAGCACAAGGGGCCATGCAGGGACTTAGTGATGGTTGTACCTCAACCTCTTCTCTGTGCAGCCCCGTGGGCTGTGTGTGCAGACCAAGGAGGGCAGTGCTGGCTCCTCTCATGGATGAGGGACCTGGACTAGGGCAGTGCTGGGACTGAGAAAAGGGCTGGGAATGGTGTGGAGGAAAGAAGCAGCCAGGCAAGTTCAGATGGGCAGTGGTGGATGAAAGCGATGGAGAGGAAATGGTGGCATGCAGGTGGTGCCAGAGGACACTCAGCAGCCAGTGCTACTGCTGCTCTGCAAAGATAGCTCTGCAAAGCACTGGACTTGTCAATCGAAAATAAGTTAGTGGCACGATCTTGGTGGACAGTCTCATGATTTAAGAGTTTGGAAATGCTAAGATAGATATCTGACAGATATCTGTCAACTGGTTTGAAGCTTAAATGAATTCATTGAAGTGCTCTTGACTACCACAGTCCATGGTGTCGCTGATTTGCGCTCCCTGAGGATAGCTCTCACCAGTCTGAATTCATGGCACAACCCCAATGTCCAGTTCTGTCTCCTGAGCCAGGAGGTAAAGGTCAAATTCATGGGGAGGGGAAAGTACAAAGCTTCTGCAGCATCCGAAATGGCTTGTGCCTGGCAACTAAGACTGCAAAGTTTGAAAACGAAAACCTACTCCACTTTGTGCTGCATGAAGAACATGTAGCAAAGCTTTGCCAGCTTTTTTCTTGAGAAAAAGTGTTAAAAGGCTAAAATGCCTATATGGTATTTGTTCCCTCAGCTAAAATTTCCCAGCCAGTTTCTGCCCAGTCTTATCAACCTTGTCTACATAGACCTGAGAAGATAGCACAGTTCATGATACCATATTTTTGGTAAACCACCCTTTCATTTACCTATGGGCACAAAAAGCAGATACTGAAAACTAAATGTACGTCTGATCTAGATATACAGTGGGTAGATATGCAGGCATAAAAATATATGCATCGTGTATATAAATATATGTGATAGTGGATATCCTTGTCCTTTCAACTCCATTAAAGTCTATAGAAAGAGTTTATTCTTCAGTGGACTGTAGGTTTTTTTTCAAAACCCTACCAAATACCTTTGGTCATTAAAGTTGGTTTTTTTTTTCTGTAATAGCTTGCAGACTGAGACTCTAAATGAGTAACCCAGTCTCTTACTTTGAAGGTTTCAGAGCAAAAACATCTCTTTCCAGATAGAAACAAAATTGTCGATATGAGGTTATTGTCAGTATGCTGCTTGCATGGCCTGCTTAGATTTTAAAAGTTTTTTGATAGGGATTTAAGGAGTCCTATGGCATTATGACAAGATACTTGATACGATTTCACAGCTCAGAGCTGTGTCACAGCTGCTGTAGGAACCCAACAGAGGTGATCAGGGTGGAAAAGTAGCCACGTCCAAGAGACAGGCAGTGGACTTCACCAGGATCTGGGAGGAGGGTCACTTCACTGCCTTGCATCTCAACAACCCACATGACTCCGGTAAATCAGGACATTTCTTGTTGTGAAGGGAAAAAAACCCCAAAAGCCCTACAGAAGAAAGGGCACAGATTGTCATCAGTTATTACAGGAATCCCAGGGAAGCAAGTTAGGTGAGAATTTAGCCCACTTCTTTCTGTGGAGAAAGCAATGATGGTGCCTTAATGCTACACAGAGCATAACCGTTAGGGATCTCGACTGCAAAGTGCTGAATTTCCTCCTATAAAATGATCAAAAAACTTGGCAGTGTTGGGGGTAAAACCAGCAAAAACAAACATGGGAAGAACCCCAGCAGCTGACAAACCTCACAGTCCGGCGAGAAATGTTCCCATCCTTTGCTCGTGTCCTGACAGACTGCAATTTGTCACGTCCACTGAAGTCAATCTGTCCTGCGCACAGTTTCTAGTACTTCCTGGTGAACAGAGGAACTAGGCTATGCACGGATCCCGGTCTGGATAACAGTAATGCCACGTAGCTCTGTATTATTTCCTGGAAGCTGACAAAAGGGGTCGATGCTAATAACTGTCAGCGCGTGCATATAAACAGTTGTTGGGTTTGGTTTTTTTATTCTTTCGTGGGTTTTGTGGTTTCTTTTTAAATAGAAAGAGCTTTATTCATGAGGTCCTCTACAGACGATCACAAGTGAGTCGGAGAAGCAAGGGGTTTGGCGGTGAAGGAGATCATCCTTGTTTGGGTCCCCCGCCCTTGCGTGCTACCTGACCTTCTGCAGCTCCTGTCTCAGCCAGGAGGGCAGGGGCTGCCCCAGCCTGTGCAGCAGCTTGGACAGCTCCACGTTGTGGTCTCTGTAGTAGCTCGACAGAAACGCTCGAGACTGAGAAGGGCAGAAAAAAACACCAAACAGTTAAAGAAGGAAACCCACCCGATGGCAGATTTTTGGCAGCTGCTTCCGCCTGATAGTTTTGCACTGCTCCCAGGGCCACTTAAGGTGGGGCAATTAATCTCCTGTCATTCAAAGCTCATTAAAAGGTTCTGCTTTTTAAAAATATCAAAACAGTAAAAATAAAAAAGAAATCAGTGTGTTTATTTTAGGAGTCAAACACAGGTTCAATATTAAAAAATGTTAGCTGAAATCTGTGGAAAGCCCTTACCTCTTGGTCCATTGGTGGGTATTTTCGACCTTTGCTTTTTCCCAGGCACTTTGTTTTCCCTCCTTCCAATAACTGGCACCAAAAGCCTTTCTGAGGGTCAAACCTAGAGAGGATTATATTTTTTTGAAAGACCTCGCTACAGAAGAATCTCCCAGCTACTAAGACATCGGTGTTAGCCAACAATTACTGCTGCACACATCTCTCTAGATGACTGAAATTCTGAGGATAGGGCGGGAAACAGCTTTCCTCTCTTGTGACAGCTCTGGGAATTTATTTTTTCCACAAATCTGCCTTCTTGCTCAAGGCAAGAAGTTTTTCACATTGTGCTTTACCTCCACTAGCTAATTTTTATTCTACCTGTCCAGCATATAGGGTACAAGGGTTGGATGGGACTCTGAGAAACCTGCTCTAGTTGAAGATGTTCTTGCTCGCTGCAGGGGAGGTGGACTAGATGGCCTTTAAAGGTCCCTTCCAACCCAAACCATTCTATGATTCTATGCCAGTCAAGGTCCTGAACCTCAGTCTCTAGGCTCTCACACGGCCCCACTCTGGACCATGACTCCTGTTTTTGGTCAGATTTTTTTAATGTCAAACTCTCTGTGTACCCCTAATGTTTTATCAATTGGCACTTGAATAAAGAAGGTTTGGTTGAAAAAATTACTGATCATCTCTTTCCCTGGAATTAGACGAGCTATATTCTCAAGGACGTATCGGCTATGCTCAAGGAGAGCTGTCTGTCGTGGCCAGTTGGAGCTGATGCTGTTGTAGGTCAGCCCTGTCAAGGTGAGAGGGCTTCAAAAGGGCAAGCAGGTGTATTTGCTGACTTCAACGGGCATAGACTCAATCCATAAGCCTATTTACAGGGAGAAGTGTGTGATTGTTGCATGACTACGAAACAGTAAGAAATATAATATTGAAATGTTTTATGTTGATTTTTGAGTGAAATAAGCAGTGTTCGGGCCTACTGAAAGGACCGCTGCTTGGTAGTTGATAATTTAACTGCACCTGAGAAGTTGGTTGTTCCATATCATTAGATCTAAATATCATTTTCATTCCAAAGACGGCATTCTAGCATAAACACTGTCTGAGCTGGCTTATCTGAAATACGCAATTTGATTTTGATGTCTAAAATGCAAAGATAGAGGAATTTTAGATTAAGGCTTTAAAACGTACTCGCTAAGGAATGAACAACACGCAGCGTTAAGTTTTGAATTTATTGCTGTGGGACTCGCAGCATGCATAAAACATTGGAAAGGGTCGCATTTCTGCTGTTCAGCAGATGTTTGGGAAGGAGGAAGTATAATTGGCTGGAACATGAAGTTAATTAGTTACAGACTACCTTTTTGCCCTGGGTCTGTCCCTGTGACATGGGTGCACCTGTACACAAGTGAACGAATTTCTGGAGAAGGGTGAACCTTCTTCACTTTTTTTTTTCTTGCCTAGCCTATTATTGCAGGTGTGACCTTTGTTTCCTAACTTGCCTTGGTAGCTGTAGCAATTAAAAGCAAATCAATAATTGATTAAATGGATTTATCGATGATAGATTCATTTCTACTTTGGCCTTTTCCATCTGCTCATTGCACGGTGAAGTACTTTAGCTGGCTTATGCTAATTTCCCAAGGGAAGCAGCAATATAGTGTGTTGGTTAAAAGGAAAACTGCAAAACTATGCCCCAAACAATATTTCTGCGTTAGAAGGAGCATATTGAATGTGATAAAGAGTAGTGGGAACTTAGTGAAGACCACTGACTAGTTTCCCTTTGCTAGCACTTTGTGCAGGAATGCCAACGTCTTTCCGTTGATGGCCATTATGTAATGGCCTTGCAACATTAGTTGATTTTTTTGCCTTTGTTTTCACTACTGTAATTAAAAAGGCTCGCCATAGAATCACAGAATGTTTTCGTTGGAAGGGGCCTTTAAAGGTCATCTAGTCCAACCTCCTTCTAGTGAGCAGGGACATCTTCAACTAGGTAAGTTGCTCAGAGCCCCATCCAACCTGATCTTGAATGTTTCTAGGGATGGGGCATCTACCACCTCTCTGGGCAAACTGGGCCAGTGTTTCTTTCTTATATCTAGTCTGAATCTAGGTCCTCTTCAGTAGTGTGTGTAGGAAGTGACAACCTAGTTGCCCATCTCATCTATGGCTCTTGCTAACCTGGTTGGTGTGTGCTTTTCTCCAGAGGCCTGAGCCTTGTCTCTGCCCCCTCTCTGCTCTCTTTCCGCAGCTCTGCTTAGTGCCTTCCTTCTGCCTGGGTGGATCTGACTCTCCTATAAGACATTCACATAATTACTCAGGGTGGTGAACTTGTTACTCACCAGTGTTTGCAGGACTGGGTCCTTAGGCTGCTTTGTGACAACTTTAAAAAGGTGTGGTGTACACTTATTAGGCAGTAATGACTAGGAACGATCCTATGCCATCTTTTTTAGTTTGACAGCCCTGCCATAAAGCAACTACATTCTTTAATGCATTTTTCTCTCCCATCCTAAATCCGTACAGAAGCGTGTGCTTCCGCAGCACATTTGCATTCTTGATGCCTCTAAACAGGGGTTGCATAATTTTATAGATCTGTTTACAATCCATTTGTCCTGTCCAAACAAATATGAGAGGCCAAATTTTTTCCTGGTGTGTGACTCCACTGGCTTTAATTTAGTGTCAGAAAGGAAGATATATGTATGTGGGTGTGTATTTTTAAAAACCTAGCAGAAGGCACTGCAGATGTGCAGCAGCAGTTGTTCAAACATCACTAGTTCAGCTGTATATTCAAACTCCTCCTCTATTTCATCTGCTTTGGAAACCAATGACTTAAAAAATTACATTCTGAAATCCAAAATTTTTCCTCTCAAAAACCGATTTTGGCAGAGCCAAAGAACAACAAGCACTCAGCTCTCACTTTATACCTATTATATAAACAAGCATAACCCTCCCAGTGGAGGAAACATTAAACAATAATCACAAGGAGAGTGGAGGCAGTGTGGAGTAGGTGGAAAGTCCATGGTCTCATTTTCCCACAGTATTCTTGGTACCAGCCTGCAGGGAAGGTGAGGTGCAGGCTTTTCTCTACATCCCACTCCACGTGCAGGCTCGTGCTCTCTGCTTGCACACTGACTTGGAAAACCTCCACTGCAGTGCCAGGCTTCTCAGCCCGCAGATGTCCCAGGGCTCTCCCAGCCCACCTCTGTAATGAGATGATGCTCCTCATATGGAGAAGCTCAATGCTGGACTAAGAGGGGAGAGAGAAATTCAGCCCACCCCCGCCCGGCAGAGACTCTGCCTTCCTGCGGGGAATTAAGAAATGTCAGAGAGAGGGAGTGCCACCCGGGGCCACTAATCCCCTTTCACAGAGAAAGCCTCAACCTCCTGGTAGTGAGGGTGAGAAATGTGATCCGCGCTCATCACAGCTGCCTTTGCTAGATCCCCACCAAAGGCTATGGGAAGTCAGCCAAAGGGCTTTTCACTCGGTTCAGGGGACCTTGATGTGGGCTCCTGCAGAGCGCCTGCAGTTTTGGCACCCAGGCCATGGAACAGTCAGGCTGCTCAGGCTGAGGGGTCTGTGCTTCACAGGCAAACACGAGCTTCTCCCCAGGCTCCAGGTGCTGCGCTTGAGCCCGGCACTTCCAGGTTAGGGATCTACTATTAGTAGCTTAGAATTTTACCACACTTTAAGTGTACAAACTGAATTCTTCTGTGCCATATGTCTGGCTGCTACCAGGCAAAAGGCTGGCAGAATTGGCTCAACCATATATGAAGATGGCATTAGGGAATTATATATTTGGTCCACATTAAAAGCAAAGAATCAAAGAAACCATACGACCAGATGCATCTTATCCTATGGAGTGCTTCTAGCCCAATCTCTGTCATTAGACTTCTAGAGGAATGTGATAAAAATGTTTAAGCCAAACTTTTAACACCTGACACTAAGTGGTCTTCAGCTTCTGGAGCCTGTCATAAGGTTCAACAGTCTGATGTGCAAATTTGTGCTGAGCTCTTACTCGCATCAACCAAATGTACATTTTGAACAGTACAGCCATGAAAGCAAAACTAGATACCCTGAGAAAACAAATCCTGGGCAGCTCTGGTCAAACACTCAAGCTCAGCAGACATTTCTTACATGAATTTGGGCTTTTGTTCTGCATCTAATACAAAATACTGGGCAGTGATTTGTTCTGGATGTTGTGCAAAGTAGAGTTTGCGTGTGGAAATGTATGATCATGCAATTAAATTCTGTCATGTCTCATGCATTTGCAAGTTAAGGGAACACTGGATGGGTGTTAAAAACCCCAAGCTTTGCAAAATTATCATTGTTGGAATGTGGGTTTGGTTTGTTTGTAATTAATGATCAGGTGACCTGGGTAGGAGGGGATGTGCACTGTGACCCCATAAGGCAGATAATAAAGGAACAGACTCACGTTAGAGCTTCAGAGTAGTTATAATGAGGAGAGACTCCAAGAAACTTCTGCACTTCATCCATCACAGTAGCTGGGTCACTTCTTAGCTGCTGACCATCGATAATAAGCAACTGTAGGGGTAGATATGCCAGCTCTTTAGAAACCGGGCTAAGGTAAACGAAAGAATGACACTGTTGCCCTTTTGTGACAAGGATTTAAACTGGCATGTGACTTTTTACAGTGCTAATAACAGTCATAGGGATGAACTTCTTTTCAGATTTACATTTTACTTTATTACATTGAATTGGTGTAGGTGGGCCCCTTGTAACTCTGTGCGTGCACATTGTTCAAATGCAAAAGTCAAATCTCACACGCCAAATCGGAGTCTCAGAGAATTCTGGGAAAAAGAGATATGGAAGGAATGTAAAAATATTGATGACGTTTACAATGTGTCTGTAGAAAATCTGGCATGCAATAAGAAAAGTAACAAAAAAGCTCATATATATCTTAGAATTAAGTGTTCAGAAACTATAAGTTTTCAAAAGTAATATTGCGGCAATTTATTTGAAACGTACCACTGGCCTATCACACATCAGGGCTTGCAAAACTGTTAGCAAAGGGTTTGTTTTGTTTTTAATTAAAGATTGATGTGATGTAAAGGTACATCGACTTCCACAAGCAAATGTTAAGACAATGTATCAAAAGTCTACTGGAATATCAAGCAGCATTACTAATAACTATTCTGAGCAGACGTGTTTTATATTTATTGTGAAGGCTTATTATGAATTATTAAGTTTTTGAGTGCACAGGCTGAGTGAATGCACATTACTGAGTGCCCATTAGTAAGCACCGTGAGTGCACTCTCTGTGCGCACCTTATTAAGAATGAGTGCATTTTGTTGTGTATCTTGTAAAATTAATCACTCTAACTATGAAACATGAGTGGTTACTGGTTTTACAAGAAATCTGTCAATGTGCCCCTGAATGTTTAATGAGGCTGCACTCGCTCTTCACTTCAGCAGGAGAAGGAGGGAAGTCTTTATGAGAGGGGACAGCAGTCCTGGATGAGAGCAGAGAAGGAGCGCCGGTAACAGGGCATGGGATGTTTGGCACCCTTTGCGCTCCAAATTTGCCGGGACAGCCCCTTCTCCTTCGGAGGAATAAGTTGGGCCATGGTGGTTGCTGAGGAGATGTGCCCTGTTTGCTCCTAGGGCAGTACTTCCAGGGGACAGTCCTTGCTGCAAGCTCAGGTGCTTTACTACTGCCTTCTTCCCCATTTAGGAAAGAGTAGAAAAGGCGAGAGATGAAAGGAGAAAGTAAATGACTAACCTAGACTTTCACCTTTCTCCTGGAAATGAGATTGACCTGCTTCTCCTCTTTGTACAGCTGAGACTGTGTAAAAAGTGAGGACTGCAAAAAGACAAAGCTTCTGTTTCTTTTTGGTTTTTTTCCGGGTCCCTGACTAAATAGGCAACACTCAGTTCTGCCTCCTTTCAGCAAAATTCTGTCCCACATAGAGCAATCTCTGGAGATACTTGTTCATGAGGCTTGCTTGTTAAAATACCCTTTTACAACTTCTTCTTACAGTAGGTAGACATATGAACTGAGCTATGGACCATGTCTTCAGGTATAGAGTGCCCGTGCATATATTTTGTAGTGCTAAAATGTTTCCTTTAGGTTTATATCTGTAAACAATTCTTTTTAGTAAGGGAAATATTCATTAGGTTTATGTGTTTATATAGATTTTTCATGGGGAGGATTATAAAAGACAATTCAATAAAACATCTGAAGGGAGATGGGGCAAAAGAAGGAATTTCTGCTCTCACACTGAGAAAGGCTAATTCTGTATCAGGATCAAACAAATGGGAAATTTTCTATGAAAGAGAGTGAGTGGGAAGCACAACGAAATGTCTTTTAGAAAAAGCCTTGGCATTTCCTAAATGAATTTGTCAAACCTTCCCACGATGTCTCATGCTGCAGCTGCTTGTTTCTTGGGATCGAGAAGCCTTGACAACCTTGGCTGGTCCTGGATGGGAACCCCAAAGTCCCCCATAAAGCCCATGTGGCCACAGTTCACAGTATTTTCCTGTTACATCTTTTCCATCAGAAGACAGAAAAATCAACACATTTCTGCCAAATAGCCTGATGTTGTCAAATCTGCATCTCCTAACAGCTCAGAGTCCCCGTGGGAAATAGCCCATTGCCTCCACTGATGAGGCCATGCTCATTCTGGGGCCTTGCGAGAGTCGATGAGCTTGGTGAAACAACAGGTTGGAAATTACCTGTGAAGCAGGGTAATGAGCTAACCATCTTTCGATGTGGACAGCATACCATCCGGGTATCAGGCATCTCTTCTGGAGAGTCCTTATCTCTGAGGGTGCCCAGTGGCTGGACGTAATGACTTCATAAAAATTGAATTTCAGGGCAGCGGGGTCCTCATGGGATCGCTGATGCTAGCGGGAGATATTAGATGCATATCACAAGGGTGCTGAAGATGAAGCCGTAAGGCTCCTGAGAGCTCTTGGGAGGGCTGTGCTGGCAGGGCCAGCTGGGCTGCAGCCTGCAGCAGCCCCTCGGCTCCCCGCCGGCGCTGCTTCTGCCGGGCAGGAGCAGAGAGTGGGGCAAGGAAGCAGGATGGGGCTCTCCTGGGACAGGCAGGAGAGGAGCTGAGGAGCCTAATTCTGCCAAAATAGGCACAATTTTTTTTTACTGCTTTGCATCTCACATTGGCAGTTATAAAGGTGCAAATGAGATATTAAAAAGGGTGCAAAGTGCAGCCCAAGGTCATGTTTTATTCCTTGCAGAATTCATAATAACAGTATCAGAAATGGTGTGGTTTATGCCTATTGCAATGTTATTAATTTCTGTCTGTTTTAACACTGCATTTAGTATTTCCTTTATCTGTATGACTGCACCAGATTTTACATGCATGCTTAAACATCTCTTTAAAAATAGGGTTTTTTAAAATAATGAGGACTGTTATGGAAAGGTGTGGGTTCAGTAAAAGGCAAGAAAGAGCATCCTGGAGTTTGCCTGGAAAAACAACAGGCTTTCTTTTGTTTCCAAGGAGAGAGAAAAAAACCCCCAGCTCTCCAGACAGAGCTCTTTTTAACTCCTTGGAAACTTTAGAAGGTACTACATACGTTTGTACACCGCCGCGTAGTGCTCAGCTTAGACGCTGGAGGATGGGATGAGGTACCGGATTCTCACATCAAGAGCTCTGATTTTCTAGCTAGGACACGCTCATTCCCCGACCCGTGTATCTCCCTGGATGAGGAGCACTGCTTCTCCTCTACGCAGTGTCAGCCCTAATTGAGATTAAACTGTTTGTTTACAGCTGGTGGCAGCTCTGTGCTGAGAAGTTTCATCATTTATGACACTGGTGTCACAGGTGCCAACTGCAAAAGCTGGCATTCAGCATCCTTCCACTTCTACACAGTGCAAATGCTTTGCAATAAATCCCATTCTCGCTCAAGGACACAAATTCCCACTGGTTTTGGCTGTCATCCCCTGCCATTGATATCACAGTCCAATTCTTGAAAGCAAGGTCTGTACCTGGTACCAGGAATACGCCCGGTCGGATGGGTCGATGAGGATGGTGATGATCTTGGCCTTGGGGATGAGGGAAGCAGCTCGCTTAGGGGCTTCCTCGGAATGGAAATAGTTGGCACTTTTCTCAAAGAGCAGGTCAGTGGTGATGTTGGAAGGAGTGGGGAAGAAATCCATGTACCTGGGAGGTGAAGAAACTTGTTAGAATTAGCAGTATCACAAAAGGGTCGTATTACCCATCATGGTAGGTGAAAAGGTGAATTTTCAGATAGAATTCTCAAGAAGCAAGATTGAATTTCTCAGCTTACTCCAGAGCTGGAATAGGGGGAACATATCTTGGCTCTTACATGGTTCTGGTAATAGCTAAAGCCTCTATGAAGTCAGGTAATTAGGTTTTTCCTTTGATGGATGGGATTTTTGCTAATAAGTTCAATGTCAAAGGGATATCTTTCACCAGTTTGGAGTGAGTTCAGTTTTAGCTGCAGAAAAAAAATGGGAAAAGCTTCAAAATGTCAACCATTTAATTTTAACATTGTTGAAGTATTTCATTTTGGAACCGACATATCTTTTCTTTTAGACGTTTTAAGAATGCAAGATTTGAATTTTGGCTTTGAATGGTCTTTTCCACTTAAAATCAATTGGAAGTAGAAGCAAAACAGAAGGTTCAACTGAAAGGGTGAAGAATTCAAACGAAGCAGAAGGTGAACCTGTTTTGGAGAAATTTTTGGGTCTCCTGAATTTTGCTAAGAATTCTGGGAACTTCCAGTTTTGGTGGGACTAACTGGTTTTCATATCCTTTCTATGGAAATAAAGTATGTGAGGACTCACCCTGCACATGGGACCCCACTGATTTTTGAACCTGAAGGCCAGTTTTGGTGAAGTCTGGCAGAAGAGGTCTCCAGGAGGGCAGCCTCTTCCTCTACACGTGTTGCTGCAGAGGCGAGACCCTGTCTGTCACCACTCCTCCTCCTCCTTCTCCAAGTGCATTACACCATGTACTCTATGATAGCCATGGATGATCTCATTCTTTATGCAGTATGGAAAAACAATTGCCAAGCATTTCTTTCCCTGTATTTTTGAGGGCTAGAACCCCTCTGCTGTGAGGCCAGGCTGAGAGAGTTGGGGTTCTTCCGCCTGGAGAAGAGAAGGCTCTGGGGAAACCTTATTGCAACCTTTCAGTATTTAAAGGGGGCCTAGAAGAAAGACCCAGAAAATCTTTTTAGCAGGACCTGTTGCAACAGGACAAGGGGTGATGGTTTTAAACAAAAAGGGGCGGAGATTTAGACTAGATAGAAGGAAGACATTTTTTACATCGAGGGTGGTGAGACCCTGGCCCAGGTTGCCCAGAGAGGTGGTCGCTGCCCCATCCCTGGAACCATTCCTGGAGAGGCTGGCTGGGGCTCTGAGCAACCTGCTCTAGTTGAAGATGGCCTTGCTCACTGCATGGGGGCTGGACTAAATCACCTTTAAAGGTCGCTTTCAACCTGAACCCTTCTATGATCCTATGTTTCTTGTGCCACCTGGAACCAAGAAGCAGGTCTCACAGTTGCAGGGACAGCGTGCTTTTCTCGGCCAGCCTCGTTTGCTGCACACTCTCTCCATGCCCGATGTGGGCAAGGAAGCTGCTCCAGATTAATCTGCTTGTGTGTGGTGTGATGTTTGTCTTATATGTCTGTTTTCACACAATGATGAGAACTGCTGTTCCCTGTGGAAATGAAAGCCTTACAAAAATGCTTTTCTTAAGCAGAAAGAGTAAAAGCAATATTTAAAATTGCGATAGGAGTGTCAGCTGAAATGCTTTACGGTGGGTTTTTTTCTCAGGAAGAGATGAATGGAATCTTACTTCATGAAAAGCCATTTTTGAAGAAAAAGAGTATAATTCAGTATAGGCAGAGTTAGGAAAAGACAGAGATGCTATTCAGCATGAAGACAGACATCACAACTGAGCTGGCTATTGTATTCATTTGTGAAAAAAATAAGGAAATTGCTACTGTAATATCTAAACAAAAGTAAGGACTTGATTAAATGCCCCATCATTCCCAATTAGTTTCTTTTTCTGTCTGATAACGCCGAGCATAACAAATTCATCCAGTAATTATGTCGATGTCATGCATGCTTCTGTAATTGCTCCATTGTGATTTCCCGTGTATTAATAATGAACACTTCCTTTTTGCTGTTCTTCTTACCAGTCAATTCCCTTGTGGTAGTTGTTTCCATTGAAGAACTGAACTTCTTCAAAAGTTTTTGGACTAGGGAGATTGCTGATAATGGAAGGATGCATCAGGAGAAATAAATAAAGCGCTGTTGTTCCTACGGCAACAAAAAGAGATGCCATTAGGAAATAGAAAAAGTACCAAACCCCCTTGACTTTACTCATTGAAGAGCGTACTTTAAATCAACGCACGCTGAGATATACAGGAAAATGAGAGTGTTACAAGCAAGTTGCCTATTGATGGAAGACCTATGTAAGCACAAGGGGCTTTCAGAGGGAGGGGGCAATATCTGCAGAGTTCCCTGCTCGTCGAACTTCTCCCATTTCCAAACTCTGGGCTCTGCTCCCTGATGCCTTAAAATCCCAGGAACAATACTCTTTTGTTATTTGTTGGACAGAAACAACTGGAAATGATACATGGTGGTAAGCAGAATTTTGGGAAACGTGTCTTTAAACTTGCTCTACACTGATGTCATGCAACGCAAGCTAGCACTGGAGTATGAATCAAGACCTGCTGTCTCCTTGTCACTGTAGCGGTATTTCTGTATGATCTTGGATTAGTCGTTTATCTCCCTGCCTCAGCATCCACTTTCAGTTATATGTCCACCACAGTAAGAGCTACCTTGGGAGTGCAAATACGTGGCTTAATTCAAACAACGCCCTGAGACCCTCAGAGGCCTGCAAGGTGGGAAATACATTTGTTGTCAATTAGGGTCTCAAACAATGTTGAAATGATTTGTCAAAGACCTTAATAACAAACTTAACACAGGACAGACTGGCAGTATGGGTTTTTTATGGTGAATTAATGCAATTTTGCTATACAATGATTGTCCCTGTCTGTTGGCAGGGAGGGAGATCCTATCTTGATGGGACAAGGAATAACGGCTTTAAACTGAAAGAAGGAAGATTTTGATTAGATGTAAGGATGAAGTTCTTCACTGTGAGGATGCTGAGGCAGTGGCACAGGTTGCCCAGAGAAGTTGTGGATGCTCCCTCCCTGGAAGTGTTCAAGGCCAGGTTGGAGGGGGCTCTGAGCAACCTGATCTAGTGGGAGGTGTCCCTGCCTGTGACATGGGCAGCTGGAACTGGATGATCTTTAAGGTGGTCCCTTCCAACCCAAAGCATTCCGTGATTTTATGATTCTATGATCTGAATCCCCTAGGGATCAGGAGGGCACCATCTTTGTAGCAGGGAGCTGGCTTCAGCTTGCAGGACACAAATACACAGATACAAAACTGAGGAGCTAGCTTCACTTACAAATTCATTACTTCTTACCTGTCTTCTGGGGTCCTATCACGAGAAATTTGGGTAGGTGGTCACAAGTTTTGTCTCTGGACCAAATATCCCTGTGTCGTTTGTCATCACACGGATTCTGAAGAAGAGAAGGCGGTTGTGTACATCACACTGGGGGAGTGCTAAATGTCACAAGCACGCGAGTTGCTGCAGGATCTGAATGTTATGCACTAACACCAGAGCCTTACACTAAGTAGTAAAGTCCCACATTTCCTCCTATGAATTTACTCTTGAGGGATATTGAGCACTCTGGTACGGATCCTTGGAAGCATTCAGGTACACAGGGACCAAACTGCTGGGTGTCCTTCAGGACTAGTCCTTCCAGGGGTCCCAGTGATGTCAGTAATGCTACACCGTTGTGCAGATCCTGGGAGGATTGGTGTTAAAATACACACCCTGTGAGAGCATTTCCATCTCTCTGTTAGGCAGGCTCATTTCATAAACTCAGAGCCCATGGCGCGTAGGTAGGCACACATGTGATCCCTTGGACTAAAATTCAATGTGTATATAATGGGTTTGCACGAGTGAGGATTAAGTTCAGTCATTAGGAAAAAAGAAAAGAAAAAGAAGAAAAAAAAGATTAAAACATTGATTTAATCAAGTTTTCATTTGAGGTTAAAATGGAAACCTCTGTTAGAATAGCTTCAAGGCATTAGCTTCTTTGGTGACAAAATGGTTTCAGATACATAGGACTTAGTGCCAATTTTAGTTTACATAAGAACCCAAAGGGAAGGACAAAATAGAAATGTGGGATATTATTCATCTCCTTATCTTTCTACTACCTGCGAATGCAAAATAAAAACGCGTGAACAAAAGACCTGACAGAAAAGGTTAGGATTGACTGCTCTGTAAAGCAGTCACCGTATAGATACTGCTTTTGCATAGTAGGGGCTGGTAATAGAAGAAACCATTTGCTAGTGAATAAAGTTAATACAGTATCATGGAGAAAATCATTAACTAATGTGAATTGCTGCAGCTCCACTAGACTCAATGGAAATATTACAGATTTCTACTTCTTTTGCATATGGGCCAGAAATAATAGGGACATTTTCTCCTCCTTTTTGCCAGTGTAAGCCTGAAATAGCTGCACCGATCTCCGTGGTGTCCCTCTGAGTTTATGCCTGCACAGCTACAAGCACAGCGTGGCACAGCAGATTCTGAATAAGGGAAGAGCCAGATATCTGTAACAATGATTAGGAAATTACAGCGTGGAGGTTACAAGCAGCCCTGCTGTGTGTTTGAAACAGAGAGAGAATAGTCAGTCTGCAGAAACCCTTTGCCATCCCTAAAATAGCTGCCTGTTCTGTGTTTGTGGCCCTGGCCCCTCCTGCCCTCCCTCCTCCTCGCTGTTTCATCGGAGGGGGTTCCCGTGGTGGGAAATCCTCCTTGCCGCTGCAGTCAGCCAACAGTGGTGATTCCCTGTTTAGGGGTGCAACGAATCTGCACCGTTTGCCTTGCGGTAGCTCTCGCTACCGGCTGGCTGCGGGCATCCTGCCGATTAGTTAACGCAGCGCGGGGCCTCAGGAAACCCACAGGCGGGAGGGAGGGGAAGGAGGGAGGCTTTCTCTCACAGAAATGGCATTGGGTGCTTTTACCATGCCTGGTTTGGGGTGAGGGGAAACTAATCCATTCCTCATCAAAAGCAGTGGTCCCTCAAGGAAATTTAAACAATATAAGGCAGCATGTAGGAAGAAATAACATGTGAATGTGAACTGGGATTTTTAGTTTTGTGGGTTCTTTTTTTTCTTAACAGGAAAAGATTCTTATTTCAACAAGCAGCTTGTAATTGGAGGAGGAAGAGGATGTGACATTACCTGCCAAAGAGGGTCTGTCTGCTCCGGGAAGAGCTCAAAGTACTTCTGAGCCAGCTGAACTGGGGGTAGCGTCTGCAGCTTCAGGTTAGTTGAGCTCTTAACAAAGCTGGCTAGGTTGGCAAAGGTGTATAAACCCAGGCGGTCGTTCCCATAATTAGACAAATGGGTCATGAAGATGCTGATCTGGGAGGCAAGAGAAACTTTTCAGTTGCAGGACATCAGGAGAAGGCAGTGTATGGCTGGAAGGGCAGGCTCAAGGGAGCTTCGCCAACCCCTCTCGCCCCTGCCCCCAAAACCAGTCACAATTCTTAGCTCCTCTGTGAGGGTCAAGTCTTCAAACTCGTCACGTATGCATCCTTTCTTTAAAATCCCTTATCCAAAGGGATGTATTGCTCATGGGCTCCCCAGGGACTGGCATTCAGAGAATCGTTTTTTATTCTTCTGTTTTGACTTCTTTTTACAAACAACATAAAAATTGTTTCTTGCATGTCTCCTGTTTACTCCACTGCTCCTCATCCCTGGGCAGGAGTCCAGGAGGCACTGGAGTATGTGACCTCTGGGTTAGGTGTCCTCAGCTCCTCGGACATGTAGGCAAAGCTTAATTTCAGGGCTGCTATCTATGGAATTAATGTGAGAATCTCACAAATGCGGGATCTCCTCCAAATGCAGGGTTGGCCAGTTTAAAATGGCATGGCTGTAAGTAGGTGAGCAAGTTCTGAAATGTAAAAATTTCAAGCCTTGGTGGTATCTCAGCTAAATATCACTGTTGTCATTTTCTCCTTAAAGCCAATATAACTTCTACCATTTTATTAGCCTTACTGTGGTTCTCCTTTACATGGCCATTGCTTTGCAGATCTCATCATTTGTTTCAGAGGAATAAAGAGAATTGCTAAGAATAATGTGAAGAATATGTTTCGCAGTATTTTCTTTATATGAGGTGATCAAACTCAGTTTTGCAACTGCACAGGCCTGGTTTATCTGTAGATTGCCATTATTTAGTTTTATGAAGATTTTATCAACCCGAGTGTATTACTTGACTGTTTTACACAGTACCTCGGCCTAAGATAGGATGAGCAATGACAGCGGACTTTAATTACCCTGTTATCAAGAAATAACACACTAGTGGTGACTGAGCAGTGCGTATTTTTCTTCTTTTTCCGCACCATCTCTGAAGTTGACAATCAATTACACATGGCAGATGGCAAAAAGCACAAATTAACTAACGTGACCTCAGCAATTAAACAAAGCAGTGTGTCAGGCAGTGCACTTCTTAATAACAGAGTCATGCTTCTGGGAGGCCTCGACGCAAAGTGAAAAATTTGAGGTATAATGTCGGTTACAGCAAACTCCAGAATCTGACAGTGGGAAGTTTGGCTGTTTGCTGTCCTGCCAGAAATGCAGGAATTTTCCTGAAAAGGGAAATAAAATGTCACCTATGGGAAGCCCACAGACAGCGATCTGTTCACCTTCAGGTTGGCCTGGGTTCAGAAGAAGAACAGAGGCTCAGCACTTTGTCTCCCGGCCTTTTTGTGCCCGGTTTCAGTTAGCTAGCTGGCTTGTAAAGCCTTGAGGGGGCTTGCTGCCTGACGACTGGCACGAGCAATTTCCAGCCTGCTCAGCCACTTGTTACCTGCATTACCCAGCGAGGGTGCAGGTCTGCAGGCAGGGGTGGGAGTAAAAGTGATGCATATTTTGGGGTCTGAAGCGATTAGTCATCAGCAGGGAGGACACCTGGTTCACAGGTAAATGGCTTGCTTTGCAGGTAGATGTTTATGCCCAGGTGAATCTCTTTTTGGTGATGAGGAACAGGAACTGGCAGCACAGCTGGGGCTGGAGGTGAACTCATAAAGTGAGGTGCAGGAGAAGAGACAGCATGTGGATCTTCCTCCTGAGAGAGCTGGGACCTCAGAACCTCAAGTGTGTGCGCTCAGGTCAGTGAGCTTTTTTGTTTTTCCCTTCTCTGTGTCTTGAGGAGAGCTGGATATAGTTTTGAGTGATGCCTTGCACAACCCAGGCAGAGAAGACAATGTTTAGAATCATAAAATACCAGGTTGGAAGGGACCTCAAGGATCATCTGGTCCAACCTTTCAAAGGCTGAGGCTGCAGTCCTTTGAAAGCCTGAGGCGTATGTCAGATATGCTGGAGATGTCAAGGTGTATGCTGTCCTTGCCAGGGGCAGGCTACGGCTGGGAAACTTGGTGGGCTGTCCTGGCACCCTGTTTCCTGAGCTAGAGCTCTGGAAACACATGTCTCAGCTGGGTGGCAACCAGGCTCCTCAGCAGCTAAACTGGTGGGAAGTGCTGAGTCTCCAAACTTGGCACCTTCATGCCTAAAATGGCTGCAGAATGCCCAGGGATGTCTCAGGAAGATTGTTATCACTGATCCATGTGGCTGTGTCTTGCTGGCTGCAAAGAGTACTCCAAAACAAACCGCTGCTACCACCTGAAGCTGATGTTTGCTGCTTTGTGGTCGCAGGCTTGATCTCTAGCAGAAGAAAGTGCTGCTGTCAAAAATTCTGTGTCTGTAGCATGCCATGCTGTCCTGACTTTCCAAGTAACCACAGAATAAAAAGCCACAAGCCTTCCTCTTTCACCATCTTGTTCTGCCAAGGTGGTGCTTCTTTAAGCATCAGCCCACGATGTTTAAAAACATGTCCATTAGTTTGTTAAATTATTGAAAAGGCTTTTAGTACTTCTATAAGGTGAAGATGGATGGAGCTTAGGAGAAAGCATCCCCTATGGCCTCTCTGCAGTGTGTTTGTGCTGTGATCACCTAATTGCCCAAAAGGTAATTTATTCTTCACTTTTACTCAGTTCTGAGCCTCTGTTGAGCAAAGATTGGCTTCTGTACAAGATCATTTTCCTGTCAGCTTGACTTTGTGGGTTCCGGTGCCTTTGCATTTTGTGCCTGATAGCGTTTGGCATAACTGGAGCAAACACTAAAATTGTCCTGAACTTTGCGCTTGTCCGTATGTAGTACCCCAGAAACTTATAAGCAAGGTAATGAGTCTTCTTTGGTTGCCAGTCTACTGACCTTCTTCCCTCGGTCCCCTCAAAAACACCCAACACAAACATATCCTTTCTAGTTTAGAGTTCAACTCCTCAAAATGTGACAAGTGCTTCCTGCAAACCCTTTTAAAATGATGGAAAGGAAAACACTTATAAGAACTGTTGATAGAGAATATCATCTTGTCTCTGAAGTGTTTTTGGATAAGTGCTAAAGGGTCTGTCAATGACATTTAATATAGTTGCAGCAATTTAATATTATTGCAGCAAATAAAGTATGCAAGTAAATCTACTTGCTCTTTTTGCCTTTTTTAATGCTTGAATTTGAATGAGATTTGGGTTTTTAATGTAAAAAGGTACTTATAGGAGTCAGATGTTAGCTTATTTTAAGAGTTTCATTAGGCTGCAGTCCAATCCAAAAGAGCCAATTGATCATTCTTTATGGAGTCAAAAGATCTTGGACATCTCCCTTGACTTCTTTTGCTCCATTGATCTCTTTTGAGGTGGAAAACCCCAAATACGATGCTTTATACGTGGGATAAAACTGTATCTAATTCTTTGCTGTCTGTCTCAAATCAGTTGAGGCAAAAGGAGATGGGTGTTCCCCCACTGGTGCCAGAACAGACACTTGTAGTGTTCAAATGATGCTCTAGTTTGGACTGATGCAGTATCTTGTTAGCTTTGGCAGTTTAGCTCTCCCTCTGTCCCCGCTGCTGTGGTCACTCATATTTTCAAAGGTGTCAAGGGGAAAGAATGCTGAAGGTATAAGTTGGAAAACTTCCTTTTTGCTTTCTTCTCTTTCTGCCACCCACCCTCTGATCCAGATCAGTCACTGCCTCCCTCTCATACCCCATAATACATTTTTCTCAAAAACCCTTTCCTTTTTCCACAGCCAGAGTCCATTTTTAACAGAAATACTCTTTCTAATTATTTTTTTAACTCCTCATTTTATTGTAAGAAACATCTACAGGTTTTAGCTATGGCTTTCAAAGACTTGCCTCAAAAATGAGAATTCTGAGATTTACATTTTTGCTGGTGACAAACTGAGGCACAGAGGGATGGTGTGAGTTGCAAAGAATTAATCTCCTGCAGGGGGGCCTGCTGCTGGGCCAATCTGTCCTCCCTAGGGACCCACACAGCGCTTCCAGGAGCTTCTTATTTGTATCTGTATGAAGTGGGAATGAATGGAGAGCTGTGGCACACAGGCTGTGGCAATCCTGATTTTACTATTATAATGAGCTTTTTTCCTCCTGGTTTCTGTTGCCTGCTCTGTATTAACATTTTGGAGATGTCCACCATTGTCTGCAATTTCTCTGCTCAAAAGAAAGAGGTGGAAAGAGAACAATGGTCCTAAATATCTCAGACTACCTGTGCAGTTAATGTGCTATTCTGATTGATAAATCATATTATTTCCATTTGGCTGTGTGGGCAGGAAGAAAGAAAGGGTATTTAACACTGCCTCCGCCTGCCGAATGCAACAGAAGCTGTATCCTGCACCTGGCTATTTACCAGCTCCTCTGCTCCTAAACTGTAATATTTGGTTAGTGACTTACTAACAAACCTGAACTGGTCACACTGAGGATAGGAGATTGTAAACAGACGTCGGCACCACCACCCCATCTGACTGTCTGCTGCTTTTTTCCAGGGCTCTTTAAATTCAGTTATATCCAGAAATTATAGATACGGATCATATTCTCTCTATGTAATGTTTCTATATCCGTGCTTGTGTTATAGAAGTGGAGAAAAATAAGGTCTTGTTTCAAAATTATTGGAATATAAACCATGCTATATGTGCTCGGAGTGCCCCCAGACTGCATTCCATACTCAGAGTTAGTGTGTTTTCTCCAGATGAACAGCCCTAGGTACCTGTTAATGCAAATTATCGACGTTTATTTCCTCCTGTAAGTGCCAAACTCAATACCGTCTTCACTAAAAGCACCTGGTTGGGGGCAAAGGTTAGCTACTGCTCTCTGGAGGGCACCAAGATGTCTTTTTGGGGAGGATGCTCCCAGAGAACTGCAAGCCAGTGTAGATCCCGCAGTGTGGACATAGCTTTAAAGAGAAGTTTGCAAGAAGTGAAGAACTCTAGTGAGATTTCTAGCTCGGCTGGGTGCCGCACGCCATGCTAGCAGTAGCCAGGTAGCTATGAAGGTCCCATTAGCCACTTCAGCTGCACTTTCAGAGGCCTAAATTCCTTACTATGTGTGACCATCAGGAGCACAAATATCCTGAAAGTCAGAGGGTAAAGTGACTTTCAAACCCGGGGCATATTTGCTTTTGAACGCTACCCTTTGTGCATGCACACTTGTTTGCTGCGGGGTTTAGTTCATGCTGTATGTGAGTCTTGGAGCACAGGAGCGTTTGATGTTTCACTTCAAAGCTGGGCCTTTGGATGGCTGAGGGGGAGTCCTGCCCGCAGCTGGCGTGAATCCCTCCAGCCTGAGTGAAGTCTGCAGTTGTTTCGATTTGTACAGGAGCCGATATTAAATAAGGCTGCTTCCTTTGTGTTCCCAGCCTCCTTGCCGTCTATCCTAGTGAACGGTAACAATTATGAAGTTAGCGCAAAGCTTCTGGTTTCTCCTCGAGGATAACAAATGCCTGCATGCTAGAACAAATTCCTGGAAAAAGGACTGTTAGTGCTCCAGCTTCCAGGGGAGCACACCCCAACCAATCTCACTGGTGTGCCTGGCCAGTCTTGTGGGTGGCTCTCCAATACTGGGAATCAAATGTTGGCTGATACCTTTATGTTGAACTTTGAATCTTATGCCTATCCATCCATGTAGCACTTGCAGTGAAAACTCAATTGCAAAGCTTATGTGTAACTGTGCTCCACCTCATCTGCTCAGCCATTCAATAGTCAAATAGGATTAATGTTCCCTTTGAGGTCCTTTCCTCCTGCCTCTCCTGTGGAAAGGGCATTGCTGGAGAGCCCAGGAACAGAGATGGGTCTTGTGTGAATCCTCCTCCTCTAGGAGGAACTTGATGTTCACCCTCTTTTAACAACTTTTTTTCCTTGCTTCTGCACCTTTCAATAAAATTTACAAGAAGGGAGGAATTAATGCATGCGAAATAAACCAGGGGCAAAGCTCAACCTTGCGCAAAGCAAAGACATATTGGGAAATGCATGGCACAGACATCCTGTTCTTGCAGAAATGGGGGAGCGTATTTACTGCTCTTCTCTGCTCCCCTCTTGCATGAATGTTTCCCAGAAAAATGAAGTTTGTTATTCCATCTTTTTCCATTGCGCTCAGAAAATGCGGTACAGTTGCTCCAAGAGCAAACTCTCATAATTGGATCTAGATGGCAGCATGTTGCATTTCTGAATGTGTAAATGGGATGTCATGGCTGAGAAATGCACAACTGTCAAGTGTCCATTTCCTAATAGCAAGTAGCTCTATGCTAGGCTGACCGCAGAAATACTTCTCTCTGTTTCGAGTGTTTAATATATTTCACATCGTGACAGCCTCCTATTATGGATTACAGACTTTTCTTGTACCTTATGAGCCAGAGCCCCATTCGCTGGTAATGAATCCCAGAACACTCGGGCCCTTAATGCAGCTGTTTGTGCAGCAGCACGAAAAGGAGGCTGGGAGGGAGATTTTTGTGTTGACAAAGCACTAATTTTAATAATGACAAATTGTTTCTTTAGAATTCAGCACTATTCATATTCATGACCCTTCTGCTACTGAAGCAAAATCATTTATGTGCCTGAAAATCGGTTTTTTTACTTTTACTCTATTTCCACTCTGCACATCTTTTTATATTTTAGCATTCTTGACAGGATAATCAAATATTTTCTAAACACAATATCTCTAAAGAAAGCAACAAAGGCAGTGTTTGGAAAGAAACATTTTTGTCTTTGATTGAAGGGGAAAGAAAAACATTGTGTGGTGTTTTATTCCCCAAGCCCATATTCCTGACAGTGTCTGTGTTCGACCTAAAGTGCTCCCAGCGAAGGGAGGGGACACTGCTGTCCATCTGGTGGGAGGTGGCCTTGGCAGAGCTACACAGCTGCAGTGGATCTCTGCTGTTCTAACATTCCCGATTCAAAGAGCAGAATTGTTTCTCATTTACCCAGGAACGCTTTCTCCTTTTCCATTATTTAGTTGGTATGATGAAATGAATTCTTTATTATTGACAGAAAAATCCCATGCGTTATTCTTTTCCCTATGAGAATAAAGTTGCTCTGTTTGGCTTTTTTTCTAATATCTATCCAAGTTTCCCTTGTAAAATACAGGCTAAATCGTGACCACATTCCAATAGAGCAACTCTTTCCTGTGTGACATACATCTTTGGTACCCCTGACGCATGGGGTCCTAGATGAAGGAAAGCTGGTTAGGAGGTTCCACTCTATTAGTTGTATATTCTAAGCTTTTTGGTAAAGCCTGCAATTAAAAAAATGTTGGGGTTTTTTTTGTACTATTAGGGCATGCTTTCAGAGCCTGTGGAAGAATAACTGCTGCTGTTGATGACCTTATACAATCAGTGCATAACTGCATTAGGGTGGAAAAACGAAATAGATTTTTTTTGTCTGTTCATTCGTCACACTTGTATAAGTGATCAGCAGTATATCTAATAGTGGCCAGAGTTCAGTGAATTCTGCACAAATGTGGTGCTACCAGTTATATCTGTGGGCTCAGTGAAGTCTTTGCAGAAGTCTAGAGAAATTCAATCCTCCTGCTATAAGCAAATATTTGCATTTTGAAGTGAAATTCATGATACAGGAATTTGTTTTGTTGCCATCTGTGTTTTCTCACTGAAAAGACTTCCTCAGACTATAAACTTCCTCTGGAAAAAAATAAAATCTATTCAGCTCAGACTCAAGAATAAACCCAACTTAAAATTCCATAAATGATCCAGCTGAAAACAGATTTGGGTACCATTGTCTTAAATCAGATTTGTATACCAACCGTTTCTGACAGAATAATAAAAGTATCATAAAAGGAACAGCTCTGAGAAGTCTCAGATGGTTTTGGTCCTCAGTTTTCAAAGACGATCAAAGGAGTTTGTGTAAGGAGATAGCCATCAAGAACCCATTTCCTTACCTGTGTATGCTGCATGCTCCCTGCTAGCTTCTATCAAGCAACAACAAAACATTGGTCAAGGCTGTCAACCTCTTAGTCATAATCCTCTGCAGATAAAAATCAGTTCAGCTTCAATTATTTTGTGTCAATGACTCATTTGAGCATTCCTTGGCACCAGTTTACGATACCGAGTTACATCCCACTCTGGCTGCATCTACCGAAAATTGTGAAGCTTTTCTCCATGGTTGCACAGAAATAGAGAGCTCTCCCTCGCTGTTCCCAATGTCACAAATACTGCCCTGACAGTGCTGCTGCTGCAGCAGGAGGGCTGGCCTGAGCTGGGGGGTGAACGACCACCACAAGCCCGTGTCAGTCCAAGGGCCTCTGCAGTGCCTGGGAGCGCTGTGTTGTAGGCAGGCCTGTGTCACGCTGCTTTACAAGCCTTGGATTTATCACAGCATGGGAAGAATGCAGAAGTAATTGTAAGCAATACGCTGTGCCCCCTCGGTAGGATTGGGTAAAGGAAGATTATTGCGTTTGGGTCTGTGGGAGTGAAATGAGAGCACTGATCATTTGGGCCCCTCATTACAAGAAGGACATTGAGGTGCTGGAGCGTGTCCAACAAAGGGCAGTGAAGCTGGTGAAGGGTCTACAGCACAAGTCTTGTGAGGAGCAGCTGAGGGACCTGGGGTGGTTCAGACTGGAGAACAGGAGCCTCAGGGGAGACTTTGTCACTCTTGACAGCTCCCTGAAAGGAGGCTGGAGCCAGGTGGGGTCAGTCTCTTCTCCCAAAGAACAAGCGATAGACAAGAGGAAAAGGCCCCAAGCTGTGCAGGGGGAGTTTTATATTGGACATCAGGAAATGTTTCTTCACTGAACGCAATTCCTGGGTAAGAGGAGGAGACTCCGTCACCCAGGAACCTGTGTAAACAGCTAGACAGCATTTGGCCGGGGGAGCCAGCAGTGGCCAGGCTGCCAAACAGCTAGTAACGGTGGTAGTGAATATTTATGAAGGCTGGACCTGAGCCAAGCTGTGTGCTTGACTCCAGTCTCTGTGCACATGCTGCGTGTCACTTGGGAATGCTCTGTCAAATGTCTCTCACCTGCAATGGCCTGGGGTTAAATTGTGTCATCTCACAGCTTGGAGATGTCCCCTGGCTGCTCTGGTAGGGGGGACAATGTTTCTAGGCAGGATAAAACTAGTCCTGAAGCAAATATGGACTTCAGGGTTGGCGAACTGACCACCTTTAGAACAGAAGCATTTGCGGACTTGAGGAAGTTCAGTAGCAGCCTGACCACGTGGCAGTGCTCTTCTTTTTAACTGAATCTTCATTTTGCTTTCTATTTACCCTTGCAATCAATGAATCAAAACATCATCCTCCGAGCCAGCTGAACTTTGGAAGAAACGTGCTCCTGTATCTGCTAATGGCAAATAATGGTCAAAACCATTATTAGTTTGGATAAGTGTCCATAAAATGACTGTTTCTCTGACATATCTCTTCATAGATGTGCTTAAATCAGATATAGTTCTGCCTGTGTTTTGAATGATGGAATTGTGTGTTGTCATTAACGTGGCACTTCATAGTCTCCGGGTAGAGGAAGGTAAAGTCTCTCTGAGCAATGCTGACATTCCCTGTGGAAATGACTGCCCAGGACCCTGCAGTGCACACAGAGTTGTAGAACAACTGTAAATCATCCTGTTTAAACCAGCCTGTGGATGAACACTGAACAAGAGTTTTTCACTTGCTTTCAAACTGCAAAGAAAGAAATGCCAAGCAAGTTGATATAGATTGGAGATGCAGGAAATTTATCATTTGTTTTTATAACTGTTTTACTGTCATGTTGCTATTCTAGCAGTTTTATGAAGGGCTGACTGCTCTATGTTATAGAGTATTCGTAAATGATGATTAATTAATCCATTTTGGTGGCCTACTCTGAGCAAACAAACCTCAGAGTTAATTTAATTCTCCACTCTTGGTTTCAGAGAAAAAAAATACAACGTTTTCAGTTCACTAGAGGATATAATATTCTCAAATCAGCCACTTTCCAATTAATTTTGAATGGCGAACACAGCAAGGAAATTTTGTTCTTGTCCATTTACTTCTATTAAGGATTCATTTTCGATAATCAGAGAATTCTGAGTCAGCTCATTTTTACCTTAAAGGCTTGTTCCTGACACTTTAATAAATTATCATATGGTGTGTGCTTGAAGGTAACAGATTCTTTTTCCCTTTACCCAATAACCCTCTTGTTGACACACAGTCATTTATTACCATTTCTGCCATCACCTAACATACTGGGAAGTAATTCTGATAAAGTACCAAAATGCATGGTGTGGAGTATCAGCTTTCATAAAGAAGGGAAATGTCATGAAAGAAAGGAAGGAGATGTGTTATCCTTGAAATATTTTCTTCATGCTCTGAGTTTCAAGCTAATTAGTTTCTAAATATGCTGCTGAAGGCTTGAGTTTCCCTGTGATAATATTTTTCCTACAACAGCTCTTTGCAGCTGGGGTAGCCATGTGGGATGAAGGAAAAAAGAATGATTTACAAAGTGGGAGGAAAAAGATTCAAAAGCCTGAGCAAGTCTGGAGTGGATTTAATCATACACCTGGAGCTGGAAGATAAAAGTGGCTTCAACTTATGTTGTGTATTATAATATTTCTATCACGTTATCGGTACTTACAGGACTTCTAGTTCCAAAAGGAAATATCTTTAGGGGAAGGGGTGATTGTGCTGTAGATACAGGCTCTTTTGTAGTGTGCTATCTTTCATAACAAATGTACGTTGGTTGTGTTGAACCTCAATACGTGCTGGGGCAGGAAGAAAACAGAAGTGTCTATAATGCCAAACGTGCATGGGATGTAAGCATTTTTCTGAATAAAGGAGATGTCATCCTCTTCCTCAGGCAAAAGCTAATGACTACGTCCTGCAGTTACACTGCCCATCCAGGCAGCTCGGGCTGGCCCTGGAATGGCAGCCCTGTGGTCCTCTCTACAGGAGGAGCATCTGGCCACTCTCTTGTGCTTCACTGTAACGTTCACTTCATACAGTAAAACAGTTCTTTACAGAAAGGTGATACAAGCCCCATCCCTGGAAACATTCCAGGTGAGGTTGGATGGGGCTCTGTGCAACCTGCTCTAGTTGAAGATGTCCCTGCTCAGTGCACGGGGGTTGGACTGGATGACCTTAGAAGGTCCCTTCAACCAAAACCATCCTATGATTGTCCTGGCTGGTTAATGGGCCCCTATACAAAGAAGAGTAAGACCCAATTATCTCCCTCTTTTGTCATTTGATTTGGTACGTTAGTGGCCACTAAAACATGACGGAGCTGGTTATTAACAAAACTCCCTTTTAGTTTGGTAGAACGAACATCTCCTTGTGTTGGAGAGGGACACGCCTCTCCCTATGGGCAGTAGCCTGCTAATTACGGTTCGAGAAGTACTGAGGTTTTTGTAGTGGGGAGGTCGCTTCCTTGCTTTGTCCTGTTCCTGAAATATGCTGAGATGCTCTATACAAAGGGCCCTTAGCAGAACTGCATTAGGAATTACTTTTGCATTGCGGTGTATTTCCTACAATGCTGAGGTTATTTTTTTATTCTTTCTACAGCTATGCTCAGAGAAACAAAGCAAATAGAAAGAAAAATATTATTAATGCTCCAGATGTTTCATAATAACACTCCCAAATCTCTTGTGGAAGGTATAAATTAACCCCTCTCTGCATTTACTTTTAATATTCTAGAGCAATAACGTGTGATTCTCATCTGTTTTTGTGATGAGCAAGAGCAGGAAACAAGAACAAAATGTTCAAAGTATGGCACATGCGGGACATGCAGGATCTAGAGCTCACAGACTGCAAATGAACAATAACCCTTTAGTGACGGTGAGAGTTTAAAAATGTAAATGCCTTTAAGTGGCTTCAAAATTAAAGGTGTCCCACAGCACCTACAAAGAGTTTGCCTGTCTCTGCAACGTGTGATCACACCTTGTTCAAAGTTAGAATAATAACGTCCCTTATTATGGACTGTTTGTAGCTTCTCCTGAGTGGAGTTCAAAATTACCTTTCAATCACAAATCTGATTTCATTCTTGACAACCAAATTCCTGCAAAAGAAGTTAATTCCTGAAATTCATATGCCACTTTTCATCTCAGGTTAAAGCCTCTTAGGGATGTTTGACTGAAGTGGGAAGAGGAGTTTAAAAAAGTGTTTAACTTTTCCCTTTTTCTGCTACTTCTCCTTTTTTAGCTTTAACAATGGCTTGATCTGTCAGTTGCAAATATGTCTTGTTTTGCTGGCTTTGTGGACAAAAAAAAAGTTGTGCAATGTTTGTGTGTCTCCAGATACTATGTGGTGAGGCAAGTACAAATCTAGAGTAAAGAGTTTTATATAAATGTGTGTGAATATATAAATAAAATGTAGGAATGGCCTGTGCGAGTTCTTCATGGTAGAACTATGAAAAGGCAACAGTGGCAGACTGAATTAAAACACCCTGCAAGAAGAAGGGGAAAGGAAGAGTGAGCCCAGCCAAATTATTGTGTGTAACAAGGAGGAAAAGGAAGGAAGAATAGGAAAAGAGAAGCATCTCGTGAATTAAGACACTGGATATAAGTGACAGTCTGATCCTTTGCAGTGATACTCAGTTCAGCCACTTCTCAAGGGATATCTGACCACCTTGGTTCAGGCTACAGGAAGTTCTGTTTCAGTGTTGAGCTGTGACCAGGCCAGAGATGGGAATGTCTGGAGATGGTGGGGGTCTCTTGTTGGGTTTCATTTCCTGCAGGCTTTTCCACTGTTTGAATGTGGCCAAAGATTGGGTCATACTTTGTGAGAAACTTTGCCCTTGCATACACAACAAGGTCTACAGCTCCCTTGCTTTCAGCGTTGGCACTCTCTCTGAGAAGGGCTTGGTGGCTGCAGGCCTGAAATGGGGCTGGAGTGGAGCACAAAATAGGAGGGGTGCTGCAGGGAAAAGGGTGGCAGGGTTAAGGGTTATCAGGGTGAACAGGTAATGAGAAAAACATGCACCAGAGAGGCAAGTAAACCCAATTAACTGACTGCTCAACTGAGCACGTGGGTCTTGCTGCTGCTTCTCAAAGCCTGATGGACTTACTTTTGCTTTTAGTGTTTGAGGTGCTTTTTGTGCAATCACTTGCTAGCTTAATTAAAAGCTCTCTGGTTTAAAGTTGTTTGGTTTTTTCTTTAGGAGAAATGGCCCTCTTGCTCTTGTTAGTAGGGATGATAATATTTAGGGCTGTATTTATTGCTTATCTTGGCTGTTAAATGTTTATGACTGTTCTTTATTGTCTGTGAAGCAAGGGAGTAAAGGAGATGAACTAGAAAACAGATACTGGAAGACCTTGTGGACGCTGGAGATGTGATATATGGAACAATCTGTAAAGGCGCGCTTTAAATATGTCAGCGCATTTCTCAGGAGACTGAATGAAGGGCAAGGGTCAGAGAACATGGACTGAACCCACTTAGTTTTGAGCCTGACATTTTGATGTGGAAAATCCTCCTTAAATTTAACCTCCCACAGAGTTCCCTAACTGTTCTTACGAGAAACCTGCTTTTTGCTGCTGAAAGTATTTGTTTGGGAACTGCCACGAATGGTTTTTTAAATTCTAAATTGTCATGGTTTACATTTTGAAGCAAAGCAAAGGATTTGCTCTTTTCATCCCATTTGCTCGCTCTAACCTCATGCTCTGTCTTCATCATAGCAGATGATGTGACCGGGAGCGTGCCTTCGAAAATATGTTGCTCTGAGTGACACATCACAGCTCCTGTACCAGAGCTCTTTTAAAAGAGAGAAGGTACCTTAATGCAGGTTGGGTTGGATGTCAGTCAACTTGTCTTTCTCTTCTGACTACATCAAACACCGAAGGGCCTGTAAAGCTGGTTAACATTTGATGGGAAGGTATGTGAAGAAAAAACAAAGGGCAAAGCAAAGGAATATGGCACAGCACTGATGAAGTGAGCAAAGAGGAAGGTGGATTGTAGAAAAATATTCTGGGAATGGCTGAAGTTATTCTAAAGGGCAATTAAGTAAATACTGAGAAGTAGAATTTAAAAAATGCTGAAAATGATTGAAATGTTGAACTCCTTGAAATGCTATGAATTTTTTAATAGTTATGGAAATCAATGAAGCAAACTTTTCTTTTTTTAAATGAACCTCTTTGAAAGCATCTGAAAACACCTCAAAAAGGTTGTAAGAAATTGGCAAGGTTTAGGAAGAGAGAAAAGGAACAGCAGTTTGAAAAGGTTTAAAAAGTAAATAAATTCAAAGTAGCCTTAAGTTGTTTTTTTGGTTGAAGCAGTGGAATGCTGTGCACCTGCAGAAAACCTAAATATTTTTTTCACAAGGGATCAGGTCACTGCAATGCTGGTCAGAGCCAGAGAACTTATCACGTTTATGTAGCTGCGTAGTGTTATATTCAGATTAGGACATGGTGTATTCTTCCTGTCTGATGCTCTTTGGTATACATTCCTGGCTTTGAAGACCTAACTCGAGTAGTAATGTACTTTCTTGTTTTAAAGTCTAATTACAATTAATACAGCCATACGTGCTGTTGCAGAATAGTAGTAAGAATCTTACTCCTAGTCTTGCAAAAATCTTTATTTTACTGTCAGAATTAGATTAGGCACAAAAGCTGTTTTGTAAGATATTTTTAATGTTTTTAATTGATTGAAGTGTTAGCTGTCTTTTTTTCCCCCCCTCTCTTCTCTTGCTTATTTCTACTGATTGTGGTGGTTTTGCTGCTTCATGTTCACTGCTGACATGGAAGTGCTGATGCTATGACTTCTAGGAGCTCTGCCCTAATTAGGATTTAGTGAACAACTGGTTTTTGATATTGCTTGTCAAACCATAAAGTAAGTAACATTGATGATGATAATACCGGCACTGAGCGAGCAGCTTTGGTCTGGCAAGGGAGTTAGAAAAAGTCAGTTGAATGTTGCATTGATTTTCCTGTATCAGACTGTGAAAGGAAACTCCAAAACATCTCCTTTTCTGCCCCAAACTCTGTGTATTTCTCATTTGTAAATACAGCTGAAGCTCCTTCTTATTGTTTTAAACCTCCAAATGAAGGAAGCCCTTCAGAGGAGCTGGACTGATACCTTTTGGAAGAGCTGCACTATTTAGGTTTATTTCAAACCCAGTCTGTTTGCTGAGACTTTCCACTAACTTTTATTGAGCTTTGCTTTGAGGTGTTTATGCAAAGTATAAGTGCCCCAAACTCTACAGACTTGAGCAGCCTCCTGCATTAGCTGGAGCCTGGAAAGGTCTGGCTGGGGTTCTGGTAACCCTCATTAAAACTCCAAGGGAAGTTGGTTGGATTTCTGTCTGTCTTGTTGGAATTTATCCCTCCTCTGCATACTACTAAATCATCTCTGCCAGACATGACTCATCTTTAGGATTCATAAATTAGAAAGTGAAAATATCTCTGAGCCACAGTATTCAGTAGAAGCCATTAAAAGAAGAAAAATCCATTGGAAGATCCCTTTGACAGTCTCTCTGCAAACTCTTTATCCTAATGCAATGTCACTTGGGTGTTTTCTAATTTAACCATCTATGTGGTGTTGCTTCATGGAAGTGCAAACAATTTTGCTGTAGGAGCTTAATTAATTTGTAGTCCATCTGCTGAAACGGCTAACTGCAGCCTGAGTAATGGATAGGTTTTCTGTAAGCCACTAGCTTGTCAAGGCTCGGGAGGAGGGGAAAAGAAGAATTTGCCAGTAGCCTTCATTGGTAGCATGTTTTAAAGTTAGGAAAAGCGGACAGGGGGTCAGCTCTTGCCTCTTTCAAGATTTAGTTGTGGGTTCCTTTGGACTTCATTATCTCCCTGCTCCCTGCTGAGACCACTTTGTGAAGTTCTCAGATGTGAGGTACATGGATTATAGACTCACAGAAGACACCATGTTGCAGTCAACGTGCTGCGCTGTCAGCATTGGGGGAGTTGCCGTCTGACCGGAAATTAGTTGTAAATAAATTCTTCCTATCTGGTACATTATTCCTATTTAGTACATTTGCTTCCCCAGATGTAATTATTCCTGAAATGTGCTTCAGTAATCAAACTAATTGAAAAGTGTTTAATCAAAACTTGATTATTTAAGTTATATTCCTACTTGCACTTGGGGGGATGGGATAAAAGATTATAAATGGATGTCACAGCAGCCTAAGGAACCATGAACTTCTCTGTGCTGTTTTCTACAAGCCATCTTCACTGCTGAAATCCTGTGAAAAACACAACTACAAATCAAGTCATTGCTTTGTGTCTGCAACCCTGGTCTGCATCATCAGGCAAGGCACTTCCCTGGACAAAGCAGGATCATGCTGCAGATTTGCATGGCATGAAATCAAAAGAACCATAATCTATTGGTTTGGGTTTTTAAGCTCTGCTGGGGGCCGTTTCAGTTAGATGGGATCGACCTGTTCAGTGTATCGATGCCAGTGCAGAGAGAGCATTAGGTCGGTGGTTACAGGGTTGAAGAGCAGGCAGTGGTCCTCCTGGAAGCTGGTGTTGATGTTGACTTTGGTTCTGTTGTGCTCAGGCTGCTACTCATGCTAAAGTTTATTTATGCACTTAGCTTGCATCCGCCGCTCTTTAAAACAGCTCGTGTCACCGCTTATTCACAGACTTCCAGGTTTCTCTTTCTTTGCCTCTGACATCTTAAACTCGAAGGCCAGAAATAGCTGACTTTTTGTTTGTTTTTAGACAGCTAACTAGCTGTAAGCCATGGGAAAAGATGGTGGTGTGCTGATTCTAATCAAGGCATTGTGATTGTTCCTAAAATTTGAAACAGTCTGAAAAAGACTGTCGCAAAATGTGTGTGGGGGAACCTGTAATAGTCTATTTACCAGAGAGTAAAGCACAGCTTTTCAGTTCTGGAAGCCTTTTCTCAAAATAACTGTGGACATAAGCTGAACTATTCTCAGCTGTACCCTGTATGATGCCCTCATGGAGTAAGCTCATGCCTACACTGCTCCCACCACGGTGCGTTTCTGCACATATGCCTCAAAAATATAACAATTATTTTGTACGTCTGTTTCTTCAGTGTCTGAAATAGCGTGAGAACTATCTTGTTGCTCAGAGGGATGTTTTGATGCGTGACACTGGTAATACCTGTTGCACACTCCAGGACATAGAGCAAAAGAGTGGGAAGATGTGAACATTGAAAGCCTGCTGGGAATGGTGTTGGAGGTCTGCAGAGACCCAAAGCTAATGCCTCCTCGTCCAGATCAGCTTTTGGGAACAGTCTCTAAAGTAAACCATCCTCAACCCCAGGCCCAGGGTTTTGCTTTGGAGGAAACTAGGTAGCTGTCTCCAAAAGAGAAGCCAGGAGCAACCGGGCACTGGTGCAATGCGTGGGAGACCAGCCCTTACCACAGCTGCTTTGGGAGGATGTCTTTGAACTGCACAGCTCGCTTTATTTTTGGTTTTAAAAGTAGATCAGCAAATATTTATAGGTTGGTTGGTTTTTATAGGGAAAGCATCTAGATTTTCAAGCATCTAAAGCTCAAGTGTTGATATATGTCACATCTACCCTGGAATTGTTGACCAACAGTTGTTAGGCTCATCTACAGAAACATCCCGATGTAAAAACTGGCAAAGAGACAAATTACAACAGAAATGAGACAGACAATGACCACAAACTAACTTGCTTAGAAACCCTCTTCTAGCCTACTTTATGATCAAGAAGGCACCTCGTAAAATGATAACCAAATGATTGTCTGCAGTAGTCGCAGAAAGGGCTCTGTGAAACCAGATATTCCTTTTTTGTTTTGTTTTGGGGTTTTTTTGGTGATTGGTTGGGGGGTTTTGCTGTTGTTGTCCCTGTGCTTTGTGAACACCACCATGCAGCCCAGAACAGATAACTACCTGCATAAGGAGATTTCTAGCCCACTCTGGGACTCAGGAATATGATCTTTTATGGCAATAACACAGCTAATTTGTAGGTAACTGCAGTTGTCATGGCAGCCTGGCAGTGCTGCGAGTGCACACACGTATGTTCTCTTTCCACAAGCAGAAACAGGTTTACACCATCCTCGCCCTCCAGAAGAGCGCGCTGGAGGGGTCCCTTTTCCCCTCGCTGTATGCACATAGCTGACAGGAATGCTGGGGGCCATCACGCACACCCGCCTGACACCAGAGCCCCGTGAGCGGGAGACTTCTGCAGCCACGTGGCTGTAGAATTAATAGGAGCTGTTCTAGTTCTGTGAATCTCCTCCACACCTGGAAAGAGTCTGGCCAGTGTTTTTAAAGAGTAGATAAAAAATATGCTTATTTTTGCGTTATTGACATTGCTTAAAAAATGGTAGAGGCCACACTTTCTTCCCAAACTTGAAGTAGAACTGCAACAATGTGTAAAGCGGCCTGCGTACAAGAGGGGATGGTGCATTCTGGACAGAGTTTTATTTTATGGATATTGTTTCTATCCGTGGGCTACATCAGACATCTCATTCAACATGACTCAACAACAACTTAAATCATGGTTTTGAAAGATTTTACATTTCAGATGGTTGTTCTCTCCCATTAATCTGTTTGGAGAGCATGCGCTGGTTTGTGCTGTACTGCTCGTGGTAAAGCCCTGAACTGCAGGGGTTGATACTCAAATACGAAGGAAGCTTATTAATGAGTGGAGGTGTGTGAAAACCTTCTAGGATATAAGATGAGAAGTCTCTTGTTGCTTTTCCAGTATGCACTGCTGCTAGATTGGAGAACACATCACATTCAAAGCTTTTTTTTTTTTAAATTCAACAGAATTTGTGCTTGGCCAGTGGAGCAGGCACTCCATAGATCCTTTCCAGAAGATACCAGAAATTTTAGATACCAATCTGTAAACTTTTTCAAATTAGCCACCCAAACACGTTCTCTTACACTGAATCAAAACAAGGTCATCCCATTTGTTCACATGCTGTCCACATTTGGTATTTAAACATAGAAGAAGGGTGTATGACTGTAGATGATTTTGTTTCCTACTCACACCAGTTTCCCTCTGAGATTCTGCTTTTACTGCTGTCAGTCAGTGCATATTTCATGGGGTGGCATACCAACCTGACTTGAATGATGGTGGGGTTTTGTAGTATATTTTACTTCAGCTCACACATGATTAAATTATATTTCTTCCTGTCTGAATAAGCACTTGTATTGGAACAGATTCCTACTTAACTCGGAGTTAGAGAAGCGCGTGTCAGTATTTCACTTGTCGCTTAGCTCGGTAGAGTACCAGTTTTGATGGGGTGAAGATGGAAAATAATAAAAGTGGGAGGGGGGGAATAAAAAATTAACAGCACAGAAAAGCTGTTCTTTTCAAATACCACCAATAATACATATTGCACTCAAGTTGTTGGAGCATCGCTTGGTCAAAACAATGACTTCGTGTACTGGAGAAAATCAAAGAAAATAATTCCTTCCCCCCTTTTTCTTTGGAAGATGGTCTTCTGATTCCTTCATGAACAGTACAGATCCATGTCTAAATCTGGAATGCTTTGCTCACCATTACCTATGGCCTTCCTAGGAAAGGTTCTGTCTCTCCTGATGCCTAAAAGACAGATTGTAGAACCGCTTCTCTCAAGTATTTTGTGTCATGCTCACAGGGGCACCAAGAGCACCCATCTGTGCTGCAGGGCCTCTCTAGGGATGGATTTGGCCCTCTCCTGGGGGAAGCAATTGGACCAGGCTGGGGGAAACCTCCTGCAGGACTGGTGCCAGCAGCTGCAGGGGTTTGAGCTCCCACAGGGAAGATGCTCCAGCACCTCCAAGGTTAGTCCTGCTTGGGAGCTGCCTGCAGACCCTGGGCTAATGAATTACGGAGAATGTAAGAAATGGTGACATAGGCCAATCTGATTTCAGTCAGAGTTCAATAATAGCCTTTAAAATACTTTTTAGACTAATTGAAGAGCTGCCCTTCCCCACAGCCTCAGCTTGTCTTTGGAGAGGACATTTGGGCACAATCATTTAAAAGATCCAAAGGCTGATATTTCTAATAAGCAACTGCGAGTTTGTGCCTTCTTGCTGATTTGCTATCAGTAGGAAAATAAAACCTGAAACTCGGGAAAAGGAGAGTCGTGGGGGCAGAAGTCAGAGTGGCCTGAGCATGCTCACAGGCTTGGACATGGTGATTGACTGAGGGATTGGGGCTATCCTCAGCACCTCTCATGGAGTGAGAACATACTCTGCTACAGGCTGCTGCACTGCCTAAATCTGAGGAAGTCTTCAGATAAGCAAAAGATGCACAGGTATTGACCAAAGTACAATAAAGCTAAGGATAAATTCCAGCAGCATCCCAAGACTGATGACCCACGTTACACTTGAGGAATCTGGGAGGAAAAGCCAGCCCGAGAGAACCGCAGGTGATGGAGAGACAGGATAAAGAACATTTTTTAAATCTCAAATTAGATGTTGTGTATGGTACAGAAAAATTCCTAATAGAAAGGTCCCATTTCTTTAAGCCCCCGAATCTTTGACTCTGATGCCAACTTAGCTCCTCAGCCAAAATTTTCACCTACTTATATAATACCAAAATTTATATTTAGGTCTCTAAATAAAAGTGACCTGGATTTGAGAGTGAGCTCCACCTGCAGTTTCTTTAACTCTGCAGAGTAGTCAAGGAGTACTGCAGTTTAAAGCCACTGAAAATTAGGCCACCTGGCAAGACACAAGACATTTATCTTGTTTGTGTGGAACAAGAAGGGAGAAGGGAAGACAACAGCAAAAAAATAATTGATGTATGAGATCCTTTGTTCTTGCCCTTCCCCCTTCCATCTCTAGGCTGCTGTCTTAACACCAGAGTGTTGTTCACAGGCAAGAGAACCGTGACATCAAAACTCAGCGTTTGCAGTCAGGTGCATTTCCTCCATGCTAAGCCCAATGACACCCATGCACCCACCTACATCATGTTGTCATATGTCTGTGCAGGCGTGCACAGTGCAGTACAGACTGCCCAGTGAGAGCTGAGACGGCGTGACAGCTCTGCAAATCATCCTTAGAAGCCTGTGGCACTTTCGATTACACCGTATACCTGAGTGTGTTTATACATATGTAGGTTGTTTATATGTGCACACGTACATGTGTAGTTTATGATTCATGTAACGTTGACAGAAAAAGAAATGCAGCACTGAGCAAAGCAAAAATGTTTGTTAGAAGGCTTGGGCTATTCTTTAGCTGCACAAAACTTATTTTTAAGAGCCAGTGGTGGGGGAACAATATCAGGCCTGAGCCCTGGGGTTTCCATTGGGCTGTATCAGGACTGCCTGAGAAGCCAAGCTTGTGGAAAAAGAGGAAGAAGATCACACAGTTTTCTCTACTTCCTAGGAAAGGTTCTGTCTTCAATTAGAAGTCAGTGCACTCTCCTCTCATGGAGACCCAGGATCAGATTGGGAAACAGTAGGAAGTTGGAATTAGTGCATTTGCCAGTAACTTGTTGTGTATGGTTGTAGTTAGAAATTAACAGAAGACATTTTGGTGCTTGTTACCTCTGAGCAAATGGTCTTGATTTTTATTTCGCAGACAAGATCAGATAAAACTGATCTCCTTCCCTCCACCCCTCCCTCCTCCCCCGTTGTCAGTATGTCCAAAAAATAGCAAAAGAAGGTACCTACGGGATTCAGGAGAATGGTGAGGAAGAGTTCACCTCCTCGGATACTTTTGTCCAGCTCTTGAGGACCCCCGGGATATTCCTTGTAAAAAATAGTATGAGTGAAAAGGCCACACGTCTGCCGAGGGAGCACCTGAGAACAAAACAACAGTGCCATTGTGACATGAGCGCTTCTGCAAACGTACCCTGGTGCAGCCACCCGATTTCCTCCAGCAGCTCCAAGAAACCAAACCACGACCCTTTTCTGCCTCTCTGCTCTGGTGTGTTTGTTTATTGGCTCCTTTGTGCCTTCTCTGCTCTCAAGCAGGCGTGGTCCTGCAGATGTGGAGATTTCCAGATGCCAGCTCTGGAAAGCGGCGACACGCATGCACTGAGCTTTCACGCAGACCGCTTTATGCAGCTGATACACTCATAATAAGTGCTTGTTTCCTGGCATTTGGAAGAGAAAGAAAACAAACCTCTCTTCCCTTAGCAAAGTTAGTTTATTAGCAGATAAATAGTGCTTCCTGGCCACCTCCGCTATCTCAGGCAATTAATCTTACTGCTCTTGAGATACTGAACTGGATTTGTATTCAGGGCTGTGGAGCACAACAGAGCTGTTGCATCATACTTTCCTCAGGACTAAAAACCATACTGGGCCCCTCCGTCCTGTTTGGGAAACATGTACAGGACTGGTGGAGCGCTCTTGTGAGGCCAGCCCAAGGTCAGCTTCCAGTCCTGTCATAAGTCAAGAGGCTGCGTGTCAGAAATGAGCCAGCCAGCAGGCGTGGGAAAACAAGCTCGTCTTGGAGAAGGAGATGGTTTGGTTCCGTTATTAGCTAGGTACTATCAGAGGGCTCTGGTAAAGCGAAGGCAGGAACTGTCAGGGCGTGTGGGTATTGCCTAATCCATGTGGAGACATAATTCACCTGGGGAAGGCTTTTTGTTCCCTTCCAGTCAGTGTTTTCGCTTTTCTACTTGGTTAAAACAACAAATGAAATGTACATTCAGCAGAGCATTTTACTACATGTGTAAACGCCCTGCTGAATTTGAGTCTGTTCCAGTAATAATTGGATTCTGTGCAGTAACTTCTTGGGTTTGATGAAGACATTCCTTTTGTTTAGGGGATCACAAGTCAGCTGGGACTTCAAAGCATCCCTTGAAATATTTCTAACTTATGCACGTTCTGGTTTTGTGTTTCACCTATCTGTAGGGTTGCAGCGGGTTGGGAAGACAGGCCAAATAATTTTATACGTTTTCCTGCCCTTCCTGCAGTTGAAGTGTGAGGAACCTTCTATCTCCTCACACAAATGGAGAGAGTCTGGAAGAGTCGGGCACGTGTCTGGTCCCTGGCTCTGGGAGTTTCAGGAGCAAAGCCGGGAAGGAAACCTCAGCCTTGGAAAGTGTCCTACTTGCTGGAGGAGATTACTTTCCACCTGCTCACCTTGCCAGGTGGTGGCTTTCTAATCCTTTCATGCATAAAGATGAACCAGAGCTTGCAACACAGGTCTTAGGCAGTTTAATGAATTTCAAAGTGTGCATTTATAACTTGGTTGATAGTTGCTGTAACTACAGGCACCTTTCGTTTCTGAGGATTACATTTGCAGTTGCCTGGGTTTGTGTGACTTCTTTTTTTTAAACTGGCCGCATACCAAATGCACTATTTTGGCGTCCTTACAAATCCTCGATCACAGAGAATTTTAATGATTGCTGTAAAACTTGAAGCATTTGGGTAAAAATAGCACACTTTTGAGTCACTTAAAGTACTATCGCTATGAAGCATGGAAATGCAGTGTACCATGATGCCATTGTGGATGAAGCCCCGTCTGTACCGTGCAGGCTTCAGGTGTGGGTATTCTTCTGTGCTGGTCACTCGGATGTGCCAGACCTTCTTCCAGGCCTCGTACAGCTGGATGTGAACCGGGTAGACCCCGGAGTGGTGTGGAGCCACTGCGTACCCCATGCCGGTCGGTATGCCGTGCTCCTGGAACACAACAGAGGGAGGAATATATTTAGGAACAGAAGGAGAACATGGAATTATTCAAAGCTTAGTTCTCCCACAGCCAGTAGCATCAGAGAAGCTGTTGTCCTTGGACAGGCTTGTATCCATTTGTATGTAGCACAAGCTAAAGATGGGGGGGGAGATGAGGGGAACTGGAATTACAGTTTGGTAACTGTGGAGTGATAAATAATCCTCTTGAATTATGTTGTGTTATTGTTACATGGAATAGCTTTGCCTGCCTGCTCATTATATATTGCACGTATTTCAATACATGTCCTACCTGTTTGGTTCTTTTTAAAGGTAATCCAGTAAGCTGATGCTGCTTATTTACTAAGCTATCAAATGGCATTAGAGCAGAAAAGAGATGGAAAAAATTGTTGCAGTGACATATGTGGGATTTTTTTTGTTGCCTATTTCTGGAATAAGAGCAAGATGCCCTCCTGATTTTAAAAAAAAAACCAACCATAAGTAAATAGTCCCCGTAGCTTCTGAATCTGCTTATATTTTCCATGGTATTACGACAGTAGCAAAAAAAGCTGGACTTTGGATATCTTTTTCACTTCATAAATATTTATTCAGCTCAGTTTCTACGAGGAAAGATGTGCATTATTGTTGAATATAATCTGTAAGTTATCTTGAAAATATCTTTCGATGGCACAATGAGGTAGTTAATGTGGAGGCAGAAGGAATTAAGGAAGAAGCTTAACTGCGAGCGTGCTGGGCATGTTCCCTTCACTCCTGACGCTCTCCTGCCTTTGTTCTGCTCTTCATCCCTCCTGACTTAGCGTAGGCTGTCTGAAAACCCCATTTGATGACGGGGCCTGATAACCACATCTATAGACTGGGATCTATTTTAAAGAGAGCAAATTATTTGAAGTGTAAGCTATACACGTGAAAATGAGGTAATTAGTTTCATTGGTCTGAGTGACGATTCAGAAGCGCATGCAGCGTTTATCATCAGCTAGTAGCAGAGAGAAGGGCTGTGCTCTGCTGCTTCTCCTGCCCCAGCTCATTTCCAGCAGGTCCAGTACAAGCCCTTCCCAACTCTCCCACAGCACCTCCAGGTTGCCGGGGGTCCCACTGAATCCCTTCCCGTGCTCTGGGTGTTTCCTGAAGTCATTTAACCCCCAGTACTATGGGCTACATCAGCTGTTTTCTGTTCATACAAAATTGATGTTCAGAGGGAAATGGCTCAATTGTGGGACAATTTTTTTTTTTTCTTGTTGCCCACATTATCCAAGAACTGTTGTTTAATTCCAGGAACTGCAGGTTCTGCTGGGTGTCTTCAAGTACTTTGCAAAGAAAGGGGTTTGGTTCATTGATGAAAAAGAAGTTAAATCTGTGGGGAACACTTGTACATCACATAATGCAACCAGTTAAAATTGTCTATTCGTTATCAGCAGAGATCTTAGGTTACTGGCTGATCTTGCAAAAAAAGAAACCCAAACTCACTACTTCATCATTTACTGAGAGCAAAATGTAATTTCTGCTTATTAATGTTGCTACCTACCTGAAAGGCATGACTCCGTTTAGGAGTGAAATGAGGAATAGCTCTATCATGAGAAGTGTTAAATCACTCTTTTCTCTGTTTTTTTTTTTTGCCGTGAGCATGTATAAAGGAAAAAGCGGGATCTAAAGGTTGCTGAAAAACCTGGCCATTTATCACTCTGCCTGAATAGGCTGGGATGTCAAACACACTGTTAACTTAAACTGTAGTAACTTGGATCCCCAAACCGGCGTTAGGAAGTACACAGACACATAAACATAAGGCACGTGTGTCCTGAGCTCCACAATGACCACGGCTCCGAATGCTGTGGCCAAAAGTAGGTATCTGGATGAATACATGTAAAATCCTGTTTATCTACTTAGTATTTGCTGCTGCTATTGCCATAGCAACAGAATGGGGAAATGCTAATCTGCCACTCACAGATGAAATAAGGCAGCTTTTCCTAAGTTTTCAGTATAAAAAGCTAATTAGCCTCTGAACAAAACCCACACACCTCGTAGTTCATCACCCCAGGACAAGTCAGTCACTCAGACACCCAATAGGGCTTTAAGAAGCAACAAGCAACAAATAATGAGATTTTCTTTGGTCAGTTTCGTGTTCAGTTTACTTGGGTAAATGAAGTATTGTGTGTCTTCTTTTAGTGATCTCTATTGCTCTGTTTCCTTTTTTCCTCTCATTTGTTATTAAATTTCATTTGGGGTTGGGAACTAGTGTGTTGAAGGAGGAGTAGATGTTTGAATTTAAGCTATTGGGCAAAATGGGAGATAGCCTGTAGTGAGTATATTTTCCTACATATTCTAAGGTAGGAGTTCCTACAAGATTTTATTGGGTTATTTTTACATTCAAGACTTCTGCTGATTTTTCTTCATTTCAAAATTTGTTCAAAAACTTTGCACATGTGTTTGTCTGGTTTGGGAAGTTTTTGGCACTGAGAGCAACAGCTTTATGTTCCTTTGCGTGCTTCAGGTGGGACCGCAGAGCCATTCCTTTTGGACAGGTGAAATTTGTATTCCTATTTTACCTGAGCATTAAGAGACTTTAAATTCTAATTGAAATGACGGTGTAAGCTGAAGCTGCAGCAGTGGATAAGTTCAGTAGTAAAGGTAGGTTACTACCTGTAGTTACAGCCTGCGAGACAGGGGCAAGACGATTGAAACGCTGCATTTTTGGCAGAAAATTCCCCGAGCTGTCGCTAATTGCCATGCATTGATTTGCATCCGGGGGCGGTCTGGGAGCAGGTGACCTGCCGTGTTTTAAGGACTAGAGGATGCTCTCCAGGAGTACACCTCGTGTCCTCCAGGCGATGTGCGGCTCAGGCTACTGCCAGCTCAAGATAACCCTCTGTCCCGTGCCTGCGTGTGGCCGGCACATCGGCCCAGTGGCTTCCCACGGCAGAGCCCAGGGAGTCACCAGCTCAGGCTGTGCCGACGCACCCCAGCCAGAGCAATGGCAATCGGAAACTCGTAGTCCTGCCGAGGACTCTCATCTCTGCACCCTCCAACGTTACCTTGCCCAGAGCCCATGTGTAGGACAGGTACTTTTATGGGTGATCTGAAAGGCTGAAGCAATCTGCCAGTGCTGCTTATCTCTCAATTATCAGCTTCATTCAAGCAAGTGAAGATTTACTTGAAACTCCTCACCTCTTTTGACCTTCCCGTTTGTCCAGAGATGAGCTGTGTTTGCCGCCAGCCAGCATGAGCTGTGTGTACTTTCTCTGCATTTGCACAAATCCCCTCTGCTAAAGAAAGAGTGGTGGCAGGATGAGCACCGCTCTCCAAAAGGAGCTATGTTCTCAGCAAGTCAGTTTGCCTTCCTATAGCAGTTTTTCTGTGAGCAGATGTTGGAAATTTGAATAAACCCCAGCATCTTAACTATTTATATTAGCAGGATCTTGTCTGACAGAAAAAGCCCAGTTTTTGGTTGCACCAAATATTCCATGTCCTTGTTAAAATGCAATAAGAAATAAAATGAAACAAAAACCTGAAACTGTAATAACAATCGGAGCATTGTGGTTCTTAAACATCACTGGTGATTTGTTTTACAAAAATGTCCCTTTTTTTTTTTTTTTTTACAAAAAGACCATGCAATAATGTCCGTTGCCAGAGAAAGAATAAAAAAGCAGCCTCTTCATTGATTAAATCTTAGATCTACTGTAGCTCTTTTCACACAGTCAGGTGAACTGTAGGAGTCACTTTGGTGTAAAGACTTTTATTAGATGAAGAAGGTAACAGTGCAACCTCAGGTAAGCTTGCTGAGCCATTTGACTTTGTCCAGCTGTAGGTGATAGAATAAATGTAGTAAACTTTTTAAGATGTTACCTTCCAAAGTGAAGAGATTTAGGTAAACTTTGCGTATTTTTAGTACTGAGATGCATTTCTAGTATTGCTGCACATGGGTGAGATTTCCTACAAGAGATTATATGTTACTAGGTCAGTTTAAAATATTTAGTGAAGTTGCTCATTTGATAAATGGATTTGCTACTTTCTTGCTTGCCAGCACTCACAAACCTGTTGTGTTGTATCCTTCATGGCCACATGATTTTTGATCTCAAGGGTTACATTTCTGGATAAATTCTATGGAATAAATATTTCAGCCTTCAGTTACTTTTAGTTCAGTTCTAAACTAAAAATCTGTTAAACAAGTCGGTTCAGCAAACACGAGGTGATTGTTGTTGAGATATTGGGGCTCTGTGTGTCGGTATTGGAAGGACCTTAAGGTTAGGCAGAATAAATCTCCTTGTGTCCATGCAGGACAATGTTACCCTATCTATGCAGAGCATTTACAGAACATTTTTAGAGGCAACCTCTAGTGGCCATCTCTCCTTCCCAGCATTAATAATGGGGCAAATTAGGCTCACTTTTCACCACATGTAGTTACTTTGCTTTCAATATGTGGTCACTGGTCTTCATATTCTTGGTACTTAATTGGTATATTAAAAGCTCATGGTTTCTTTTGTGGTTTGGGCAGCTCAAAAGTTGTAGGCAGAGGAAGTGCTAATGTGCATCTGTAGGTTTATAAACAGGAGATTGAAGCCAAGGGGTGTTACTAGACAGGCTCAGAATTGATTTGTTTTGTGTATGTGTATCTCTGAATCGATGTGTTTGTTTTGTACGTGTCTCACTTCTTCATATCAGATGACAGGGACCTTTTTACAGCCGATGATAGTTTTTGCCCTATCTCTACCGTGCTTTGGGCACACGTGCTCACAAATGGGCACAGAAGACAATCACTGAGCAAACAAATCGAGGAACAAAATAAAGAGCTGCAGGCTTTGAGTTAAATCCATTCTACTTGGTTTTGTTAGATAAGTATGTACAAAAGCGAGGAGCAAGGATATCTTGTCATTAAGGATGGCAGTGAAAGCTTGCTTTGCTTTATTTTGGGAAGATGTACTATCAGACTTCTGCTCCCACAATTTGTTTACCTCTTTGTGTATCAATTGCATTGCCTATAAACAAGGAGGATAATACTTGAGATATCATCGGTTTGCAAAATTTAATCCAAGGCTTAATCCATTAGTGTCTTTAAAGGATTTTTGGGATCCTCTGATAGAAAAAAACAAACCCACAAAGTATGATTAAGTCAGGTCCAACTGATAGTCAAGACAAATGTCCTTTGCCATTTCCTCAGCCAGGCTCTGACGCGTATAATCCATATTTATGTAAAAAAGACAACACTAGGACAGCAGCCTGCAACTTACTTTAGCAGAGTTAAAATCTGTCTCTTGTTCCTCTGAGGATCTCGTGAGCGCTTGAGAAGAGATTTGGCTGCGAGGGCTCTGGGAATGGGGCTGTGGAGGGAGGGGGCAGCTCTGGACCCATCCCTCGGGTATGCCTGGACAAGGATTTTGCCAGGCAAAACTTGCCGCATGGGGAACTTCCAGAGCGGTGGGGCAGTAACATTTATGAAAGATGTGAGAAAGTCTCTTCCTCTCACCAACTAGGCACGGAACAGTAGAAATGATAAATATGTCAGTGACTCATAAAATAAAATGATTCGGAGGGCTCTTGTTAAAGGCAGCCTCCTGGTTCATGAGCAATTCCCACGTAAGGGAATCCTTTAAAGGCTGTGGATTTTACAAAGCCCTAGACACACAGAGGTGTACGTATCTGCATGGAAATCAAGGCAATTAGCTACCCGATTAGCAATTAGTCAGATGTATACAAAACTGTTTAGATATCTGATTTATGTGTGTATTTTGCACTACAGCTGTTGGAGGCAGGCTGCGATTGTAAGCCCTGTTTTACAGAGCATCGTTCTGAGGTATGGATATATCTGTGTAAAACAGAACGAGGCCCTTTATCGAGTTGCCAGCTGTACCACCTGCATTTCTCACCGGTGCTCAGCAGACTGTATGTGTGCCTGAGCTCCTGCAAACCAAAGACCAAACAAGAGCCAGTAAATATTATGTTTGTGTACATTCATAGCTCCATGTGATAATATCCATGAAATACGGGACTCAAGTGCACTGCCTCATGTTTATTAAACTTGATTTTAATGCGCAATACTCAAGAGAAGGATATTCCTTTCATGAAACCTTTTCCCCCAGTGAACAATGTCAACCCCAAGCCTGATACTCTCTTGCACAGAGAACGTGCTGGCTGTCATGGGATTTGGGGGCAGGTTTCTGGGTAGCGTCATCTCTTTTAGCTTTATTCTAAAATGATGAAGCTGGGAGAAGCCAACAGGTCTTAGCAAACACATTTTTTGTTGTGGTATTTGGGATCCTAAAGCAACCTTGGCTCTTCTCAGGCATAACGACGTGCTCTCCCACCTTGAAGACCTCATTGCCTTCTTATCAGTGTTTAAAAAATGAATGAAGAAATACCACAGAAGGTGAAAATGAATGTGATCATATAACCAAATAATTCTTGCAACTTTCCTTGCAGAAACTGACACAGTGTCATCTCTGCTTGTAGCTTAAAATGGGAAATGCAGGAGAAAATGGCAGCAGCATCAGGCTGTGTTCCCCTAAGTGTAATGCTAAAGATACTAGAGCACACACAAGCATGTATAACATCAAGCAGATTTTTCTATGTATCATTCTAGATCTCAAATTTAAATTTGGATCCACACTGTGCAGTCAAGGAATAATGAAAAGGGGTTTGCTTTAACTCTGGAGGGCTTGTAGAAGTGTGGTTGTAGAACAGGGAGTTCCCTTCCCAAATAAGACATGATGCTGAGGAATGAGAAAGCAAGGGAGGATACAAAACCACTCTGAAGTCATGGCTGGGACCTCTCTGATTGCTATCAGGAAGGTTGTCATAGCAGGAAGATAAATTTCTCCCACAGAGAGGATTTCACAGGAAGCTTTTTCAAAAGAAATGCTCTTGTAAGTAAATCGCACAGCTTATATAGACTCAAGGTTAAGAGGTTGGTACAACCCCCGTCCAAATGTTAGCAGGAAATAAAACTGTAATAACAGCGGCCTTTCACTGACATCAGCTCTGTATTTATAGACACCCTAAGGAGTCTCTACCCTTCAGTGATGATGGGGACATGGGCTTTATCTTTCTGTAGTTGAAGTTGCAAACAGATTCTATTACAAGCCCCGTTTTCAGGCTGTGCTATAGATTTTACTCCTGAAGGTGCTTTGACCTAGAGGACTTCATGTTTCTTGAAAATACTAGGAGAATTTCCCCATAGGTTTAAAGATGAACAGACCATGGAGTTTTGAGATACAGATTATGAAAAAAAATTACTCTTCCATTTAAAATCTCCGTTCTATTTGGGTCTCTGGGCCAGGCTACGCAAAAGGCAGGAACAGGCCCTGCCAGGAATGAAGGCTGACAGTAAAGCAGAACCAAAGAAAGGCCAAGAAGTCGTCCCAAATGCCTCTGTGCTAACACCCTGCCAAGCAGGAGATGAGAACGGGAGAGAGAAGCCTGGCAAGAAGAGTAAATAGTTAAGCCATTTTTAATGAGTTTTCTTTAAAGGTTGTTAGGAAAATATTTTCATAAACAAGGGAATAAATTGCTTCCAAGTGCTTGTTCAGGCATCTGCCTCTGCGGGTTCCCTGATGTGCCTTGGCTCACGCGAGGGACGGGAGGACGGGACAGCTGCCTGGCCTTTGAGCTGCACAGGGCTGAGACCTGTGGTCCCTGAGCAGGGGAGAAAGCCTCTCTGGGTCATTCTGCTCTTTGAGTGGATCTGGTTGCTTGGCATTTCTGCGCCTCGTCAAAGATCACACAGTGGCTTTCCAAAGCAAGCAGTTACAGATTTCAGTTTTTCTTCATCATTCTCAGTAAGCAAGTAGAATTACCCTTGAAAGGACTCTAAATGGTTTCCACCTGACCTTGGAGTACAAGTGTTGTGAGCTCTGGGCAGTGCTGGGAGCATTGCTCTTGTAAGTTAACAACACACCAGCAAAAAGGGAACAGCCTTATCTATAAATATTAACAGCAGGTTAGCTATGTAAAAAGCATATTTTCAAGCAGGTCGTCTGAAAAAAGCTCAGTGAAATCCAGCAGCTTCACTTATTTGCTTCATTAGCTTCAAGACTTCTCATAAACCATACACAACATTTAGAGTTCACTGCAGCTTTCTCTCTCACCTATCGAGGATGTTTCCACCAGACTTCCGGAAGCTGATAACCTCTGTATAAACCCCTTCCTAAAGCTGAGAAGGCCAGTTGCTATCTGCAGAGATTTCACTGCTTCTGGTCCCTGTGGTCTTGCTTGGGTGAAGGGCTACCTCTCCAGCAAGCCCGTGTCAGCGAAAAAGGCTGAGACAAAATTCAGCCCAAGCTGGGTCCCAGAAAGGCTTTTCTGGGGGCTGAGTTTCCAACCTTGCTGCCCTACTTGCCTACGGAAATATGTATGTATAATGAAGATAAACAGAAAAGAGTTTGGAAAGCATAGCTGTGATATGCAAAGGTACCCTAGAGAATCCCGTGGTAACTTTTACTCACTATTGCAAACTCTTTGTTGAGGATCATCTGCTCCACCAGTGACGACTCGTTGTGGAAGAGGTGAGGCTGCATGTGACTCCACATATGGGGAAACCACCAAAACTCATCCACAGACCTCAACAGCAGGTCATCGCCTTCATCTTCCTCTTCGGTCCCTGTGAAAGGAAGAAGAAAAAAATAGGTAACAGAAAAGCAAGAGCAGAAAACGCCCATAATTGTTTTCTAAACACAGAAGAGGCTGCCATAAAAGCTAATGCTGTTGGCGTGGCTGTCTCACTGGGTGGCAGACAGGCTCTACCACATCACAAAAGGAGTGAGGTGAAGTACCATGGATGGTTGCTATCCCTTTCTGTGCCTGGCATGGTGCTCACTGGCAGGAAGTTGAACAGCGATTGGTTTTCAAGGGCTCGTTGTCGTGCTCTGTAATGCACCAGGAGTATTTAGAAGTTCAGGCTCCCCACAAAGGTGGAGATTGGATGGACTTGTACCCACCTGCTTTGGTCCTGCCAGCCGCTGCACACTTAGAGCTGGCCAAGGTGGCATCACAGAGAGCTGTGTGCCAGAGTCGTGCCAGTGCCCACCCCCGCCTTGTAGCTACCACCTTACTGCCTCTGTAAATTGAAATCGGATCATTTCGGGTAGACTGTGAAACAAGTTTGCAACAGTTTCAGAATATATTTGGGTGGAAAACATGAAGCTGTAATGGCAAAGGCGTTCCAAATGGTTCCGTATTCCATTTTTGCCAGGTTTAATCTTGAAGTAGAAGCAGTAAAAATTCCAGTGTTAGTGAAGAGTATCTGCTGCAGGCAGAAGCAAGCGTGTGCGGCTCTAGCAAAGAAACCCTTCCACTTGAGGAGTGGTACAGCGCTGCTTCCACCATCTGCTGACCGATGTCTGCAGTGCTTTTGGAGATGCAACAGCAAAGTTACATTTCAGTAACTTCACCCTCAAACTACTCAACAATATTCAGCTTATTAGCAGCCTTCCTTCCTGTTCCTTTATCATTTAAATGCTTTTATTTAGCTTCAGTCAACGAAATGTTTGTCCAGATCAGTTTACTGATGCAAACATGGGTATCTTGCCTTCTCACAAGCCTTCCCATGTCTTGCAAAACAGACTGGAAGAAATGCTCCATGGATGTCTCCGTGTGCTTCAGTGGCATGAGGCAGAACACACGGAGATGGCTGTTGGGTGTGTGCACTGCAGCTCTTTGCTTTCGTTTTTCACTTCCCAGAGTTTTTTGAAGAACACTACTACACAAGGAGAGCATTTCTTTGAAACTTTCCCCTGGTGTCACTGAATCACTTTACTGCCCTCTTTGCAGCACTCTGCACGTTCTAAGAAAGCTGCTCCGGCTGACGGGAATGCTGCTAGAAAAAGAAAACAACCTTGTTTTCTAGGTAACTCCTTATTGAAAAGAAAGGGCCGGTGGCTGCTCCTGCTGTGAATGGCTGCTCCTTCCTGCAGAGCTTCTGTGCACCGCATCTGCTGCGTGACCGCTCTCTTGGGTCTGGGGTGTGTGGCTCACTTCCAGCCACCCAGGCACATGGAAGGGAAATGGGATTGGGGGCAGAAAATCAAAATAGGCTTTCAAAGTAAGACAGAGGAGAAAGGAAAGTTTTCTCTACCTGAAGGTAGAAAACTGAAGGTAGGGATGAAGAGGGAAAAAAATGGATACTTGAAATATATAAAGAACTACAATTATTTGACATAAGATTTAGGTCAAAGTATAATGTGTGCCTTATTAACATTTCAAGTAGCGTGGTGTTCTTGAAATAATTGCATTACTAACAATTATATTTTAAAATCCTATTTTTTTTCCTACTAATTTCTTTGTAGATTTGGATACAACTAATCAAACTTTGCAGTTTTTCCTACTGTAAGGAAACCCAAACAAGGTAAAGTGTAACACTTTCAACTTGAAAACCAACTCCACCCTGTAGCGGCAGGGCTGAAGCAGAAAGGTTGGACGTCGAACATTCGGTTGTGGTGTTGCTTTTGAGGATAATTTTTACAAGCCTTTAAAAAGAGTGTTGTTTGGTTGTATAAATTCTTAAGTAGTGTTATTTTCAAAAAATCTCAGGCAAAGCTTCAATGGAGCATTTGGTGAGTGCTTACATTGTTTAAAGAGTTTTGCCCAGTCCCTTTTCAGGAGTACTGGAGGCAAGACAAGAGGTTTTGAGGTTTTCATTTCTAGTACAATCCACATTCCTTTTGTAACTTTCTATCTTGATTTTAATGTCAAATCTGAAAAATGCAGCAGACTCACAATCAAGGAGGTGAACATATATCTGCTTTGAGACGCACTTTACACAGGTAGGTCATAATTCAAAGTTTGCTCGCGCATAATAAATAACCCCTTATTTTAAAACTACAACCATAGTTTAATGGTCTCTTCTGAGCTCAAAGCTGAAACTCAGTTTGAAGTTGCTATCAATAACCTTACAAATCTCAAATGCAAATCCTGAGAACATCTTAATTTCTGTTGCCACAGCATGAACAAGTAGAAAGCGTTTGCTAAAACTGCATAACTAATGGGGTCTGTTCATTTTTCTGCTAGTAGCGTTACATCTACAGCGCATCGTTGACCAGCGCCTCGGAAGGGAACGGTGGTGGTGGTGAGAGGACGAGCAGCGAGGCTGACGTGGCAGCTAGTGTCCTTGTGCGCGGGCATACTAACTAGAACTGGGTTTTGGAGTACAGATGTCAGCAACATCTTCTGATGAAAATGTATAGCTGTTTAATCTGCCAGCACATGCCCATGCTCGTCTCCCTCCTGCAGTTTTAGAATGATCCAAGTTTGGGAAAGGAGCGCAAAGTCCCGCACTGAGGCAGTCACTAAGGCACAGCAGTTGCAGTGTGCGTGTTGAGTATCTGATAGTAAAAGACTCTCTGGGTAAACAAGCCACACTTAAGGTAATTAAAGAATACCTCTCCATGTTTTATTTATAATGAGTCAATAAAGTGTAGAATGCGTGGAGAATTCTGCGCTAAGCTGATATGACAAAACGCCACCACCAACCTGTAAATGAAGCGTTCACTTAAAAACTCAGATGCGTCGCTGAGTACGGGCAGCAGCAGGTCCCTTAATGAAGGCAGCGACATGCTTCAACTCATTAAGTAGTTCTGCGCTATTTTTGTAAGCCTTGGGGCCGTAGGAGGACAGGCACACAGGCACATTCTCCTCTCTTCTCTCGCTACAAGCCTGAAATGGGTCAGTGTTACATCAGCTGGGCAAGAAAGCCTGTGACGACAATATGGAGGCTGTGGGGATGGATAAAGAAAAAATGGATTGGCAAGTCAGGGGCTTGATGCTGTAGAAGGGCTGCGTGTTTTGTGCCGGCCACTGTTCCGTACGTCATAGTGTTTATAATAAAATCTCTCTTTCTTCACCTCCTCCCCTCCTTGAATTATCTTCCTCTGCAGTGGACACTGTAATGACTGATAGCAGCTTTACTCTGTGGATGGCCACAACCGAGCAGCATCCTGCTCGAGAGCAGCTCAGAGCCTTGGGCTATTTTTCTTTATTTTGCTGTATTACGTGTGTGTCCAATTAATCTCCAGGAGGAATAATGACATGGGCAGGTCAAGATGAAGTGAGGAGAATACTGAAGTTCTGTCTCCAAAGTTGCTCTCTAATCACAGGTCTGCCACTGGCTTGTTATATGACTCCAGGCAAGTAATTCCATCTCTCTCTACCTCTCATTTTTCTCAGGCTCTCCAGCCTATATCTTTAGTTTGTAAGGTTTCCTGGGCAGCAGTTGCTTAGCATTATGTGCTTGCGCAAGGGAAAACAGCCTGGACTTTGAAAGTGACAGTGATACAAATACATAATTTTGGTTTCCTTCCCTCCACTCATCCCTCAAGTTCTTCCTCGTCTCCCCTTCTCCCAGGGGCTTCTGTACTCTCCTAACAGGTGGCGAAACGGACACGTAAGAGCTGGGTGAGCTCATCTGCTTGGTGTTCAAATGCCAGCAATAAAAAGGGGACTTCTGCTATGCCTATGCTGACCTGCCTTACTCCCCAGCTACCTCCTGGCCCCTGGCAGCTGGAATGCATCGTTCCTAGATTCTAAACTGCCCTCCCATCCTCCTGCTGCTGTGATGCCTCCTCCTCTGCTCCAGAGAAGCTTCTCGGCTTCCCTGGTGTCACTCAGTGAGTGGCACTAGAGGTGGGTGAATGGCGTGACAGCTGAGGATTTTGGAGCTGGTCTTCAAAGGTGGAAAGGGGATGGGGTTGGAAAGGAGAAGGACAGGAGGTGTCTCTCTTGTCTCTGTTGAGTTGAGTATGTTCTTTTCTGCCTTAGCAGTACTAGGGAGCAGCGTGGCTCAGTGGCAGCCTGAGTGGAGGAGCAGCAAAGTGTTAAGGAGAAGGCAAAGGGGGAGAAAAAATAAAATAAAATTCTAAAAAGTGAAGGAGGGAGCGGGGCACTGGGCTTTGGAGCAATGGAGCAAAAAACAGAAAGGAGTCATGAGGAGGAGAAGGAGATGTAAACGCACCTGATCTTCCACAGAAACACAGTGCAAGTGTGCAACTTGGCACTGCCTAGAGCGTGAAAGGAGCAGGGTTTCAACACAGATTTCTTTTCGTCTTGTTTTCCTTTTCTCATCCCTCCTGATTTGCAGACCACTGAGAGGGATTACCTGTGCAGTCATAACAAAGTCTTGTGCATCCCAGTCCAACATTTCTGCCTCCTCAGAGGTTACGAGACATGATTTTGCCAGTCTTTTCTATTTCATTATATGTACTGTACTGGAAAAGCCTTAGTATGTCTTCTGTGCTGTCCTGTCTTTTGCGGAATCCTAGAGATGGTAGCAGCTACTTTGCCTCCTCTCTAACGCTAGGATTTAGTACCACACCCCTTTCAGAAAAGCACCAAGGGCACCTGCGTGTTCCTGAGCAGCTCACCCGTAGCGTACCTTTGCCCCCCGGGACGCTGAACTAGACGCCGGCTGCTAAAGTGGTGGAGCGTGTGTTTCCCACTGCTCCACTGAGCCAACGTGTTATTTAAAAAGTGCACGTTTAAAGCTAGGTTTTAAAGCCTGCCACCTATTTAACTGCAGCTACCTGAGAGCATGAAGTTCCTTCTTACCTGTGTGGTAAAATTTTCCTGAAAATCCAAGGTTGAAGGTAAAATTTGCAACCTGAGTGCGCAGTAAATTTTGAGTCTCTAGTAAAGCCTGAAATAAATAAGAAATTAACACGCATTTAGAAAAATGAATATTAATGTTTGGAATGCCTCATTTTAAAAGTTGTGTCCAACTGAGGAGATACAAAAAAGAAGATGCTGTTAAATGTTTCACACTTTATTTCGGGCTCATTCTTTTTTTATAAGACTATTACAGTGAGCTTAATTTGTTCCATCAGAGTTTGACGGTCTGGCAGTGCTAGTAATAGTACCTAGGTACCATGGCAGGTGATGGTTCTGTAGCTTCTTGGACCGAGATCCTATAGGTCGTTTGCAGGGATCTATGGCAGGACTTGAATCCAACCATTCCGAGGCAGCAATAGACTAAATCACTAAGTCACTGATGCTTTGGGGTAGAAATGAAGCTTGATAAAATGTGCTTAAACCCAAAGTAAAACTAAAAATGCTGCTTGCCTTCCACGTGTGGAGGTGTTGGGATTTACTTACCTGCGGAAACATTTTTGATTGTGTCAAAACCCCAAATTCAGGCTTAAGTGTGAAGGAGCAAAACTCCAGTTTTGACCTGTGGTACAAGTAGCGTCCGTGTCAGAAATTAATTCCCTGTTTATTTTTATTCTCTCCTCCAAGCAAAAGGGAAGAGCAATCTAAGTGAAATGGAGGAGAAGAGTATTACTTATAGAAGAAACAGGTGTAGCCTTGCTCACCTATCCATTTTTTCTTGGTCGTATTTCCAGCCACTAGAGAGAGAGGAAAGGTGGTTCAGCCTGCGAGAGCTATCTGCATTTGCTGTTCCTTGTCAGCTCTGCGCTGTTCTAAAGATAGTGCGTGCTGCGCAGATACCTGTCCACTTGCCATCACCAGCCCACGTAATTTGGACGTGCTACCTCTGTGAGAGGGATAGGGCATTTATCTCCCTACTGATCTTGCCAATGTTGAATGGGTTATAAGCTCTATTTTCATCCATTTTCTGTGTCTCCATTATGTGGCTCTTGAGAACTTTTCCCATTATCTATTGATAACATTTCTATTGATTGACTGTTCATGTTCAAATGATGAATGCAGTGGTTTACACACAGTTCGAGTCCAGCTAATGCCACTTTCCCTTTGAAAAAAATTACATTCTGTGAGCTCATTAGTAATTTCACTTCACATTACAGGAAAATAGTTTTACCTTTTTTGCTCAACCCTCCGGTCCAATTTAAAAACCACCACCAAGCTCTACTCGTGACCGTAACCCAAAAGTATTTTCAGTCCGGTGCAAACGATGGACCTGGGGTTTGAGCAGCTGAGATGCAGACTGATGGTGATCCTAGTCCAGAGTGGAGCTGAACTAAGCAGGGCTCGTGATTTATCATCTCTCCTTTGCACTGCAGTGGGCTGGGAGGTGCTGTCAGCTCCTGTCAGCATTTGCTGTTGGACATTAACTTCTTAAAGCTGCTGACTCCCTCCTGATTAGGCAGGTCTTTGGGCACCGTGCGTGTTGGAGCACAAGCCTCTTCTGAAGCATCCTTTGCTAACAGCCGCCTTCTAAAGAGGCATCATTTGGGTGCCAGGCAGCTCGGGAGCGCAGTACAGAAGATTGTCAGACAGTGTGCGTCTGCCTTGCGGTTTTAAATAGAAACATTTGTTGGGTGTTAAGGAAGATGTAAACCAAAGATAGTGGGTATCAGCTACAGCAATCACCAAGCAGATTCCTTTCCTTGCTAAAGGAAATAAGTAAGCTAAGGACAGTCAATCTAGTGCTTTAGCAAGCGCTGTATGATGTATGAAGCCAGCGGTACTGTTTCCAGCCTATCTTGTCAGACGTTCAATACGTTATTTCAATCCTGTGACAATTTCACTTGTGGGACTATATTTACATAACACATAACAACGAAATGTTTGCTAAAATGTAAAACCTTAGAGATCAACACCACTGTTAGCTAAGACATTGAGGAAAATCCCCAGCTGGTAAAAACTGGCACTAAATTGACACCATTAAAGTCACAAGCATAGAATCTGAGTCATTATATTTTAGAACATAATTTCCCGAGCTATCTAGAGCATTTTATATAGGTTGAGAAAGACTGATGGGCTGAGCAAAATCAATTAAATTTCCCTTTGAGGAAAGAACATCTTGAGAAATTATCATCACTTAATGTATAGCGTAAGAAGGTACATGAAACAAACATCATTATGTCCCTTCGGTTTTTCTCTCTGATTTCCCTCACCCTCACGTCTCAGTAAGATGACAGAACTGCGGGATAGGCAGAAGCCTTCCAGCCCAGGGAGGCCTCATTAAAACCACAGAGCGAGGATTAAGATGTAAATCCTGTAACCTGCCGTGTGTCAAGCATTTTTCTCTGTCTAAAGGGCAAATCTGCCACTCAAACTGGATTTGGCTTGGTCCTAAAGACTTTTTTTTAATTGCAGTTTCCATATATGCATACTAATTCATATCATATGCAGCTAAACTTCATGACCTCACCTAATGTTAATACTAAGATATTGTCAGCTAACTCAGTGCAAACTTATTTTGTCACTACTTCTATTTGCAAAGGGGGGGTTAACATCTTCCACAACCTTAATATAAAAAACCCAACAATGTCTGTTTAGGCAATTAGGGTCTGCCTTCTCTATTTTTAATAAATATGCATTCAAACAAAATTGGTACTGACTTGTACTGCCTTCACCTGTCATTTTGCCCAGTTAGTAATGAGAACTTTGGTGTCCTGTAGCTACAGACCTTTTGCACACAGCAAACTGCTGTGGCAGGAGAAGAGCAGACCACGTCCTCCCATCGCCCTTCCCGCACTGTCCTGGGCAGGAGAACCCCTGCTGGTTTGCACCTTTGGGAGGATGCTGCAAATGCTGCTGCCCGGGCGGTGCCCTGGCTCCAGGATGGTGCAGGGTGGAGGAGCTGGGCATCCCTGGCACCCAGCGCCAGAAACCTTTCCGGGACTTGCGCAGCTTTCACGCAGGGCAGAAGGGATTTATTTGGTTCTGAAGGGCTTTGCGGGAGGGAGAAGGGCTATCGAACTGGAGCAGCTGGAAATGCCACTCGAGGCCGGGTGCAAACAGAGCGGCTCACGCTCCGCCTGCTCCTGCCGTGCTGGCCCCAGCTCTCCTCGGCAGCTCTCCTTCCCTGCCCCAGCCCTGGCCCCGCTGCAGGCCGACCTCGGGACTTTGCTGCCTGCGCTCGGGCAGGAGACACCTGCAACTTCAGCACAAGGGAAATTCCTATAGAGGAATGTGGATTTGAAAAGAATTTCTCCTGGTTATTTCATCCGACCACAGTATTTATGTTCTATCTGCCAGTGTGTGTCTTCTCCTCAGAGTCGGTGGGATTACGGGTTTTTTTTCCCCTCTGAGTACGGGGCTTAAAAGAGCTGTAAGTGGAGGAGAGGTACTTGCAAAGGAAAACACAAGTAGAGTTCCTCCTGAACTCACAGGGGTGTGTTAAAGCGACAACAGGAACTCGCTGCTGTGTTATTTTTGCACGGTTAAATAGATGCTGCTAAATAACTGCCGTCCTCCAAGGAACGAACCACGGAGCACATCTCGGTGCCAGGCTAAGCGAAGGGCCAGGGTTTTTAAGGTAATCCAAGCTGTTCTTTCAGACACAAAACCTTAATTGCCTGGAATCTCTCAAAATTCACGAGTTTCATTTTATTAATTGATTCTTGGCTTTGTCCGTGAGGGCTTCTCTCTGCAACATCCAGAAGATGCAGTTTCTTCTTTATATTGCGTTTACTTTCGGCAGCCTTTTACATTAATCCACATAATTACCTTTTGTAGATTTGAAGTTGCTGTGTCTTTATTCTTCATAATTGGCGCATCTATTATGGAGAAGTGATATTTTCCTGCTATGTCCTTGTTAATTATAACTCTATCCTTCATTTACATAATAAACTTTTTGGGGCAATTTCTGCAGTAACATTTCACGCCTAATAGGAAGCAATTTGCTTTCCTTTATTAAGCATATTAAGACTCCATGCCCCAGACATCATTGACTGTAAACATTTGATTCTGCTCAAATTTAATGCACCAAGGCATTTTGCTCTGCCATATTAGGTTTATTTATGTGCTATGTTCTGGATTGTTAGCTGCTAATGAGACTTCGGCTCTTATTGCTCTAAGGCCTGAACACTAACCTCATTTTAATGAGTTCATTATTTGCTGCCTTCTGAATGGAAGACAACAAATTTTCCTTTTAATTAAAGGTCAAAACACCTCTGGCTAAGGAAAGCGTAGAGGTTATCAAATCCTCAGAGAAGGTAAAAGAATGACTTTTTCTGATTTTGCTGCCAAGCGTGGGCAGGCCAGGCTGAGGCAGAAGGTGTTTCTCTGGAGACAACAACTCCAAATCTAAGCTAAGTGATAACAACACTCGGACGTGGTGTCTTCCCAAGACATTGTGAAAAAAAACCCCCAACCAACCCCTGAAAGTCAGCCAAAGCAATTAAAGAGGCTTTACTCCTAACCCAAAGGTCTGCGTGGATCAATATCACTGCTACAGCGTGAGCCCTTCTTTGCATGTGCAATGATTTCTAGGGTGCAGAGGGCCGATGCCAGATTAATTGAGCCAACAAAAACTGATCTCATATTTCTTGTTGGGGAAAGTGAGGCAAAAGTGATCGATAGCGGGGGCTGTTTGTGGGGAGACAGAGGTACCTGTGGCCGTGCATTTGTGTGTGTGCAAATCCACGGGAAGGAGAAGGGGTTGCTGAGCCCTTTCTTTGAAAATACAGAGTGGAAACTTCAATCAGAGCCAAAAAGGATTAATTACAGGAGTTAATACACAGATCCTTGTCCTTTGTCTGGCATTTTATACCTGGTCACCAACTTAAAGGCAAACTAACAAGCCTTGGTTCACATGTTTCCCATTCGAGAAGGTGCTCATGTGGCAGGTCATCGTGTTAGAGACAGGAGGGTATTTGGAAAAGAAGGGACCAGTGCCTGTGAGAACAGCTGGTGAAAACTTCAGATGTGGGTTGGGAAGAAAATCCCCCCAGTTTGTGAAACAGACATTGTTTGGCATCAAAACTGCAATTGTCAAAATGTCTTTCCTTATAAAAGCCCTCAATGCTATTTCTACAAACCTGAACCAAAGTTCTGACTTCTGCAGGTGTTTCAGGCACCATCCCAGAAGTTGTTGAACATCTCTGATGGCACTGGGAGAAGTGTAGGAGGGACCCGAGATTTGCAGAACTCAGTACTCCCCAAATGTGGAGCAGGAAGCCCAGTGTTTCATTCGGGCTTCTGGTCATACATGTAGCCTTCCAGAGGCAATATTATGAACGTGAATTTTGGGAACCAGCAAGAACTCAAGACCTTGGAGGATCCTGTCTCTGTGGCAGGGATCCCTGTGGTCATGGTGCCCAGGATCCTCAGCTTATGGGGCACTCACTGGGCAGAGCTGCCCAAGGAAACATCATCCCATGTTACTCCATAGCCTGTCCATGAGGAGGACTGCAGAATGTGGAGGGCAGATGAGGAAGGACATAGTTCTTCACACAGCTTGGAAGGAGATCAAGGGAAGGAGACAAAGTCAGATATTTCTCCTTTTCAGTCTGTCTCTAATTTGCTGTCATCATGAATTATTTTATTTCCACACACTCATTCTAGGAAGTGCTTCTGGCACGGGAGGATGTGCCAGTGTCTGGCATCCCAGGGCTACATGGCCAAGGTTACGTTGCCCCATCACCATTCTGAGGGATGTGACAGAGAATCTTGTCAAAAACGGGCTAACTTGCCATTACTCAAAGTCATCCTTCATTTGGGAGTGGAGCCGAGTGCTGGGCAGTGATTCCGCTGCTGCAGGTTTCTTCTTTCTGTTGTGTGTGTGCATAAACTATATATATGCTCACTATATACACATTGCTGTTTATTTGTCTGTACTGTAGGTATAAATGTGCAAATATTTAAATGTAGCTATTCTTTACAGTAAATCTCTCTGTATGTGATGTTTATATAGACTGCTTAGGAAACAGGATTTTTGCCTGGGATGGGTTGCCCAGAGACATTGGGGAATCTCTGTCCTTTGAGATACGATCCAATCTAACTTGGAAGTCACCTCTTTGAGCTGGGGCTTCGATCCCCTCCAGAAACCCCTTCCAGCCAAAATGATTTGAAGATTTGATGAAAGTATTTTCCCTGTATTTTCCACTTCAAGACAGTTTTCTCAGGCTTCTATGGTATGTGTTTGTTATTAATACCAAGAAGTCTTTTAATGCGTGTCTTCATTTTTGTTCCTAACATCTGCCCTTAAGGCCTTTGCAGTTTTATAGCCCCGAGGTTCATTCCTGAGCTGTTCTGTGTGGCAATTTGCTGGTGGTCTGTGGGAAGCTGGAGGACTACAAAGTAGTAGTTTTGCTCTTGAGTTCCAGCCGAAAATTTGTAGAGAAAAAAAAGCAAAGAATACTTTCAGCGATGTTTCTTTCCACTGCGAGCAGCTGCTGTCAGGATGTGATTTTTGATTGCTTCTTCCTGCTCTCGCTCCCTCCCTGAAATCTATTCTAGGAAGAAAATCTGGTAATGCCTGATGTGGTCCTGGCAATCTTCAAATCCAATGCAATCGCCCTAGAAATACCGTCAAGTGGTAATACCCACCGTAACCATCACAAGGATGTTGTGAAACAGCTAGTCACTGGCTTTCTGATGGGAAAGCTGAGGTTCAAGAGAAAAAACAAAGCGATGTTTACTTGACATCACTGACAGGGTCACTACAAAACCAGGACTCCAGCTGCCTTAATTTCAGCTTTCGGTTTGGAGCACAGATTTCTGCCATAAGGGGGACGATCACATCGGCTGTGTCTGCGCTTCTTTAAAACGCAGCTCAGGGAGGAATTTATAGACCCAGTGAAGCTGAGTCATTGGTTTCTGCGTGGTGAGGATTTCAGCCCGCTTCACATGCTCATACGAGAATTTTCGTAGAAGATTCTTTCCTATTGTAGTGTAGGAATGATAAAGAATTCACATTATTGACTTCCTGGCTAGACTCTTTCAGGGGTTAAAGTTAGTCGGATCCTTAATGGGGTTTTGAAATCACTCGTGCCAGTTACCGTATGCCAAAGCGGATTTGAAGAGCTGCTGACTGGGCCCCGGATCCATGGGCAACCATCAGCCCTCTCAGGTTCGCCTTCCCTCCTCCGCCCATTTTCACCCGGTGCATTGTGCAACAGTGTAATTGCCAGAGGCGAGCAGGGCTTTGGCCATTGCCCTGCCTTCCGGGGTACGGGACTTCACTTCGTGTTGGATTTATCTCTGCGAAGTCCTATGCTAATCTAGAGTGCCATATAAATAATGAATAGGAAGGTCTCTGATGGTGCTGAATGCAGCCGGCTCTGTCTGCAGATCTATTTTTTATTATAGAGCTATTACTTGAGTCTGTTCAGCATTTCCCTGGAGTAGCTGTCTTAGTGTGAGGTCTGAGAGGATATGTGGGTTTATTTGAAGCAAGGAAAAAAAGAAGTCCTGCTTTGCACTCATGTAATGTGTTTATTGCAAACAGAAGAATTTATTTTTCTTTTATGAGTGGAATACACTGTTTACCAGATCTGCTTCCGCGGCTATTTTGTAATTCCGTCCTGAAGTCAGAAAACCGTCAGGAGTCTAATTGCATTTAATTGTGACCAGAGGAATGCATCTGTTCCAGGAAAGGTTCAGCCAGTGTGGGCTGAGTGGGGGGACTGGGGTGATACTGCACCCCACTGACGAGCTGCCCACGACCACCCCGCTACTAACTTCACCTGAGAACGCAGAGGTGGCTTTTGGTTACGTATGAGAGGAGAGGTGGTGCTGGGACAGTGACATAGATACACCTTGGCCAGCCGCACACACGTGGCTGCACGTGTAGAAACAGCCGTGCCGACCATTCGCTGGAAGAGGGAATTCATAGCCAACCGTCTTGTACTTGTTAGAAGATTAGCAACAAAATGCTCAAACAGAGAGCAAGGGGAGAGTCTTAACAGGGCCAAAAGTATGAAGTAGGAATTAATAAAAAGCAGGGTTTATTTTAACTGACTAGATGCAATTGCTTCCACTTCTCCAGCAGCATCTGGCTGGGGAAGACCAAAGCCTGGAGAGCTGCTGCCAGCCCTTGGAGCAGGGTAGGGCTGCAGCGGTTACCTGCTAGCAGTGGTTGCTGTCCTGTGCCGGCATTACCTGCCGGAAAGATTTACAGCCTAGCTGGGAAATCGCCGAGGCTCTCCAATATAAATCACTAGTGATTCTGAAGGGGGTTTGAGGAGCACTAATGAAATGGGCTGACAAATCCTGGAAGGGGAGAAGCCAGCACACAGAGGGGGTGGTGATTCCCTGTGGCTGGGGGTGACACCCTGCTGGCACTAGCCCCGCTGCTGCCCGAGGTCCCTCCCGGCAGGGTGCCTGCAGCCAGGGACAGGAGCTGGTAGCACTTTCTGCAGGGCAGTGAAGGAGCTTAGAGCTTATTTCTTATCAGTTCTGATTTTTCAAAAGCTTAAGCATTTTCAGCAAAAAGAAACCCTTGAAGAAAGGCTGCTCAGGCTTGGGAGTCAGGAGAGGGTAATCTGCCAGCTGCAGATGACGAATTTTTGGTGTGGTTTTTAAAACAAACAACACGATCAGGAACGCTTAGTCTAATTTAAATAGCTCTCCCGTCTTTTCCCAGGCCACCTGCCCAACGAATGAAAACTGTGGGAAGTATTTTGCTCTCTGAAATGACAAGCCAGGTACAGAGTCCTTGCAAGAGCATGGCCCCTTCTTCCTTGTTTGTAATGTGACAGCACCAACATTAGCAGGCTCATAAGTAACTCTTTATCATTTGAGCCAGAATTCAATGGCTGTAATAATAGCTCAGCTTTCTGGGAAGGAACTGAAGGATCTACGTGATGTCCATCAACCTTTCCTCTTCCTGTTGTTGCAGAACATGCTGGAAAATAGGCTGAAATGTGAGATTTCCCCACTCTTAATGTGTTCAGCTGCGATGGTTTGGTTGCCTGCAAGCAGAGTCAGTTAAGGGCAGCCCTTCGTTAAGACGTGCTCATCTGAAACTTTCTCTGCTGGTTCCTTCTCCCCCTGGACCTAAGGATCTGTTTCTCTTGTGTCTGGATCTACCCCTGAACTGGGGTCACACACTCGCACCTCAGACTGTGAGTTCACAGCAGACCTCAGCGGCAGGATGCTGCCCCGTGGCTAAGTTGGCTTCTCCTGTACCCAGTGCAGGCTCGGAATGCCAGGTTGGAGGAGCTAGTCTCTGCCTCCCCAGCATCGAGGCAGCCAGCCCTGCTGCATGGTGATGCCCCTGCCAAGACGAACGTCCCAGCCCTTCACAGAGGTGAGGCAGTCTCTCTTTGCAGCTGGATGATTCTGCTGGCTGCTGCCTGGGGGGCACCCAATACAGCCTTCCTCTGTTTTCTGCTCTTTTCTGCTCCCGTCAGAGGCTGTGTAGTCTCTAGAGAGCAAAAGCCCTAGCTCCCGTGCTCCTTACAGCTGAGGTTCTGCTTGGCCAGTCCAAGGAGAAAGGAGATGCTTCTTATGTCTTGCGTGGACCTTATCTGGGTCTGCCCGAAGCAGGGGGGGTTTGTCTGTCTGTAATTCTGCTGGAATGCTAGCATGAGAGAGGTCAGAAAGGCAGAGGCAGAACCAGCACCTAGTCCTGATCTCGAGGCTTTAAAGGGACAACGTCAAGATTTAAAATAGACTGAATAACAAAGGAATGTTTAGCAGTTGTGGTCCTCTTGCAGCAGACTCTGTTGGTGTCAGTCACGGTGCTGCAGGTCCCTAACAGTAAAACACAGAGTCTGGGATTCACAATTCTCCTCAAGAAATGTTTGGGCTGTGCCAAAAAGAGACCAAAGCCTCCCCTTCTTTGCCATAATGCAAATATCTAGCGAAGGACAAGTAACATCGACAGCTGCATTTTCTTTTAGTTGTGTATGCTGCCTTTCTTTCTTTTTCTTTTTTGGTTGTTCAGAACTGCTTCTTTAAGCAAAAAAACCCCAACAAAACCAACAACAAAAAACCCCCAACCTGTCCTAGGTGGGCACTCGGTTGTTATAAAGTACATAAGGGCTGGACTAATGGAGGCTACCTTATTTATCTTCTTTAATTTATGGATTTGGATGTACTCAGGTTTAATCAGAGTGGTTTTTGGCTCCCTTACTGCCCTTGGAAAGCATTTACTCGGGTAGCCTTGTCATAAAAATAAAAATTCCTTAAAATTCTCATCATCTCAGCATTCATCTCCAAATTCTGAACTCCTACCAGCAATCTCAAAATTCTACTTTAAATTTACTGCTTAAAAACTATGATGTATATGCTTTGTGGTGGAATTAAGCTTGTTTTTTTTAAAAATGCACTTTCAATCATAAAGGGGAGATTGGAGCAGAGGTGATATATTCACAATTCAGGTCTGTCCTTCAGTTTTCAGGATGGGCGTGTTGGTGTGATGATGGATAGAACCAGTGGCTTTAAGAGGGGGCCCCCATATGTTTAAATGAAGGGCTTCTACAGCTTTCGCACTGGGAGGGGGAATGAGGCAACCACAGCAGTTCCCAATTCCTCTGTCCCTGTTCCTGCTGTCACTGGTGAAGGATGGGAATGTCCAAAACAGCCAAATGCAGAAGGACAGAGCAGAAACCTGCCTCTTCTTGGTGCTTTTTCATCTGTGAGGAGATATATTTTTAAACTCACATGCTCAGTGTGCAGACTGACTTCTGTTATCATTGTCTTTCTTATTGTGTGTGTACTGGGAATCTCAAATTGTTCCTATTCACCTTTTGCATCACTTCTAGCACCTACACACCAGTCGTGCCTCTGGTCTATTGCTCTTCTCCCCTTTGCAAGTCTGTCCATTGCCCGCGCTGTAAAAATCAGAAAGCAGGGAGTCCAGTTTAATGGGATACCAAGGAGCACCACAGAATCATTGAATTGTTTAGGTCGGAAAAGACCCTTAAGGTCATCGAGTCCACCCATTAACCCAACACTACTCAGTCCATAACCAAACCGTGTCCCTCAGCACCACATCTACACGTCTTTTAAATACCTCTGAGGATGGGGACTCCACCACTTCCCTGGGCAGCACAGAGCAACTGCTGGGGCAGGCACAGCTCTTCTGCCTTCTGCCAGCAGCTACAAAAAGCCAAGTTCCTGTGGACTCCATAAACACCGATGGTTGTACTGAGGTGCTCCCAGAAGCTTTGGAGACAGGTGGGAGCAAGCAGGCAAGCAGCAGTTGTTGTACTGGAACAGGTTGCCCAGAGAGGTTGTGGATGCCGCATTCCTGGAAGCGTTCAAGGCCAGACTGGCCGGGGCTCTGAGCAACCTGATTTGGTTGCAAACATCCTTACTCATTGCAGAGGACTAGATGACCTCTAAGGGTCTCTTCCAACCCAAACCGTTCTGTGTGTCTACGAGTCCTTTCCCAGTCTAGCCTTGCCCATCTGTTTCAGTGTGCTGGATGTGGGGGAGAGGAAGGTAGATCCTGAACAGGCAGAAAAAGCCACACTTGCACTGTGAGTGAGAGGACACCTTGCAGCTTAGTCGTAAACCCATCTTCTGCTGGTCTTTTGGGGCAAAGTAAGGAACGCCTGAAGATTGAAAAGGGCCTCCAAATCATTGTGGAATATTTACCAATCGCGTTAAAAGCAACACACCTGTGTCATGCGGTCTCCTGTGCATTTACCTGCTCATCTAGGAAGGACTGCTTTACAGAAAGCCCAAACTGCACTTGATCAATCTGTTAGCTGTACAGGTCCCCTTTTGTCCTCAACGGATGGCACTTCGACATCTGGCTGCAGCCTGTAAAAATCATGACTGGGCTAGAAGTGGAGTCCTTGCAGTTGAGCAGGCTCACAGAAATCTGGGCCAGCACAACATTCTCCCTTCTTCTGGAACAGGAAGGATGGCTCGCTGGGAAACTCCTCGCAGCCAGCTTTCCCTGGCAGCGCTGGGGAGACTGCCGTGTTTGCATCGGTTATTCTGAAAACTGGAGTTTGCAAACTCCTGACGGGTAAGGATGTGCTTTAGAAATCACTAGGATTAAGTGTTGCCTTTTAATATTTTCGAGATGTTTGATACTTGTCTAGCAGAGCTTAACTTTTTTGACCCTTCTTCCTTCTTCATGACGCTCTCTCGCATTATCTGGGGAGCTCACTTCAGGGTTTTGATCGTGTTTGTTAGCTGGAATTGGAAATTTCTGTAAAATGAAAAGGGAATTGCAAGGCCGATGTTCTTGCTTTACATCACGCTCATCTCTTTTACCAGAGGTCAGGCCGATTCTGCCACCCCCACGTTCTTTAAGTTTAGAGAGAGATAAAGGCTGTGTTGTCCTCGAGGACAGGCTCAGAATCTCTCTGTCCCAGCGATCCTCCTGCTTACCACTGCTTTATTATCCTTCCAGCTTGAAGACAGCACAGTAGGTTGTCCAGAGAAGGAAGCTGGAAGATCCAAAGCAAAATGGCAACACTCATGGTAAGTTTCTACACAATTCTCTCGAACAGAAATATCAAAAGCCAGTATGTTCTCCAACAAAATCAAGTCAGATCACCAAATGAGGCTGACAAGTTTGAATCAACCATTTGAGAGCTTCCAGCAGGTTATTTTTTTTCATAAAATGAAGTAATTTTTGGTAAAATGGAGACCAAATCTGTCTGAGAGGCAGAGGAAATGCTTCAGGTCATAGATGTACAGTTAAAAAGTATCATTGCAGTTTTCCAAAAAGTGGGGAAATTGAACTTAGAGCAAACGTGAAGTACTGCCCTTCTTAGATCACTCTGGATTACAAACTTGAAACGGACTCAGGCCTGCAATCATGAGAAATTCAAGTAGAATGATGTAATTGTCAAAAGTATGAGCAAGTCTTTCAGCCCTTCCTGTCACTTCCCAGGAAGGAAACTTCTGGTAACAGGGAGCCCTTCTACCTGCCATCCCAACCGAGGGCAGATCCAGGGGCAGCAGAGCAGTCCGGGCTTCTGCTGGTTGTGACAGATGAAGCTGGATGCCCAGATTGCTGGATGAGTTTCTGCGCCTTGTGTTATTGAGGATGTCACACCAAATTAGTCCAGTGGTCCCCTCTGGCCTTCCCAGCTTAACCTCGTGTAGGTGCTCACAGCAAACCAGCCCATCCCAGCCCTCCTGAGTGGGGAAGAGGACTGGATGGCTCAGCAGGCTCTGGAGAAGACCCTGAGCAAGGACAGTAGCTGCTGCCTCACCCCACCAGTGGGAGGTCTGGCAGGGAACTTCAGCCACCAGAGAGAACACAGGTTTTGGGTGAATTTCCTGCTGTCTGATGGAGCTCATCCCTTTCTAGATACTGCTAAATCATTCTTGACAGGGATGAGTTATCCCCAGGGCTTCTAAAACTGCTTCTGACAAACAACCATTTTTGGTATTGGAATGCATTGAATCTCCCCAAGCATCGTGTCTGGGAAGTATTTTTCTAACACGAAAAGTATGCCTGTGCTCTCTTGGAGCTCCTCAGCCCCGAAGTTCTAAATTACACCGGACAAATGCTGTGCTATCCACAAGTACACACAGTGAATTATTTGGAAGTGAGAGTAAACATTTCTAGCAAGCATTTTTTAATCAAAGAGTGTTTACTGATGACTTTTATGACATGTTTTCTTGGCTGCTTGGAAGGGAATGGGAACAGACTTTTGAAATTTCTTACTCTTCTCCCCATCTTATCATTTGTCTGAAACACATTCCTGTGGTACATAGAGCCCTCCACAGGGAATAGTTTTTGGAGAAGGACTCGTCCCACACCCTAGAGGAAGGTCTTCCAAGTGTAACAATGTCTGATGCCAATAACAATACAATGCAAATCGGTGTTTCTGATGTTTGTGATCCTTTTGTAAGTCTCACAATAGTTGAAATGTTTGGTTGTTCACTGTTTGTACATATATGAGAACACCAGCTGTCAATCTTTCTGGTGAGTAAGTTTCTAGTGCTTAGGAAGAGTGAAGAAAGCGAGCTCAGCAGCACATGAAATGCTTGCATAGTATTATCTCAGACAACAAAAGATGTACGGCAGGGTTGGAGGGGGAGAATGTTTCTTTTGGGTTTTGTTTAAGAAATACTGTTTCAAAGCCATTCACATGCATTTTGGTGGCAGGCAGAAAGTGGCATTGCTAAGCCAGTTAACTTTTAAATCTAGTTGCTTTTGATCTTATTATAGGTAGTAGTTTTCTTTCTAAATATTCCCACTGAAAACTGTGTAGCTACTTGCAGTGTAAAATACGAATCCATGAAACTTAGGATCATTAAACTGAAAAAAATGTTCAGCAAAGTATCAGCCTTTTAATTACAGGTGTTACACTAAATTTCCACTCCTTTCTGAAGTGAGAGGTTCTATTACTCTCCTAAATGTGGGGGAGTGCCATAATTTTATTTTATATGGGAACAGCTGTTTAAAAATTGTAAATACTAGACTGTTCTGATAGGTTTGACTTGGCTGATGCTCTGCTACCCGAATGGGATTGTTTGACAAGCTGCACATTCAAATCCTGAGAAGAATTTGCAACTGTAAGATAAGAAATAGCTAAAAGATAGGTGGTATTTTTCCATTGTGGAAAATCGTCCTTATTCCTCAAGGGTTCACAGGCCCATACCTGTGTCTACATCTATTGTGATGAACGGTAGTTTTTCACATTTACAAGCTCAACCTCTTATCACAGAATCATAGAATGGTTTGGGTTGGAAGGCATCTTAAAGATCATCTCGTTCCAACCCCTCTGCCATGGCAGGGACACCTTCTGCTAGAGCATGTTGCTTAAAGCCCCCTCCAACCTGGCCTTGAACACTTCCAGGGAGGGAGCATCCACAGCCTCTCTGGGCAACCTGTGCCACTGCCTCAGCACCCTCACAGTGAAGAATTTCTTCCTTATATCCGATCTAAATCTACCCTCTTTCGGTTTAAAGCCATTCCCCCTTGTGCTGTCACTGCAAGCCCTTGCACTGGCATAGCAAGAACGTGATCCCGTACAGCAGCAGAGGAGAGTGAGGACGAGTGTTTATGGAAGTACGTGATTCGGCCAAAAATTCTCCCACACCCATTTAGCCAGTTAAACGGTTTCAAGTGATTTTCCTCCAGCGAGCGCTCAAAGGGTTTTGAGGCAGCAACACGCTGCCCTGCTGTACCCTCCTGTCGATGGATGGATTTCACATTGCCTTTGGAGAGCGCCCGGTGTAACACGTGGGGGCTTGTTGGCCGTGCCCCCAGCCTAAGCCCTGACAGTAACTGCAAGAGAGTCATAGACTCCCTTTCTAAAGGCCGTTTCTTTTCCGCTATGGCGTAGTCAGCTCTAGTCTCAGCCATCAACACATGAGGGAAGAGAAGGGACTTTCCTCTTACCCTGCATAAAGTCTTGGAAGGAGAGACAAAGGGTAAGTTGAGTGTAAGTAACTTTACATCCAAGTCTCAGCTGAGATCCTGATCTTTGGAAATTTCTAAATATCCCTTTGGCATCATCCTAAACTGCTGAAATCAACGTGTGTATCATCCGATCAAAATGTTTCCTTGCATCAAGCAAACAAAGAGAAGGCATCACTAGGCCGAGGCTCTGCCTCTTGTTGCTGCGCTTTGAAACGCCCCGGCTGCCTGAGGGCTGCGAGTGCATCCCCTCTGGGCTCTAACGCAGCCGCTCCGGAGCTCCCACCTTGCAGGCAGTGACGGGTAGCTCTGATTTCCTGACAACGTGCTGGCAGCATCTTCCCAGTTACCAGAGAAATAACAGCGAAAGCATAGGGGAAACCTTATTCCCCTTCCTAATAACAAAGACCGTGGAATTACACTTCATAATACCGCAGACACATTTGTTTATGATGCACACAAATCTTGGGATATGTTACTAGGAAGACACATGCAGAGCTTTTTTAATTCAAGAATTCACATTCTGCAGCTGAACCTATTTCTTTAGGAAGAAATGCATTATTATTATTAACCATGTGGAGGGTAGCCTCAGCAGTTCACACTTCTGCCTGGAGCTCCATTAAAGATTTTCTAAATTAATATGATTATTGAGTATTTAGTCTCTACTAATGATAGATACATATAGATTAATCCTTATTTATCCATGTACATTCAATTAATTTCTAAACATTTGTGCCGATTAGTTGAAAAATCTGCAGTGAATGTTATTACAAAGGAGGTAATCTGTTTTTACAGCCCTTAGGGATTCAATATTACTGGCAAATGGAGAGAGGAGAGCCCTGATCCAGGGTCCGCTTTCATCCCCATCCGTTCAACCACTCTCCCGTGTTCTGTTCTTCACCAGGCTGCTTCTCCCCTGGGATAACCCGCTGCCTGTGGCCTCTTACGGCCCCTTTCCCATCTAGGATTCCTGCCTTTTTCTCCTCCCACATTCCCAGCAATAAACCAGGCAGAGGCAGCGGGTCTGGCCTGTCTTCTGTGCCTCCTCCCTCTCCAAAGCCCTGAGATCACGGTCAGAGCTGCTCTTGCAGAGTATTTTTGAGGCCAAATGGCCTCGATATTGAAATCAATATCCAAACTTCTATTAAGGACAACGACCCTGATCTTGGGTTTGTATCTACGCTATTAATGAGCAGGGTAATGTACAGACCTACGGACTTCTCAGGGATTTGAAAACCCAGAGAATGGAAAATTATAGAGAGGTTTGCCCTGTTAAAACAACTGGACCTCACCCAAAAAAGCACTTGGGCTTTCAAGAGTCACTGGCAGTTTTCAGAGCCAGTATTTCATGAGTCTGGGGGAAGGCAAGTGAGTACGGTATGCTGTCAAAAACGGGAATTCACACTTCCTTTACATAGCCTGTACTTGAAGGGCTGATGTTTTGGGGTGAAAAACATGGGTCCTGGAAGGCCGTGACTTTGATTCAATCTGATGCAGTCGAGGCAGCTCAAGTATCATACTGAGACAACATTTAGGAATTGCTTAAATGTTGGTAGTTTGGATTTAATATGTAACGTACAAGTTACATTAATAATTCTGGCTTTTACATAAAATGAAGAGGCAGTATAAACCTGTAAAATCAATTTCCTGGGATATTCTCATATTAAACAAGTCTCTCAGCAGAGTGTGAATTATTTGCATTTTTTAATTTCTGGAAGATCAGCAATTCCAAAGCTACATTTAATTATGATCTTTTGGAATTTTTTTTTTTATATTCCTCAAACTGCCCACTTTTCCTGCAGCCTGCCAGAGCAGATGAGCTGGTAGAATATAATTTTGTTTAAATCACATTCCAGTGGAACATTTTGCATTTAATAGCTCAACATTTTGCCACGGGAAGCCGTTTCACTGAAGCAGTCCAGGTTGGTCGCGTAACAAGAATATAAACCAAATTTTCCCCTGCCGTGCCACTTTGCCATTTTGGAAGGATTTTCACCCATGTAGTCCAAGGATAAGTGGCTAAACAAGTTGAAAGGAAGGAAAACTAAAATCCATGTTGTGCTAGAGAAGCTGAGTGTGCGCAATCACACCATAGATCATCCCACTTCTGTCTGGGTGCCCTCCGGTATGTGCTGGTGGTATGAAGAAAGAATAAAGATGTAGAAAAGAGTGAGCGTTATGGATCCTTAGAGAAGCTGCAATGGCTTGGTAAATTGTACTTATAATTTGTCTTCCTGAAGGGGAAAAATAAATAATCATCTGTGGCTTTATTTCCTCAAGGAACCATCTTGTCAGAGATGACCACTGAGGGGATGTCTGGGGAGGCACTGGTTTCTCTCAGGTGGAAGTCAAAACAGCCGGTCACCAGTTCTGCTTTTCTAAAAGGAGCCAGAGGTGGGAAAATGGCTTTTACCGCTCAAACTGAGCGGCCTCAGAAAGGAACAGGCATTCCAACCTCTGCTAGCTTCTTGGAAATCTTACTGCTAATTAAACGAAAAAGGAGATTTTTTTTTTAAGGAATCCAGGATTTGGGAGACCCTGTCTCACAAAAAAACAAATTAAAAAAAAAAAAAAGAGGTTCACTCAAGAATTCCAAGTTGTAGAAACCTCTTTTCTTCCCAAACCGTATCCACGTGTACTTTCAGCTCCCCACAGAACAACACTTGCGAGTTCGCTGGGCTTGGCTGACAGACCTGGGGAAGACAAAGTCTGGGCTCTGAACAGCCAAGGTCACTCTGAGAGAGCCTTTCAGATGTGAGGGACACCACGTTGCCTCAGTAGTCTTTCTGTGCCAGCCTTAACTGGAAATAGGAGAGCTTTTTACCGTACGCGGTACTAATCAATGAGAAATGCTAGAATTTTACATCACAAAAATTTAATACGTGCAGTGTGTTGCAATAAATCGACTCCTAATGAACAAAAGCACTGCTCAGAAAGCTCCAGAGTGTTTTTACTAATACGCTGGTTTGCAGGACATGAGGTGTAAGTTATCCCTTCATTCTCCGGTTAGTTTTGAAAATGAAATTCTATTGAAGTTAAAAATAAAAGTTTGTTTTCATCCTGGCATTCCTTGAGAGAAATTCTGAACTTTTATAGAATGTTCTGTATAAAATATGATAACTATTGAAATGATAATTTCTCATATTGCAAATTATCATCTTAGAAATTTAGGAATTTTGTCCACGCGAAATAACATGTTTAAATCACGGAATAGTCTTACATCGTGTGTATTGCCTGTGAGACCAAAAAATGTGCTTGTACTTTTTTTTGATAAATGAATTAATAGCAATCAAAAATCATTTAAATATAAGTAATGTAGAACTATTGTGGGTTTCTTTACAATGCCATATTGAATAGGAAAAACAAGAATGGGAAAGAAATAGGATTTTAATAATGAGAAGACACTTGTCCTGTGAGGTCCTATGCAGATGAACTTCATAAACAGTTAGAAACCTTGATTTTAGGAGTCCTGCATGTTCTGGCACAGAGAGAAGACGGGCTGTAAGGTGAAGTATTACATTACTAAGGCAATGTTTCCAGAGTAACAGGTTGCCATCAAAATAAAAACGTAATGTGTGGCTTCCTCTCAGTGGTGATGATGCTCTAGGGGCAGTTGTTCTCAAATTACTTCTGCTTCTTACCTCTAAGAAAGCCTCTGTAGAAACATTGCCTTGTGCATTTGGCCCATGAGGAACAAAGTTTTATTCCTCTCAGCTCCTGTATTTATGCTGGAGAACAGGCTGGTGATGAAAAGCAGCAGGGGATTTACTGGAGAACCTTGCTGCTGCCAGCATGTGCGCGGCAGTAGATAAATGGGAGCTCTCCCGACCTGTCCAAGGAGCCATCCGTGTTGGCAGCAGAAACTCCCAGAGAAGTGAAGGGCTCTCTGCGAGGGGGTTCAGAGGAGCGGGCAGCAAGGGTGAGCTCTGCAGATGGAGTCAGGGTGCCCCGTCTAGCAAAGTGGGGGCTTGCATGTGAGAGGTGTTAACACCTAACCCTCAGCATGCCAGCTGCGCGTGCAGCACACCGCAAAAAACTAAAGTGATCTCGTAAAATTCCTAAGCAAGGGGGCTCTGGGGGTCTGTGGAAGGGGAAGACTTGTCAGGAACTTCCCAGCACTGCGGTGCCCACTTTTTCACCCTTTGTACCTTATGTGAGCATGGGTGATGTATCATGGGAGCTGCAAACTGCTGGTCCCAAGTAACATCCGCGCTGTGGTATGTCTTGGTACAAACAGTCCCAGTCAACCTTAGGATGGAAGCAACTGAGGCAACTGAAAAAGAGCTTTATACTTCAGGCCGTGAGCACTGCCCTGCTCTCTGAGCACGGAGGACAGGCAGCCTCTCCTCCCGGGACACTGGCAGTGGCACGCACCTGTAGGATGGGCCATGCTGGTGGAGAACAAGGCGCTCTCCCACGTATTTCTGGTTCAGCTTGCTGTAGAGCTTCGCAATGACAAAAACCCCCTAGAATCAGCTGAAACTATAACACGCACTGGAACCTGAGCTGAAAGGCCTGGTGATACTGCATTGCCACGGGGTCTGGCATAAAGCACGAGACTGATCAACACCACTTGGTGCTGAAGACTCCCAGATGGGTACCTGTTCGTGCAAGGTGTACCTACCAGACCTTGCCGAGAGATACATTAACCACTAGCAAATAATGAAGGGTTTACCCATCATTTGCCTGTGGTGCTCTTGGTTTTAAGCTGGAGAACCTTGACTTGTGTCTCCACAAAGGGTTGGAGAGTTGCGACACCAATGGTCATAGGTCAAAAACTGACCATCAGGTCTAACTAGTCGGTGTCTGATGGAAAACCACAGTGCATCACACAGCGTTTTATTACAGCTTGTGCTTTCACAGCAAACCCTTAATGCTTTGCACGATTTTACCATTTTTTGCTTGGCCAGTCATGAGAATATTATCTCACCGAATGTGATTCGTTGTGTCTGCGCTTATGATCATTGCGAAAAAACCCCAAGAAACTGATGCACAGACATCCCCTTCAGCGGTGAAATAACTGTATCAAGCTGTCACGATTTCAAATGTTCAGTGAAATCATTCTCTTTTTCTGTTTATTTATTAAAGTAGCTACACACAGACCATATGAAATTTCCTAAAGAAAAGCTCCCTGTGAAGTGAATTTCTCCAGATGAATCAATGTGTTTGCATGCAAAGCCCCGTTCTCCAACAAACTGCTGAAAGCAACCTATGACTCACTCCAGCTATTCCAAGCTGTGCATGACTCACGTTGAACGATGGAGTCAGAAGGTTATTTGTTCTCATGCCTCTGTGAAAGTATCTGGACTCTGCAGATGCCCAGAGGAAAAGGAAACCCTCATGAAAATTGTTCAGCTCTTTGGGGAAAGCCTACATCTTCCTGTAGATGAATGCACAGCTCGCTGCCAGCAATGGCCACACCCCAGATTTTGACCAAAGGCATTTTCTTCTGAAATGAAGCAGGAGGTTTAGCTTGAAGGTTATCCTATTGTCTGGTATTGTAACCTGCTTACGATCTACCAGTTGTGAAGTTCCACATGCTGGCATGTGATGTTTATCTAATAGACTTATTACTCCACTAGATTAATCTACCAGAAAGTAATTTTGCACTTTAGAGGGACACCAAGCCCAGTGTTTGAGGGGCAGCTCCTGCTAGACTCTTCTTCTGCCCTCTGTAAGCTGGAATCACTAACCAAATGACTACGTTAAAGCCCTTACATTCTTCTGCCCGTATGGAAAGAAGACAGGTGGAGACGTATGACATCAGAAGCAAAGCTCTTAATTGAAGGGGTCTATGGCCATATTCATAAAAGACAAAGATAATAAAATTTCATTTGTATGAGTGTATGTGTATATAGGTAGATAGATAATTTAATTATTGCTAAATATTTTACCTTTTAAAGTCCTCCTTTTCCCTTAGCGCTTCCCTCTATTACCACATCTGTTTGTCCATCCTTCCTTCTATTCACCCTCTGCCATTTTCAAATTGTTTGAACAATGCTAATGATACTAAATAGAGCTTTTGCTCTAGGTGTTGTTTCTTCTGCTCCCGCTTGGGTGACAAAGGCACATTTAAAGTTACCAAAGGAACTGCATTATCTAGGGAGGGCCTTCACGGTAATGTGCTTCTGGCTGCATCGAGTGCTATTAAGGCAATAATTGTGACTGCGCTTTAAGCCTGCGTTGGCTGGCCTTTCGAGAAAGGAATTTGATCATTTCATAGAGTGTTCTTTGGCTATACAGGAAGCAATTGTTATCGCTCCTTTTTAACTACTATACATTGTTCTAAAACTCAGGTTAATGCAGGTCTCTTGAGAGGTTGATACAAAGCAGCCATGTTTTCGGGCTCCAACTGCTTCCCTAAATGTTATGAAAGTGGTTTAAATTAAAGTAAATGAAGCTAAATTAATAGAGTACCACATATATCCTGGAAATATACTCCCATATGATACAACCTGACTTCAGAATTATTTTGAAGAAGGGATTTGAGAAATGGGTAGAAATCCAGGAAATCAGTGGAAGCGTAGACAAAGGAAAGTGTAACAAGTCATGCTGAGAGCACTGCACATTGCTGAATTAGCCCAAGAACTAAAAAAACCCTGCCCCTTCTATTTTAAAAGGGATTGTGCTGGTTTTTAAAACTTCCAAATTGTTAATCTTTTTCAAAATTGAGTTTTATCGAGTTCTTATAGCTAGTCAAAAAGCTGGAAGAATGAAGGACGATTTTCCTCTAGTTTGTTTTTTTTTTTAATTCATTTGCTTGTTTTGTGAAAGATAAAGCTTTTATTTAGAGAAAAAAACATTCATATTTGTGATAATTCTGTGATGCTTGTACAAACAATACACGATTGCACTGCTTGTGGCCTTGTAACTACAGACAAGAAACTAGCATGAGAACGGGCAGGAGAACGCTGAGGGAGTTCTCAAGCATTTGGGACAATCTTGCTTAGACCATGTGATACAGGTACCCTCCTAATGTGTGGGACACATGGAAGGAACAGAATTATCTAAACCAATGAAATGAAAGAGCTAGAAAACTAGACCCACCAGAATCTGGTTTCTGGCAAAACGGTATAAAACACTGTCAGGGCCGGGCAGATGAGAGAAGCCCCTCGATTAGAATTCAGGCAGGGTGCTCGGATAGACAGGCAATCCCCAGGCGCCAATGAGAGAAAGAAATGTTTTGCTGATGGCAAAGGAATTGTGTTCTTTAACAACATCAGTACTGAAATTCCGAATGAAAGAACAGGCTTTATTGAAACAAAAAAAAGTATGAAGCGTTTTGTGTGATGTATCCTGACAAGGCACTTCAGCAGCATTCAACACTCAAATTATTGCAGAAAGAATTGGGTGGTTCAAGAGACCTGAACAAGGGAAATATTGAATGAACTGTCATCTCTGCTGAAGCAGAATGGAGTAGACACTCCCAGTTTTAAAAAGATTGTCTGATTATTAAATTGTTCCTATAATGCCTTCTCAGCTGCTTTTTCAATTCATTTTAAAAGTCTTTAAGACTATCCAAAAGTGGGAACTCTAGAATTTTGCTTCATCGTGCTCTTCACTGCCACTCGCAAGTGCTTTAGAAGGTGACATAAGGGCAACGCGGCCTATGATGACCGATGCTTGGCTGTCTTCTCTGGCCTTCTGTGCTCATACATCTTCTGCTTTTAGTTTCTCCCTGTATTGCCCATCAGCAGGAGTTTATTATTACAAAAAGGCTACTGGGATGACTGTTGTATCTCACATTATCTCCAAGGAAGCAATGGTTGTTTGCAGCTTCTGCTGAAGGGAAAAGCCACAGATGAATGAACAATAAAAAAAGATTTGTTTCTAGTGCCTCTTCAGAGCACCAGGAATTTCGAATTTTGCGCAAGCACTAGGGGTTTGAGGGGTTGATACTGAGCACATCTGGAAGGAACTGGATGCAAAATGAGGTACTGGGCTGCTGTAACTTCCATGATGTGGCCCAGACATTTCTAATTATTCCACCTGAAAGCAACTGTCCTTGCAGAAAGATCAGAAAAAGCACATGCTGAAGAGATTCAGTTACTGAGCGCGGCCTCCTGCTGAGCCAGTACTCTTTAATTTGGGATTATCAGAAAAGATGCAGCTCCAACATGAATTCTTTGCCTTTAAAATACTAAAATGAGCGAGAAATCACAGCCTTTAAGCGTTCAAGGCATTTTAATGATGGTGAAGGTCAAAGACAAAGTGCAAAGTCGTGGAAGTGAGGAGGTGTCAGACACTAATGTAATTCTTATTTCCACTGAAGTGAGTGGAGTGAAGCCTGGAAGGGAAGGAGGGAGGAGAATGCAGATGGGCTATTTGGTGCTGCGAGGAGAAGGAGGGACTGCGGTCAATGGTAGCACAAAGGACACTCCCAGGCATTGCCCCATCATCTGACAGTATCTCAGGAAGCACAAGGATGCTCCTGCCCTTTTGGCAGCAATCAGAGGGAATACAGGAAAGGGAAGCTTTCAGAGGAAGGGGCTTTGTGATATGATGGTGCTGGGACGAGCAATTTCTCTTTGATTATCAGCTCCAGCTGGAGGAGTGGGGGAAGAGAGGGAAGCAGGTGGCTCCTGAGAGAGTCCACCTGGGAGAAGGCTATAGAAGGGAAGCTGTGCTGCAGTACCAGTCTTGGAGCTGAGAGAAGGGTAGAGAGTGAAAGGCTAATGCTTTTTGGTTTGGTTTATCTTTTTTATTTATTAAAGAGTAAGAGCCTTAGCTTGTGTTGTGATCTCATAGGGTTTTTCGAGTTAATAATAGAAAGTGTGTTTGTGGAAGGTGTTGAAAAAGCCCTGGTCACTGCATTGAGCTCTTCCCGGGTGAGTAAATACTGTACTAGCTCATAATATAGCAACAAAAAAACCCAGAAAGACTGTAACAAGTTCCTATTACCTGTTTGGGTAACGCAGCTCTGCTTGTGCTTGCTTAAAAGGAAACCTTAAGGGTAAAAGTTCTGTGTTCTTTCTGTATGGCAATCCCAGACGCAGCATAACCAGAAGTTTCCAGGCTTTTTGTTGCTACCTCACTGATGCCAGTGATCCTGGACTTGTTGTGTGCCTGGGAACCAATGCAACTTGCAAGTACACAAATTCACTAATACTGCAAATTAACTGATGGATTCTTGAGTCTTTTGCCTTTTAAAATCAAGCAGTGAGATAGTACGTTGGCAGGAGGGAAAGGGAGAAATTTGTTTGCAGAGGCTTGCAAGGCTCAAGATAGATCTCCGCAAAGCTTGGGAAAACGCTTTCTGTGGCTCTGCTGAGTTCCTGTTTAATTACTTAGCCAGATATGACCTTGCACAACTTCTATAATACAAGGGACTAGGAGATCTTTTGTGGCAAACCGAGCCCACAATAACTCCGCTCGCTAATCTCTGGTTCTCTAGCTGATGCCACCCTTTATAAAAGTATCTATATCCCTGAAGCACCGAAGTGAGAAATGGCTTTGTGAGGGGATGACAACATTTGAGTTGCAGGAAGTAATTACACGTGAACAGCGATACTTGTCTTTTTATTGTTACATACCAAGGCTGTTATTAGAAGACTCATTCCTAGTTGTGTATCCTTTGGGTTGGCAGTTATTACGTGTCTGGAAGGATGTGCGTGGCACCCTGGAGCCTAACGGAGAGGCTGTGTGGCTCTGCAAAGTGAACCTCTGCTGCTTGCAGTAACAAACACAAAGAACTGGAGGAACTGCTGAAGTAGTGCTGGGGCACAATGCAGTGAACTGCCCGAGAAATTGTCTCATTACAAGCTTCACGTGATTCTCTTGGTTTTTGAAAGCACTGTATAAACAACAAATACTTTCTTTTATGTTGCTGATGTTTTAAATTTGCATTGCAGGGTGAAATGAGTTTTGAGGTGCATGGCATTAAAATGTGGACTGTGGGGGTTTTTTGTTGTTGGGTTGGGGTTTTTTGGTGCTAAATATACCTGTAATGTGCAGTTCAGAAAAGAAAGGAGACGGTCCAAATTCTTCCACGTTGTCGTTGAATGGCATACCCTAATCCCTTCAGCTTTCAGAGCCATCCACACTTCCACCCGTATCATACTCATCCAGGACAAGCACAACCTGCCCCTAAATCTCGCGGTGCCCCCGTGTCTCGCCTGCCCGCCAGCCTTCTCTGAGCAGCTGGCCGCAGCCGCCGCTTCAGGGTGGGCGCTGATTCTTGACATTGCTTAAATACCGGCCTCTTAAATACTGCCTCCCTCTGCTATTTTCTGCCTTTCAAGCACAGGAGCTGCTCTGCCTCAAGGGGTGAAGGCAGGCCCACTGGTTCTTAATTGCCTGCTTCCCCAGGTGACTTGGGAGATTGTTCTCTCACCGGCTGTAATTATCCTTTCCTGTAAACCAACCAAAGTACGCTCGGATTGCGGCGTTATGCTCATTAGCAAGCGTTCTGGTTTGACCGTTAATCCATTCTGGGAATGCCCAGTCTGTAAGAATGGACCGATTTCTGTAGCAAGTGTTTGTGTAATAGCCTGAGGAACAAATCCGTACCAGGTAACTGACGTGAAATGAAACCCACGATGGTAAGGACAGAATACCAACGGATGGCCAAGTTGCAGAGCGGATGCATGTGTGAACATAGTCTAAAAGGGAGATAAAACTTTGATTGCTCCCAAAAGAGCGCTTGATGGGAAGGCTGGTTCTGAGCCTGTGCCGCTCAGAGATTTCTCCTCGTGGTCGGTGTTTGTGGTGGGATTTCTTTTTTGAGGTAAAGAGGGGATTTATCCCATGAGTGGCACTACTGGGGGCTTTGTGATGGAAGTGGGCTGCTAATTTAGTGCTAGAAAAATGTGGGAAGAATGGAAGCTTCCCTTCATATCTTGACTCGAACATAATCCAGAAAAAGAGGACATAGTCCTTTAAAAAAATAATTTAAAAAATTCGGAATCCTAGCAGATGCTTTCTCTTGTTATTTTCAAAATACTCGGTAGTGTGCACTGCTTGGTTTTCAGATGGGTAAATGTGTGCAGCACATAAAAGTGATGCTGAATGCTTCTAACAGCTGCTGTTCTGCCATCCAGCTCCCACTCGAGCCCCTGGATCTGGAATTTTCTGCCGTGTCTCCGGTAATGAGCCATGAAGCATGGCTGCTCTGCCAAGCACACATAGAAAGCTTTGCCTAGTAGTGTTGTTGATCGCAGGATAATACAGGAGGTGATTTGGGTTTTTTCTGCCTAGTGAGATTGTTCCAGTCAGAAGTAGGGTTTGAATTTCCAAGTGATGCTGTGTGGACACTCTTCTTTGAGTAATAGGGGCTCTTCAACCAATGTAGAATAACAGACTTCCTTAGTGGAGCAAACCGCATCAGAAAGACACTCTCAAAAATGTGCAGGCGGAAAGCTATTGCTGAAAAACTTGTTCCGCAATTGCCTTTTCAGTTAATTTCCTCTTGTATACAGCCCTTCCTCGGAGCTTGTTACCATATTTCCGGAGAGAGAGCACTTGATGACTGAGCACAGTGCTCAGATCTCAAGACACCAAGCACTTGGAGTGCCTGGCGCTAGAAATCAGCGCTGATGAGCATTCCTCCGCCTGGTTTGGCTAACGGAATTACCCAAACGGTTCTGATGGGCAAAATGCTTTTAATTGTATGTGAGACTACTGCTTTTGCTGGGTATTTTGATACTGCTCTGGATGAAGAGGCAGGTCAATATAGAAGGTGGAGAAATGGAAATGGGAATTAGGAAACAAAATAGAGATCTGTGTTTAAGAATAAAAAGGCTTGCTTATTGCTCATGAAAGCATGGGGGTATTTACAGAAAAAACCCTCTAGAATAACAGCTTCACAATGTGATGTTGCATGCTTGTGAACTTCAATTAATCTCTCAGTATGACAATTCCCACACGTGGAAAATTGCAAGGAAATAACTGTCATGCTATCGAGTTCTGTCTATTCTTTCCGAGGTGCATGCATCTTGGAAAACTACCTTGAACAAATCTAATGGCGTCTCTGGATACTACAGACTATGAAGTTTAAAAGAGCACCCCAAGAATAGTCTGTGGGTTTTCCACCGTATCAGATGGTGATGCCATTCGCTAAGTGCCGGCTCTGCTTCCATCCTGTCCCTGGTAACTTTACATGCTTATCTGCTAATGCAAATCATCCTGCTAATCCTTGAGAGTCAAAATGGGACTGTAACTTCTTCTGGCTTTTTTTTCCTTCTGCTCTTTTTTTTTTTTTTTAAATATAGTGGTAGTTATGTGAGATTTAAAGGCAACCATCTTTTATTGTTCTGTCTACTTCTTGGAAATAGTGACAGAAAGACTACAGAAATCACCTATAAATGGTATTATATATATGCCACATACATGCGTACATGTGTATGTGGGTGCAAAGGGAAAAACAAAGTAATGCAGTGTTAAAACATGGTATCTAAAAATTCAGATACCTCAGCAGCAAACTCACTCCAGAACCAGCGCTCCTTTTATCTAGTTTAAAGAAAGATCTGTGTTATGTGGGGTACAGAACGTTTCCCTTGTTACCCACGTCCTTTGAGCGAAAGCCTTGAGCAGAACCTATACAAGCAGGAGGCAGCCAGTACTTTCACTCTAGGCATTACTGTATGAGGCCATCTCACCTATCAACCTGTATACACATGCAGGACTGTATCTGCATGTATGTGGGGAGACAGACTTTTGAAGGAATCTCAGGTTATGGTTTCTGTTAGCTCCACTTGTGCTCTTCCAGCCTTTAGCAGGATATGGAGCTTGCCGGCTTTTTTCAAGCCTTGTCTCTTCTTAAATATCTATTTGCACACACATGTATCTGGGATGGTATTTCCCAGTTCTTGCCTTACCTTCACATCGTTGATGTTCATCCTTGTTCCCTCCTTCCCAACGAAGATGTCATCTATGTCAACCAGAATGTACCTTTCCAAGGACAGTGTGAGTCTCTTCCCTGACAGGAAAGAGATGGCATCAATAAAGATCAGTTTGTGCAACCAGAAGGTCAGGTTGTTTCCAAAAAGGACTCTTTGAATCCCGTCATGAAGCCCCAAGTCTTGAATGACGGTTGCGTACAGAGCAGCCCTTGGCAGTGCCACAGGGGGTGGTCTGGAGGTCTGCAGCTCGGTTAAAAGCACAGGTTGATAGGTGGAATGGTTAAACTGGAAAACTGTCCAGTCTTCACCGGGCAGTGGACCTTTCTCCACCCTTGGCGCTTTGGTAATGCGCAGCAGGGGGGACTGAGGGTTTACCACGCAGTCTTTGAGGGCTACGTTATTGTAAAGGTGCAGTGGCAATCCTTTCAGGTTCGTACTTGGGGAGCTGTTCTCGTTGGCTTTATGAAAACCAATTATGCTAACACTGTATTCCACACAGTATTTTTCCAGTAGTTCTCTATTCCACGAGTCCATGGATACATACTTTAAAATATTCTCATATATAACAATCGTGTATTTCCCCCTGCCATTGTCTGTGAGGGCAGGAATATCCCCCTTAGCTGGTGCGATGACCATGTGGTACTGAAATCTGCTGGACTCGAGGATGGCTATGATGTCCTGCCCCAGCTGGGAGTACTGGCTTTCCACAAACAGGAGGACAGTGGGGTCGGTTTTAGATGGATCAATCGGCTTAGCAGTTTTCAGCTCCACCGACCTGTATGGTAGTAGCTTGAGGTCTTCACACTTTGCTTCTCCAGTGGCTTCCACAAGGGCCATTTCCTGCTTGTAGCCGGTGTAGAGGTAATAAGCAGAAATGACAATACTTGCCAAGCAGAAGGTCGCCAGGAGAATGACCAGCATTCTGAAACTTCTGTGGAGCCTCGCGATTAGATTCATCTTTCGCAGGACCTCCAACTTCTGTTGGACCCACCACTTGGTTTTTTTTTTCTTCCTAAAGCACCATAGGAGGGAGGAGATGCCGAGGTGCCAGTTCCCCTCCCAAGATGTTCATGTGACCATTGCAGTGCATTTATGAAGCTGTTGGGGAGGTTATAAAGCTGTTGGAGCAGGAACTCAAAGGATCCAGAAAGTTGAATTGAAGGAGGTTTTCTCAGACTGCAGCAGCTGCCAATAATCAATGAAGAGGGCTCTTAACATTATCTGCAACAAGAAGTAAAAGAAGAGTAAATAAAATAAAATCCATAAAGCAATTAAAACCACACGTTAATAAAGACAGTGATTGATACTGGTAATCTGAGTTAAGAGGGAAGTTTATGAACAGCTCAAGGAGCACTCAGTGTCACTTGCTTTCTTGATGTAGTCAGATAAGCTGCATTAAGCAGCTCTCCCGTATTCTCAGGGTATAAAAATAAAGTCTAAACATAACTTTTTGAGGACACGTATCGCTTCATTTATGGGCATTCCTTATCTAAAATGGTTCATTGCTACTGCAAATGGGAATGACTGAAGATTGTAGGACAAGATTAGGACGAAGTAAATGTTAAATATTGGGCCATGTTCCATGTCAAACTCAACTACATAGAACTTGTTACCCCTTTCAAAATACTTGTGTTGGACTGTGAAACTAATGACACCAAAGGGAAAGACCCAAAAGGACTCTGAGGAAAGATTTGTGGGACTTTCATCTCCAGTTTCTACCCTGTGCCTGGAGTGATGAGTACTTCAGTCTGTTTAAGGGCTGTCTGGAATAGTAATGACTGTACATGGATTTTCCAAGTGAATAAATTGGCTACTAAAAGTGCAGGGTGCAGCTGTACAGGCCTCTGCCTCCCCCAGGGATGAAAGGGAGGTAGTAAAGAGTGTGAAAAGCACCACAAGGGACTTGTTTGAGCGCTGGGTGGGCACGTAGGTGTGTGCCCCTCCAGCTAAAGAACTGGGCTTGCCCCTGTGCCTGCTGCTGAGGTAGGGAGTGCTTAAACCTGACTGCCTGGCCAGCTCCGAGGCCCCTGTGCAACTCCTGGTAGTTCTACCTACACTTGTGAAAAACTACCACTGGTAACAATAAACCATATGACTCAGAGGCAATTAAAACTAAATAAATAGCCCGTGCCACTCTCTGGATTTGAATGGGAATTAACGTCCTTGTGAATTATTTATGTTGTTTACCTATTGGAACAACGTGAGACTGTAAACAATGGATGGTTTTTGACCCACAAGGAAGAAAATACTTGCCAGTTGATGTGTCCTCCTCCATTAACTCAGATTACACTTGTGAGTTTCATTTGGAAAACTATTCATTCTTCTTAAGCTTCATGCCTAAAACTGGGAAATGCTTGTAGGAAAGGTATGGAAGAAGTTTGTCTAGCAGCATATTTTATGGTTCTGACATACAGTTGTAAGGAACCTCTTGATTGTGTCAGCTCAGGATCTTAAAAATCCAAGTGGAAAAAAAGTCTTTATTTTGCTTTAAACGCTTTGTACACCACTCTCCTAGCATCAGAGTGCTGCTTTGGGGAGCTTATCAAGCAATGAACAGAATGCTGAAGTAATTGTGAATTAATAGGTCTACTTGCTCATGAGAGGCTTGTTGCTGCTCTGGCAGCTCAGAGGGAGAGGGAATTGATGCTGAGGCTATTTGTGACTTTGCCAGGTTCAGGCTTTTATCCGCTTCACTTCTCTGGGTTGGAAGCTTGCTAGGAGACTGGTACCCTCTCCTGGGGGCTGCTCCATCCGTGCCCCTGCTGGGTGTCACACAGCAACCGGCCACAGGATGAGCAAGCTGGGTCGCTTGGCCACGGACAGAAGTGAACAGAAGTGAGAGGAATGTTCTGTATTTAGTAATGTCTTCTGTCTGAGAGAAGAAATAAAAAGAAACCGCAGCTACCACTAGGAAATTAAAATAATCCTGAGA
>VZZY01009183.1:401403-449605 GCA_013400335.1 Eurystomus gularis | reverse complement strand
AGCCCGCAGCGGGGCCGGCACTGCGCGCTGCTTCCCGCTGCTCGGGCCCGCCGGCTCGCCCCGCTTCGGGGATCGCAGGCTGCCAGAAGAATCCGCTGCGTGAGCCAGGTCTTTGCTGCAACAGTAGCTCGTATTTCTAAAACAGGAGAAGCCCCTGACTTTATACCAGCCGAAACAACAACGGGGTCTCCATCCCAAATTGATCCGAATACATGGGTAAAAATCTCTTCCAGTTAACGTATGGATCAGATGGAATGCAAACCAGTACCTCTGTTGTATGCCGATGCTGTAACAAGTGCAAGTTTTCACGCTTATCTAGTTGTCTGAATATTAGAACTGATAAGGAATTTAAACGCGCATATGGAAACCTGGCATTGCAGCGGATCTTTTTAGTTTGCACACTGTGTTTGAACTGCTCTGTTGGGCTGATTATACTGCTCTGTAAAAAAAAGTGTGAAGTAATTAAAGTTTATGAAAATAAATCAGCTATATTAGCCATTAGTGGGACATTTTCCAAGGCATAATTGGAAGTTAAGTGCCATTTGTGCCTTTGAAACTCTCCCCCTTAAAGTTCAACAGCTTCATATTCACTCAGAAATTCAAATATCTTTGGAGTATTTCTGTGCTATATTAATTTAAAAACATGAAAATAGGCCATATTTCATAATTAGCATTACTAGTGTAGTTTCATTGTAGAAACAGGTGGCTGAGGTCCTGTGTTCCTATGGTTACTGGTCAGCGTTCATTGACTCTTCAGGGGTAAAGCCCTGGGCTGGGTACAGCCGATCAAGGGGTGAAGGCAACCTTCATCCAGACTTGGTCCTTCAGCAGATCTTCAATCTTGCGTTCAGCTGACTTCCTAGGCGTGGGGCATTCCCCAGAAAGAGCAGAACTCTGCAATTTAGGCCTGGTGTGATGCCTTAGCTGTCTGCAGGAACTGTAATTTTTCTTTAATTCAGGCAGCCAAAGAAAAACAGTGGTTTAAAATTGCTGCCTCCTTGCTAAATAATACTTCCTGCTTCCCCATAAAAACGCATTTGATTGATGATTAAAGCGTTCTGAGTTTGAAGATGATTGATTGGGAGATTAGGACTCAACTTTTTCAAGCCAGTAGCACAATAGTGAAGAGAAACGGCCTCTTATTAATATCACATGTTAACACTGCATCAGGAATTAAAGCCGATTGTCTCGTGGTGCAGTTCCCGTACGCAGACCTTATCACAGGGCTTGGAGATTTAACGAGCATCTTGACCAAATTAGGTGCAACTAATGAGTGGGGAGAATACAGACATTGCAGAGGCAGTTACATATTGCAAAGGTAGCTGTTAATTGCTAATGAGGGATAGCTGAAATAATGAAGTTATTGCCTGGGTAAATAGGGAAAACCCCATTAAAAGTGAGAGTTGCTGCCTTCCATCAGGAGAAGCAGGTGATCAGCGAGGGGCCTGGCTCTGGCAGGAGACCCGTGGTGGGTACTTGTTGTGTGGGCTGCCAGCCTGGCCAAGGGCAAGGCGAGCACTGCCTCCCAGGGCTGTCGTCAGCCCGCCCTTCCTTACCTCTCCTTGTAGCTAGGCTAAGGATCTCTGATCTAGTTCAGCTTATGGAATCAGAGACGTTGACGTTTATCCACCCTACGGATCGACCCAACAGACTTCACCTCTGCAGCGGGTTAAGAGCGTGTCACTGATTCCAGCAGCACGCAGAGGAGCAGGACGCTTGTTGCATCACTGCAGTAGGGCTCTTTCTAGTCTCTGGTCTGCGCCAGAGTGCAAGGCTGTGTGGAACGCTCCGTGGGTAATTCATCTGGAGGCATGCCAGAGGTTTCCTCTCATCTTACTCCAGCAAAAATCAGAAGTCTTCATTTTCTCTACATAAAACTTCCCTTTAGGCTAAAAAATGAATGTAAACTCTTTCCTCCTTTCCTTCCTTCCTAAGCTTGTATGCCTTCTGCCATTTATTAGCAGCCCAATGATCCATGATACCTACTTGCTACTCCTTACATATGACTGCTCATTCAATACAGGAACAAGCAAACTGAGTGAAAAATGACTCCTGTTGACCATTAGCAAAAGTTCAGGGTCTCTATTTACTGCAGAGGGAAAAAAAACCCAAAAAAAACCCAGCTTTTTTTTTTCCTCAGAAAAGTTTCCAAGAGACTTTTTTACGGAGCTCATGAAACTTGGGTGCTTCTTGAATATAACTGTTTTCATTTTCAAGCTTAACAACACTGCAGTGTGTTTTCTCTCTGTAAATGAGGCTTTGCTCAGAGGGGTGTTGATGTCAGCTCCTCATAGCTTACCACAAGGCTTTAGAGAACTCTTTTTACCTAGGACAAGGACAGCTTCTCAGCTGGTAAAAGCTACTGCAGGTCTTCTAACTTTGTTCTAACTCCCTCTTACAATTTGAGCGGAGAGGCTGCTCAGCACTTTCCCCTCCTTTTGTTTGCAATGCATAATCATCTGTAAGTTAAAAGAGCAATTTCTCAGTATTTGCAGCAATTTGATCAGTCTATAGCGCACGTATAATCTTGTGTGATTCCAGAAAGCTAAATGGTGCCAGAGGTTGAAGTCGATAATCAATGAATATAAAGCCAAGGGTTTGAAATACCTCAGCTTGTGCGCTTGGCGAAAGCTGGCACGATCGTAGGAACGAAACAGTCCTTGGGAGCTACCTGGCCCTTCTGACTTCTGTCTTTCTGTGGCTTTAGACTTTTCCAGATGACTTCAGAACTTGGGGCGCTGGCAAAAAGTCTCCCCAGTAGAAGATAGCTAATGGCGTATTTGGAGATGGGATTTACACACAGACGTTCTCAGACGTGTACACATGCACACACCCCCACCTCTTACTACATATATCAAATAGTTGGATAACGTGTTGTAAAGGTACTTGGGAAGGCTGTAAACTCTTCACTCCTGAGAAGCTGATAGTGCCTGATAGCTGCAGACAGATTCACGCAAAGCTAACAGTTTGTCTCACTCCAGGACCACCAAAGCTGATCTGTTTTTATCACGGTTAACATTGTCAAGTGTGATTTGGAGCATACTAATGGAGTGATTCTCTTTATTTTCAGTGTTTACTTGTCTTTTGACTGAGTAGGGGAATTGTAATTTGAGAAAGCCCTGTAATGATTACTTCTACTCCTTTAACGCTTCCGAAGGTGTGCAGATAGCCACCATTGCCTTGCCACAAGTCCAGCTTTCTTTAGCACACACAATAAATGTACTGTCATAACAGCATGTAAGCAGGTGTATTGTGATCTCACTGTTTTATACGTGAGCTGAAGTTGCTGACTCACCAGGTGCTGGGGTTTTTTCTTACTGATGCTTTTAGACAGGTAACTATAACCTCTGCTAATGAGACCCCCCACAAAGATCTTCCACATGAGTCGCTGGGATGCTTTTACAAATGTGAACTAATGAGGCTGTGAGGAAGGTGGTGTTCTTTCTGCGAATCTTCCCTCACAGAAAGGTTGCCTCCTTTGATTCTCCGGCCCATAGGTAACACTTCATGTTGCTTAACTCCTAGAAGAAATTCATTCTAAGACTTAACTATACCACGCTTCTGGTGAATGTTGCCTGATGTTCAGCCTCAGCACTGTTCTTCTTACCCCTGAACTTCTAACAGTCCCACGGTAGTTTGGACCACCCAGAAATGCACATAAATATCCCACCTGTGATATTTTAGTGACATTTCTTCCAATTGTCACAATTTATCAGTCTCTAACTCAGTGTTTGTGAACAGAAGTTGTTGTAATACTGCCTTGGAAATCACTGACTGCTGGTTTTTCTTGAGCAGCAGATGTGGAAGCTCTTACAAATCAGTAATTATTTCTGTATGGTCTTAGGAGGACCATGCATGACGACAGAACATATATGTATATTCCTTGCTTCTTGACAGAGTGGCTCTAGTCACCTTTGCAATGAGTAGGTGTTAATGACCACTTTGTGCAGATCCATATGTGGCAAAAAATGTTGCATAGTGGTATCAAAATGTATCACTTTATCAAAATATACCCAAATATACATAATATTTTGATGTCATAAGGCAAAACACCTTTGCTTTCTGGCCAGACTTAAAATAAACAAGATAATAATAAAAAAGTATAATCTCAGTGCTGTTCCCAATAAATGTGTCCATCCTGCCCAAGTGTTGGTAATAAGATCTATTATTTTCATCAGTAACTCCCCATAAATAAAAAAACCTAAATAGCATTATTCTTGGGTGTACAGGCTTGACTTTTCAAGGCCGTTTGGCAGACCCACAGCTGAGCTTGAAGCAAGAGCCACTTGCCCTCACGTTGTGCTCTTCAACAGTTGTGTGAGATCTACAGGATCGAGTCCTTGGAGTTGATGCTTTGTGTTCCTGATGGGATTTAATGGAGAGTGCAGGTGTAATGAGCATCCTGTGCTTGCCCCAGTCCTGAATGAAACTGGTGAAGGAGAGCAGACCTCACATGTTCTCCTGAGGCAGCCTGCAAAACATTCCTCCTGACTTGATGCAACAAATCTTCTGATCTCGCTTGGTTAATGGCTCTTCATCACTTTTCAATTCATAGTTTAATGCTTCAATGGAAGCCAATTTGAATTCATTTAACTTTTCAAATAAAACTTTTGTGAGATGCTGTATCAGATGTTTTATTACAGTCCGTCTATTCTGTTACTGGTTTCTACGTTTATAAAGCTGTCAATTAGCTATCTAGTTTCAATAGAATGATTTGTGTTGTGAATTCAGCTGAGACAACATTTGTGCAATATAATGGCTGCCTAACTAGAACTCCTTAAAGGCAATCAATGCAATAGTCAAACTCTGTACATCTTGTTTGATCGTATATAAAAGCTAAGGCATAGAAAAAAAAAACCACTACAAAAAATGTTTTTAAAGTGCTATTAGTGTCTAAATAACCGCAGAATTTCTGTATCTACTTTGAAAATTTACCAAGGATTACAGTTTTGCTGGATAGCAATTGAAACTTTACTTTTTGGAGTTGTCTTATGTAAAAAAGTTTTAAAGCTCCCTTTCTAATGAAGGGGCCTTTTGCCTACGAGACATAGTCATGGGCTCTGGAATCGTTTATTAGAAACTAAGCTCTTTGGTCTTTATGCTTTTTTTTTTTTGTAGGTAATGTCTTGCTGTACTTTCTGTTTTCCAGTTGCTTTTATGGGACCTAAAAACGTTTGCCAGCGTACAAGATAATTAAAATGTCTCCACCCTTATCAATGACAATATATTTCCCTGAGTAACGGGCTTTGTGGTCTCTCTGTCCTGTCCCAGGGACTGGTTGTGAGAAAGTCTGATGTGGTCACATCTGGGCTAGGAATTAAAAGGAGGCCACTAACTTCTTTCAGAGAGACTGCTGCTGTCACATAGTAATGATCGATTACTACTGCAAAGGAAGCCCATTTAAGCCCAGATAAGAAAGACTTTGTACCTAAATCCTTTGAGCAGTGTGTTTCCCACATGAAATGTAAGCTGAGGTCTGTTCGGCGTTCACTCAAGCCAGGTGCCAGCCAGCCAGAGACTGTTCTCTATATTAAATCTCTGTATTAAATCAAGTGAATTCTACAGGAGTCTTGTCTCCCCATCTTCATCCTCGTTGGCTGAAGAGCTTTACTATGACTGAGAAGACTTGTTAGAAAAATGGGTAGAATACGTAGTGAGTGATTTTTGGTCCCAGCAACCTCTGATCAGAGCAGGGACCAGAGCATCATCTAAGCCATCAGCACTGGTGACACCCTGGCAGGTCTGAGCCAGCAAATAGTGGTAATGGCAAGTTCCAGGAGGTCCTTCAGAAAATTCTGCGTCTTATTCCCAGCTCTTTAAAGCTGGGAAGATTTGCTGTTTGTGGGAACCAGTTATGGCTGCACATTGTCTATTGTCAGTAAAACTCATCTAGACAGAATCTTCACCATGTACTAAAAATACCAAAATAACCAACAGATTATTTCTCACTTCCATGTATTTAAGTATTTCAGGCACTGCCAAACACACAAGATAGTCCAAGGAAGTTTTATGGAAGATATTAATACAAATTCTACTTCTTTTCAGCTTGAAATGATTGGATGGGTATTGTTTGCCTATGCAGAGGAAAAATGCAAAGTGCTGAGAGGATAAGGCAGGGAGCCGAACCTTGGAGTTCTCTCTCTTTCTGCCACCAGAATCACATCTTGCCCTCTGGAGGCCACTGATCTTTTTTGCAGCACTTCAGTTTTCCTGTCGTCCTGTCTGTGCTGTGGGAATAATACCCTTTTCTACCTTTACAGGGGCATTAGCTGTGAAATGTTCAAAGGTGATTCGTGTGTGGTTCAGATGGATATAGCGCAGATATTGCAAACAGTGCATTTAAGCAAGCCAGTGCAAAATTCAGAATTTCATGTGCCGTCAAATGTATTTGCAGTGCTCGCTTCCTTTTTCTTCTAATTCTTCATACCCTGGTTAAATTTCTCTGTGTTTATTTCTGCCCCTGTGTTATGGGGTTTCTCTGAGAGAAGCCACTTTGTCAGTCAAGTGAAAGATCTCTTTTGAGATTTCTGGTGTGTCGGTGTGACCTATAGATACTGTTTTTCTTTTGACTCAAAATATAAACAAATGTTTCCTTTGAAAACATCTATTCTTTGTTTTGTCTAGATAAAGTTCAATTTAGAAATGCCACTGGTAGGATAAGGGTCCTACTTGGGAATTCAAGGGATTTTTGTTGTTGTTGTTGAGTCACGCTAAGCACAGGGACTGGAACTAGAACTAATGCCATTAGAGCTCTGTGATAGAATAGCGAGGCTTTGATAAACCTGTTGTTTTTGTGAAAAATCTCTGCTTATTGAACTACTGAGGCATTAACTTCGTTTTGGAAACGGGGGGCTGGAATAAAAAAAAAATCCAACTGGCTGTCAAAATCTTTCTGCACGTGCTGCCCTTGTGCCAGGCTGGAATTAGTTATGTTTCCATACAGTCCTGTTCTCCCCTGTGGAGTTGGGGCACAACTAGACTCTGTTTTCCAAGGTGCATTTCCAGGATGGACCTTGGAGGAGGAAATCCAGCCTGGTTTTCTGGTTTATGGAAGGGGCTTACAAGCCAACAAAATGATGTCTCATTAGTTGACACAGTCATTGTAAACCATAAAGTTCTGGTTTTGACAATATATACATGGGTCTTTAATTTCTGGCCTGAACACAAAGTATTTTTCCATGGAGGAGAAAGCCTTTTAGGAGGTGCTTTGGTTGAAAATGTGAATATGCAGAATGCCTGCTGCTGATTCATGCTGGCACGTGGAGCTTGCTCCACAGCTGATGAAGAGTTAGTCTTATGGGAGTCTGAGAGTGTCAAGTGTTTCGAGGCGTGCGCCGCTCGCTTTGCTTGTCATGCAGACAGTGTGCACCACAGAGGTCTCTTGATACTTAATTGTGATTTTTCAGGTGCTAACTATAGTAACACGCACTCCTGAAGGTAATTCAGAAATAGTAAGGTATGGGGAAATCGGACTCAGCTGATGTTTGGTTGGAAAATGAGGTTCCGGAATCACTGCTTTTCAGCTTCCAACGAGAACAGACCTTAAGAAGAAGGAATGGTCACTACCAATTCAAAGCAAACTTGGACCCTCAGTTGCTAACAGTAGTTACTGGCTTGTCCAGTGCCTTGTGCAGGAAGGGACTGCACGCTCTGTGTGCAAGCACAGTTCCACCCTTAGCTCAATCATAGAATAATTTAAGTTGGGAAAGACATTTAAGATCATGGAGTCCCAACAGTTAACCCGGCACTGCCAGGTCACCACTAAACCATGTCCCTCAGCACCCCATCTCCACATCTCTTTTAAACCCCTTCAGGGAAGGTGACTCCACCGCTTCCCTTGGCAGCCTGTTCCAGGGCTTTACAACCCTTTCTGGGATGAATTTTGCCTAAATCCAGCCTAAACTTCTCCTGGTGCAACCTGAGGTTGTTTCTTCTTGTCTAATTGTATAGGGGTATAGGGGTAGAATAGTGAAACCATTTAAAAATGGCACAACAACTACAGTCTACCGGCTAGTAATGAATAGCAAAGCCCCAGTCCATGATAGCAGCTCTTTAGGTAGGTAGAGCGCAGGTAGTCTGGCAAAGTATCAAGGCAGACAGTCCTGCTTTTGTTTAAATTAAAAAACATCCAAAAGCCCCCAACTTATGACAGCTTTAAAATCCAAAGTGACCAGTAAGTGTGATTTCTGTACCCAGAAGCCTAGACACTTCTGCATTCTCCTCTCACTTCCAAAAATGCCTCTGTGCATCACTGCCCACCTGGCCTCCCCTCTGGAGGTTCCGGGGGTGATAAATATCCCAGTGAGAGCACATAAATTCAAAGAACACCCTGAGGCTCTGGAACTTGAGCTCTGGCCTTCTTGCAAAATACGGTCCCATGCAAAAGGAAAAGATGTTGGATAAGACATCCCCTGAAACTAGAACACAGAAGCGGGTGCATATTTCATGACAGACTGCTTTAACTTTCCAAACAGTCGCCTCTCTTATGGCCAGCAGCTACTATTAATTATTTATCAGAACACTTATTTATACACTAAAAGCTAAATGCAATCCTTTCAGTGAAAGCTTGGCAGAGTGCGGGTTGAAGTAAGTAGCTGTGGGTAGTCCTTCAGGAGGATACGTTTCGTGCACAGCTCTGCTCAGGGAGGAGCCCATTCACATTCTTCTGTCTGCTGTGTCTGCTGATGATGTACACGTGTGGGAGATGAAAACCCCACCATTAGTGAAGCTCCAGAGCTGTAGATGCATCAGCCCTGAGTGGTAGATATGTGTGCACTTCTCGGCGCTCTTGCGGGCCCTGACAGGATGGAGGAAGGACTAACTCTGAAGCTGCAAGATTGTTATAGCTGGAATTCTGCAACAGCAGCCCTGGGTGCAGAAGCACATGCTCTGGCAGTTTAGTCATACCACGGTCTGGGACAAAAGCACCGGCAGCTACACGGGGATGGATTTCAGGCTGCTGTGTTACACGGTCGGTCTGGGGGCTGTGCTATGGAATACCTTGTCCTAGCGTGTTTTGCGGGAGGAAGGGAACTTGCATGTGGCATGAAGAAGCAGGGGAAACAAGACTTCCATAGGTTCAGCAGGTTTTCCCTTGGCCAAGCTCAGTAAGCCAAGTACAGTTCTTATTTCTTCTGCTTCCAAGGAAGAGGAGGGAACCCCTTTCTTTTTTTGCTGCTTTCCTCATGAAAGAAGCCCCCTCTGCCCTGGCTTCTACTTCTCTATTTGCTCTGGCTCAGCAAACCCCATCCTTAAAGCAGAGGAGGGAGGATTAATGTGCTCTGCTTGCCTGCGCCTGGGGAAGGCAGTTGTGACCCTTCCTGGAGCCAGAGGGAAGGAAACAGGTTTAAATACTCCTGGGCTCCTTCCAGAACCGAGTTTAAATCCTCTCATCCCAGTGCATTACTTCTGGTGCCAATGTGTTTTCTTCATCAAACACTGACATGGTGTCTACGCTGCTGTGCTGTTGCCATGTGATTCTGGTGGCATAACTGTTTAGGTAAAATATTATTAGTTTTCTATAGCAACTGTTAATTTCAGAAGAATCTGTGATTTCATTGTAATTATTACTGACAGTAGATGTAATAAGTGTTTTGGATTGACGTGTATGGTTTTCATTTTCTTCCGGCACCTAATTATTATTTTTTGAATCGTGCAAACAATTTTTCTGATTTAAATGTTGACATAGATGGAAAATAGATTCTGTATTTATACTCAGCACTCTTCTGGGTGGCTTACACTTCACGAGGGGTATTGCTTTCACATCTCGATAGGAGAAGTAGACTTGTTGCTGCGATATGAGCATTCTTCAGCTTTTCTCAAAACATGAGACAGGACACTTCCACTTAACGCTCCTGGCAAACTCCAGCACAGAGGCCCTCCTTCTCCCACGGGCCAGCCCCTCAGCCTGCTCTAATTGGCTTCAACTGCATCCCAGGCCTCAGTGACCTTACACTGTACTCCTTGATCCTTGCAAAAGGTTTCAAACTCAGACCCCCCTCACCCTGGAAAGTGTGGAGAGCCCTTGGCTCACCTTAAGCTCAGTGCCCCGTTCCTGAAATGACTCCACAGGCTGGGAAAATTGCAGCTTTCTGCACAATTCTGAGTTATCCTTTCCTGCAGCCACCCAGACCCCAGCATGAAATGCTTTGCTGCTCTTAGCCCAGGGTTTGCTTTGCTCAGAAAAGCCCATTTTGCAGGTATGGAAAACGGTTTCTTGGCTGCACCTAAGAAGCTGCAGTGTTAAGAAAGCTTTGCAGAGCAAACACTTGATGGAAACAAACATCAGTGTACACAGGCAGCTGAAGCTCAGCCAGCCCTATGGTCACAGAGGCAGTCAAATCAAAATGGTTTGTGGGCTAAATCAGAAAGATTTGCGACAGAAATGATCTCATTTTTCTTGGTAAGAGAGCATGATATTCTTGCCTGAATTGCTTGTGGAAAAATAAAATGAGAAACAAATCTTCTGCTGGTGGCATGTGCCTAAATGTAATTTTTTGTTTATCTCACTGAAAACTCATAGTCATAACTACCAGTACCTCATCAGCATTTTCTTTGATCAGTATTGCCCTGGCTTTGCAATATGTGGCCATGTTTCCCTTAAAGCATCTAATTATACCTCTGAGAATTCCTGTACTGCAAGCCTTCAAAAAAAAAAAAAAAGGAAGAAATCTTTACTATTAGCGTGTTTATCTCTTACTCATACTGAATGATAGTTGAAGTCTAGAGAAGCTCATGATTCCCTGCATGCTGCCACATCAGCCAAGTTTGATCAGTGCCATTACAAAGAGCATTACAGCAAATATAACAACCTCTAAGCAGCCATAAAGTTCTAATAGGACTTCCAGAACTCTAGAGCGTGAGTTACCAGGGTGTTTCGGCTGAAATGGAAGTACGTGTGGAGACATACGTATGTGTGTGTGTAAGTGGTCATTCACTCAAGTATCCTGCTCTGTGCTTACATCTAACCCTTTGGATTTGATTTACTCCACTAAAATGCAAGTTAGAGGAGCATTTCTCCAGCCTCACAGGAAACTGTGGTGTCAACAAGACATTAAGATACTCCTGCTTTCATTTCTGAGGCTTTAGGCATTAGGCATTTATTATGAATCAAAAAAGAATGGTCATGTTCTGAGAACATGGCACAAAACCTCATACACAATCTTAAACTTCTGCACCGAGCAATGCCATTAGGAGATCTAACCTGATTGAGCAGATCACGTTATTTGAATTGATAAGATTCAGAAGAAAACTGGAAACCCCGAATTTCCTTAGTTAAATGTGACTTGGCATTCCCCCCACCCTTCTTTAGAGCAGCATTTCGGAAAGCAAGTCAGACAGCGCAGCGTGGCCGGTGCTAAAATGAGCGTGAGGAGAGCACGTACACATGATGGGGCAAGGCAGGGAAGCAGCTGGCAACATCCCCAACTATTTAAACTTCATCAACAAAGAGATTCTGCCGTTCTTCCACAAGCTCAACATCTTACAGCAGGAGGAGCATAACAAAAAAATACTGAAGGAAGGGGGTGAAAATGACTTTTTTCTCTTTTTATCTTTTGCTCTGATAACATTCAGAGGTAGAAAAGGCCGAATAACCTGCTATAGGGGGTAGGCCAGATTCTGCAGCATTTATTCATGGGGAAGGAGCGTTCAATCAATGTGATTAAGAGCTGCAGAAGTTAGTAAAAAATGATATGGTAAATTCCCTGGGGAAAAGAGAACTTAATGAGTGTGGTTTCTGCATGTATATGAGGTTACGTTAGTGTAGTGCTTAGAGGAAGGGACTTCTTCACCTCTAAACATCTCTCCTTTGAGTGCTTATTCCCGGCAGCAATGACTTGGAGCCGGTGTCAGCTGTAAGAGAAAAGCGCCGGGCTGCCTCTGTGCTCTGACTCGGTAGTCATCTGAAGAGCAAACACTGATCTCTTCGGTGTACCTCTTACAACCTGAAGCAATCCTGCCTTCCACACCACAAATGATCATGCTGTTTTAAACAAAGTGTTGCTGACGGATGTTATTTGGATATCAAACCACTGGAAGAGAGCAGATCTGCAGGTCTTGGCTTCCTCACAGGACCACTACTCTTACTTTAAATAGTGTGTGTTTACTAGGTATCCTCGGAAAGCTTTCCCATTAGCATTTTAATACACTAGTTTTGCTTAACTTTGGTAGCTGGTAGCAAATAAAAGCAAAGTATAGGGGAGCAGACTAAAGAAGAATTGCAGCCTCTTTTTCCCCCTCCTGCCATCCCATGCTCTAACTTCTGTGGTCGCTCATTTATGTTTAGCCAGACAACTGCTTCCCCTTGGAGGGCGCGATCTGTTTACATCGAGGATACTTTGCATGCAAACGTGGCAAAGCCTACCTCAAACTTTCAAATAATCCTTTGAATGCCAAGCTCCAGGCAGCTTTCTGAAGTACTTGCTCTACACAATTAGGTTCTAGACAACCCATTTACCACACTGTGGGGATATTGACACCTGCTCAGGAGCCGTTGTCTCTGAGTACAGGCACTGTCTGTATAGTCATATGAATATATACCCAGTAGTATAGGTTAACGTAGCAATATGTGCAGAAGCTGAACAATAGCTTACCTAGAGAAGAATTGCTCTTCCTAGCGTGCAGGGAACAGACATCTGCTATTCAAATCTCTTCACAGGGCTCCAGGTAAACTAGGGAGAGTTTTCAACTGATAGCAGCTGTCTGAGCGGCATCCCGGGAAGGTTCCTCTTGCTCCAGCCCCAGCCACTGAACTACCGGCACAGTCACATCTCATTTGGACACAGACTGTCCTTTTCCAAACAAGCAGCCAGCCGGAATGATTCAAACCTCTCTTCGGCGCACGGTTAAAAATGCAGCTTCCTCCTTGGACATGGGGATTACACCGGGGAGCAACCCGGCTACAGCAAAAGGGCTGCGAGAACTATTTAACCACGCGAATACCAGCTGCTCCCGGTGCTACTGCCGGTGCCGCCGCCGTGCCTCCTGTTTGCTGTAGTCAGCCTCCCTCTCCCTCATATCTACAAGAGTATCGAGGCGGCTTTGCAGGGTGGTGATTGGCAGAAGCAACCAATTCCTCCAGCTAATCAACCCGCAGACTTTCAAGGACTCGGAGCTGCTCTGATGTCATTCCAGCCGAGCGGGGACGCTTCACACGAGGAGGACGCGGAGACAGAGACTAATTCGGAGATGAGCTGCATTCCTCTCCCACCGCCGTGATTGATTAGATGCTCCGGGAGGATTTGCATAATCTGTCATTTTGCAGTTGGACCACCTCCCCTCCTGCCCAAAATGCGGGAGGAAAATGCCCCTTTCAGCTTCTGAGGTTACACGTGGAGTCTGCCACTGAAAACCTGGGGAAAAAAGGAGAAGTTGAAAGAGTCTGTTTGTTTTTTGTTTTTTTTTTTTTCAGGCAGGAGAATACTTGAGCTCCCAGCCCCCCCCCCCACCATCCCCAGGTGCTAAAGGAGGCTCAAGACAAGCACAATGCTAGAAGACTTTTTGGTTCCTACTCTTGTTAGGTCACTGATAAGATCACCTGGGATGACAAAAGGTGGTTTTTAATGGGTGACCAAAATCAAGCAGAGGTCACCCAGCAAGCTGGTTACAAATGATCTCCCTGACACCATCTCTGGGTGGATACCGGCAAACATGCGGCGCTCAAAGGTGCAAAGTACTTTCCTACTGTACACGACACAAATTCCACCTGTTTGCTGCATAATTTCTTATTAAAATCCTTCACCTCGTCCAGCTAGAGATGAAACCTACTTCCCCAGCCAAGAAACATGATTGTTATGCAACTTTAAATTATATTACAGAGGAAAACCTACATGCTTTCTATATTAAAAAAATTAGATTTTATACCAATCTAATTTTCAATTTTTGCCAGCTTGACACCTTTCACTCCAAAACCGTTCTCTGTACGATACACCTTGGAATTGAAATTCAGCCAATTCTGTGCAGCAAATGTGAGGAGAAAATAGTTTTGTTCAAGGAGACTGGAACAAACCCATTCTGAGATGATGAATGACGCTGTAAACTCAGATTTGAATCATAGGAGGGTCAGCTCAACCTTTCGTGTTTCCAAAATACTGTAAATAAATGGTGTTCAATGCAGTTTACCATTTACATCCTTCAGCTGGGACCTTCTACATGAAGAGCTATTTGCTCTCTGTGAATATCCAAGTTTCAAAGATGGTAGGTATTCCTAACTGGGGACTAATTTATTCCTTCTGGCTAAATTAGAAACTGAGGGGAAAATTAAAATTCGAAGTATGTCTGAGTCATTTCCTGCAATTTCTAATTACAAAGCACCCGCTGGGGGTCTTCTAAAAATGCCTTACACCTGCGGCTGGATCTAGACTTGGGAGCTGTATTCCAAAGGTTGGGTGTGGGGTTCCCCCTGCAACTGGGGGCCGAGCGGGTGCCTCCTTGGGTCCTGTGTCAACATCAGAGCTTAAGGCAGGCTGTAAACTAAAGCCTCCAAATCAAGCGAGAGGGTCTTTTCCCTACCTAAGGAAGACTTCTGGTGCAATTGGCCAAAAAATGCAGAAAATGTGAGAGCTTCCTATCACTAGTCTGGTGATGTGAAAAGAACAAGTCCAGCAGTTTTGTTCCTCTTTCTGCTCGTACGCTTGACTCCTCGCTGTGCTTCACGCACTGGAGCCAGCCCTGCGAGCAGAAGGGTTTGGCTGCAGGGTGCGAGTGTGCTGCAGGACGGCTCTCGACTGCCGCCAGATGTGGTGGGAGCAGCAGGCTGCCCCTTTGAAGCTGCTGCTGCAGATGTTCCCAGGGCAGGCCGGTGGCCAAGTGGTTACACGTACCGTTGAGAGTGTGTTTGAATTCAGAGGCTAAAGTCACTCTTTGAACTTAAATCCTTGGCTTAAGAGCGTGCCACGCTAGATGAATTCAACATGAAGAAGCCTGGCTGTTGATTCACGCTGCCTCAATGTTCACTTGCTTGGTTAGCGATTCATTTTAAGTGGAGGATCGGGCAACTTACTATGCCAGAGTCTGCCCTTATTAGAAATGTGTGGAAATGGCTTGGCAGCATTGCTCCAAGGCTCTTCATGTACAAAAAGAGCGCACCAACCCTGGGGAAAAAGACAGTACAATTTGAATTTTCTCTTCTCTCTCCTTTGGGTAGTAGCGAGAATTGAACTCTTCTTGCTCGGACACAAATGCATTTGAATTACCTGGAGTGTCCTTCCAGTCAGAGGATCATTCTCATGCTCTGCTTTAGGGAAAAACACCCAGCGAAGAAAATAGGACAGCCAAAAGAAGTACGGATGGGGAGAAACAGTAAAAGAAAGAAAATTCTAGTAATAAACCACCATATTAATGAGGTACCACATTTATGTGAAGTCTTGCCCCAGGGTGTGTGTTTTTCTGGATCTTATCTGCAGCACAGATTTTGCATTAGCTGGTGGAAATTCTGTACGAGTTCCTCCTTGTGTGGTTCATTCCCCCCCGGTAAGGGTAGGCGATCACAACTGCCTGGCCCTCCTCTCTCAGTAGGTCACAGAGGAAACCGACTAGTACTTTGTTCTGGTTTTACAACTGGGGCTTTGTGGGTTTTTTTCTGTTGTTTTGCTTTCATTGGGTTTGTTAGTTTGTTGTTTGGTTTGTTTGTTTTTTTTACTTCAGACTCCCTAGAGGAAGTAAGCGTTGCTTTCTCCTGTCCAAACTTACTTGGAGCTTACACCTAAGACAATACAAATGCTTTACTTTTCTACACCTCGTGCTTTTGCATAGCCTAGCACTAAGTTAAAAAGACTTTGAATGAGATTCTTCAGTTTTTAAAAGGAGCATCTGCATTTACACTAAAGACGACTGCTGAAAATTTGGCATTGTTCTCCTATTTATTGCTTAAATCCAGACTCTAAAGCTCATAGTTATCTATTTTAAGTATTACACTGTTGCTACAATGTCTGCACATGTATTTTTAACATATATTTATCTTCATGTTATCATGTAGAAAACCACAATTCCTGCATTTCTGTGCTTAGAAACATGATACAGAGCAAGCAAATACTTTCCGAAATGAATACATATGATCTATGGTACGTTCCTGGTTCATTCTTCTAAACTACTTGAAAACTTTCACTGAAATATTGAGATTTGATGTTCCATTGTTAGGTTGAGCCTTTGTTTTGTCTGGCTGCCCCTGGTTTCCTCACCTCTTGTTACGGTCCTCTGATGACACTTTCAGAGGCACTCCCTACTTCTCCTCTCAAAAGCTACCTTGCAGCACGAAGGCCACGCTTCAAAACGGAGCTGACTACAATGTGTGTAACTGTCTCTTTCAGGTAAAGACAACGTTCCAGTCTTTATTGGAAAAAAGATGGCTTTTGACACTGAAGTTCGTAATGAGTTTAAAAGAACAGCAAATGACTGTTCCTGAAAGGACCAGCTTTTCCTTGAGCTGTGGAGACTTCTTGTGAACTTCCCTGTAATTAAACAACAGCGTGGCTTTTATTAAACGCACAGAGCAGTTCCTCAGCTGCTGTAAATTGTCAAAACATCCATTGATTTCAGAGGAACTATGACAACTTATAAGAGTTATAGATTAGTCTCTAATTCTCTAGCAGCTCCTCGAGATATGCAGAACTTAATTACACACATCAAAAGTGCAAGAAACATAAAGGCATAGCAGAATGTACTCTTTTTTTTAATTATTCAAACATATATTTCATTAAGAAAAGTCTGGGGTTTTTGATGTCTCACTAAGTTGTTAGGTTTTTAAAATCTGAATATTTTGGCTCTGAGTCAAAATGCGCTAGAGGTTTTATAGACTCAGAAATGTAGGGATGAAATATAGATACCCTGGGAGCCGAGTTTCAGGCATCACAACTCAGTTAAGACGTTCATGTCTTCTACTGAAAGTGCCTGCCTTGTCATGGGCTATTCTTATTTCCCAGCTGACAGTGGAGAATATGCTGCTAGTAGTCCACTTACGCATGAAGCCCTGATTTGAAACAACATCAACGGCAAAAATGATGCAAAGTCCTACAAGCAAAATAAAGAAAGGCAATAAATATGAACTAGATTCCCTGACTGCTGATTTTCTCCAGCTACGCAATTTCTATTCAGCTTCTATTATCCTCCTCTGTTTATGGCCAGACACATTTCTCCTGCAAATGATAAAGGCAAATCAGTGCCTACCAGTTCTGTAATGACCTTTATCTTTAAACTTTTATTCCTTTGTAAAATAACTTTGATATGCTAGTGTGGTTTTGTTCCAGTGAGGCTTCGGATGTATCGGTTTCTGAGAGCGTGCTGACAGAAACTAATGTTGAAATATTTGTTAAACCAACATACATTCGTTATCATCCAGCATTAGAGCTGCTCCTCATCTCTCTAATTACATTACTATTTTATGTCTTAAGTGCTTACTCAACTGCAAAAATATAAACCCTTGGTCTTTTAAGTACTGCTATCAAGATACTATCAAAGCAAAAAACCGAGTTTGTTCTGCCTAATCCGTGGTCTGATCTGTGTCACCACTTCCTGAGTTACCAGCTTGCTGTGACACCAAGACAAGGGTTCGTGTTGTGAGGGAGAAGCGTGTCTTTGTGTAGCCATAAAGCCTTTTGGGCTCTTGCCCACAATTGTCCTTACAGAATCCTTCCTCAGCTTTGGCTCCTGGCAAGTAAATAAGGGTAAGACTGGAGCCTAGAAAGAGAAGATCTTTTTCCCAGGCCACACTGTAATGCGGCAGGAAAGACCGAAGCGCCAGGGAAGGTCTACGTTGTGCTGTGGTTTGTGTTTGCACCTGTCACGCCTCAGCAATGTACAGGAGCTCTTTCTCCTTTGGTCTGTTGGGGTGAGCACTGTCCTTGTGACCTCCCTGCTGGTGAGCAAGTCAATCAGTGCTTGCAAATCCTCACAAAAACTAGACTAAAAGCAGGTCCAGTTCCTCTGGCTGCCTTGCCCAGAAAAGCTCGCTGCTACCTCCGCTGCACTGCAAGATGTCGCAGAGATGGTTGGTTGTTGATCAAGAAACTCCGGTAGCGCTCTCATGTCCCCTTTCTGTGGAAGTATAAAGAGCCATTTACTGCATTTCTTTCCCACCCGACTCACAAAGGTTATCCTTTGTCAGAGATCACCGAACAGTTTCTCTCATCCCCGGTACCGCAGACAGCAGAAGTGTGGTCAGCCCGTTGTGTGCCAGCTGTGGTGCTGGTCTGCAGTGCCCGCTCACAACCCGAGGTCATGCTGGGGAAGTGACTTATTTTAATGGGCAACACATTTTGGAAAAAATAGAACTAAGGAAGGAAACGAGAACGTGCTCCAAGCAAAGGTTTGTAACTTGGCCGTTGGGGAGTAATAGACATCCTTCTCTCCTCACCCCTCCGCTTGTATTTTAAGGAGCAATTATCTAACAAGTCATGGCATTATTTCAGGAAAGAAACAGGTAGTTCATTCTTGCTGCTCTATCACCACACTTGGGACCACGAGAGCAATTATCTCTGTATAATGCCAACATTCAGTCGTCATCTGTTGCATATCTGAGCTTTGGTGGCTTCAAAGTAAAGAGAGAGTAATGGGGCTGTATCGCTGCAGTGTGTTGTTTTCCTGATGGGTAAATCAGTGAGTCAGTACTTCAGGTAGATTTCTCGAGGATCCAATTATTAACAGCTCATGCAAAAGAGCAAACAGTGCAAGCAGTGAAGTTGTAGTAGGGCCAGTAAGGTGCCTAGAGGAAGGCAGCTTCTAATAAAGAGGAATTCAGACCAACTTTGGCACAGCCTATATCACAAAGAACGTCATCCATAAAGCTGTGTGATAGCATACAAATCTTAAAACTAAGTGTTTCTTCCTTGATTATTAAAAATGAAGACGCTTGAACACTTGGTTTAATGTATTAAGTGATTTTTTTAAAAGATATTTTTGAGTTATTCAAACTGGGGAATGATTCCTAAAGTAGCTTAATTAGACCATAGCTCCAATGGGAGTCCCCTTTAACATGTCTACAGAGGCTCTTTAAATACTCTAATCCACCTCTGAATAAAAGGTGAAACCAGGACTGATATTTTCAAAGGAGAAACTACAAAGAGCATTTATCTTTCTCTTTTTACTCTTCTGTCCTCGCGATCTAGATACCAGGCTTCGCTTCCATTCTAAGGATGACTTTTTTCCTAGGTTAGCTCTCACAAGCACAGCTTTTTATATACCCTAATTTAAAACTCTAAAAAGTCCTCAAAGTGAAAAATCCATTACTGAGCCACTGTCAGACTGGTATTCCAGCATTACTGTAAGAAATGGATCCTGTTGCACAGAGTGTTTTTGCCTCTTAGCAAATTTCTTTTGTTTTAGATGATCTGATCCCATTACCATTTGTTTTCTGTTTCATCTAGTCCTAGAGAAGGAGGCCTTACGCCTATGAGCTACTTCTGCTCATGCTGCAGCTAGCGTGGGAAATCCTGGTGTTGAATGAAGCTTTCATAAGCCAGTTTCTCTCTGTGCCCTTCTCCTGTGCAAACTGCCACTGCTCTGAGGCACAGGTCTGTGGTACTTGGAGGGGCTTGGTCTTCCCTCTTTTGAGAAAATGGATTTCCTCCTAGTGATTTTTGGATACAGGAAAGCTCTCCAGAATGTGTTGTACAGCCTTTTGTTTTAAGGAATTGTTTTTGAGTTAGGTGTGGGAAGATGTTTGTCCCCTAAGATGAGCACCTCTGTTAGCTTCAGAGGGATTAATTTTATCATGTTACAATAAGCACTAGCTGTTCATTACGGGAACACTTTCAGCATCAGAACTTTCAAACCTAGGCTGGGATTTTGGCATCGTCTCCAGTCTGGCAGAAGCTCCAGCTTATGCTGGTACATATTTGGAGTCCTCTCTTGATTTCTCTCGTGGGCCACAACACTGTATGCTGAACTGCACCACTTTACAGGTGCCACCTGAACCCATGAAGCATGACATACCACGCTAAGATAATGTGGAAGATAGAAGTATTCCCTCTGAGGTCTGGTTTTAGACTGAGGCGACTCTGCCGTGTCTCAGCATTTAAAAACCCACACGCACAAAACTGGGTTCAACAAAAGGCAGGCAAATATACTTTAAGAAACTAGTCTGACAAAGGAAATCAAGATCATGATTTTATATTTATATTGCACCAACTTTCTTTAGCACTGTGAAATCTCTCTGCAAAGTCTGTAAGGAGAACAGAGTTAATAAGCTGAAGAATGCTTTTAATGTCTAACTGCTATTGATTCACTTTTCTTGAGGTAGGAATTACTTCCAGACTTCCAGCACTGCTCTCTAAAAAAATCAGGAGGGTGGCAGAAGGAATTTCTTTTTGAAGACCCGGTACAGTTCTGTACGAACAACGCAGTGATCACCGTTCTTCAAACAATCATCTCTGGGTTCAGATTCCTTTTAGAAAAACATTTTCATCATGGGAGAAAAGAAGGGTGACAATTAAAATAATCGAAGAAAAACATGGAATAATCAAGAGTGAGAGCACTCCAAGTGACTCAGCTCTTGCCACTTAACCATTATACTTCTTCATACTCATTCTTTTCTCTTCTCGTGCCACTCATGCTCCCGAGTTTACATTTGAAAGTATCTGTTTCTATCTAGAATGATGTTTTGGAGTTGCCTCTTTGCCCTCTGGAGACTTCTGGGCACTTTGGAAAAAGTATTCAAAACGTTGTTCGCCTATTTATACCCCTGAGGTGACTGCTGGGCTGGCTGTGTTTTGGTTTCACGTGTTGTGGTTTTTTTAAACCGTGGCAGAAAGGTGCGCACACACTTTGAGCAGTGACTGTGAACCGAAGTTATCAGATAAAAGCTAAACACCGGTAATAGATTTATTTGTTACAATATGAAACGTAGGCTCAAAAGAAATAGATTAAAAGATGAGAGGGTGAGGGGTTATTTTCCTGATGGCATAAAGCTTTTATGTTTAAAAAAGTGCATTTTAAGAAAGTAGATATTATCCTAAAAAGAATTAATAAGCCTAAAGAATAGCAGCATGCTTCTTTCAAATCGGTTATATGCTGAGCTCCCATAGAGGGCAATATTGTATCAAAGATTGGTCTAAGCCACGCATTAGGGATCTGCCAATTCATCTGTGTTAATATACTTTAGGGAAAATTGCTGTTACAATACATTTGATGCTGCATTTCCCTTCAGCCAGGCTATGACTAATACATGCAGTAACGCACACCAAACCACATAACAGAACCTCCTTACAGGTGAAGGAAATTAATTTAGTAGATTACCTAATTGTAGGTTGTAATGAAAAAACCCATCCCATTTTGGCGTAGTTTTCTGTTCAGTAACTGAGTTGCAGTAAGTGCTCTCTTTCATTAAAGTCGGTTGAACAAAGCCACAAGAAAAAGGACCCAGGTTTGTGTTGTCAGTCCTGGGAACAGGATTTGTGGAAAGATGTGTCTTGGGTACCATGACATGATCTGCATTTCTGTATTGTATATGCTTTTTTTTTTTTGCTTTCCTGTGGAATGCATGGGTGAACTTATCATAATGTTTTAATGTACTTTTGTGCTTCTCTGACTGTGATGTGCTGTCAGCACAAGGCCCTGGACTTCAATCTTCTCAGCCTCCTGGGTAGCTGAAGCATGGAAAGATCCATGCCCCTTTAAAATAACCTCATATATCGCATTTCTCACCAGTCCTTATTGACCTGCTTTATGAGCACTGTTGTAGAGTTGTGCCACAATAACTTGTTCACATTGTCTCTGCTGGACACAAGTGAGGGTCGGGGGGTCTAGGTTCATGTATAGTGACTGGAGAGAGGCGAGTTCCCCTTTCAGGGCTGAGAGAGCCTCATACTCACAGGTCTACAATTAAAAGGTATTAAGTGTCCCCAGTGTTTCAGGTAATATTGTTTCAGGAGATGACAATAAAACTCATAGGAAGAAAAAATCCTTAACAAGTGTCCTTAAATGATTCAGTTGGATTGGAGGTGACTCTGATTAGGTCTCAAGAGGTGGTAAGTTCCCAGATTTCAGTTGAAACCAGAATGGTTGATGTATTGATGAAGGCTTCCTAATTTAAACAGTAATAATTATTGCTCTGACTAGAACAGTGTTTACCTTCAAACATCCATTAAAAATTAAGTTTGTTTAATGAGAAATATTTGCTGAAGACTTAGGGGATCTATTCATTCAATTCACTGCACTTGACTGACTTTAGAAAGAGAATGAGATGTCTTCTTTGAAATGTCTGCAGGTCACGTAGGGCCAGGATTCTGTATTTTTATTAACGTTAGCGTGTAGTGCCTTCTAAGAGTGAAGCCACTGGCCGAGTCTAACACCTGAGGTGACTATACCTCACCTGAAGGCCCTTTGATCATCTGGATAGAAAAGCCTGCTGGAGTTTGCTGGGCTGCTTCCCCTTCTCTGCTCACGAGCTGACCTCACAGGATGTGTGTGTATGGCACGGGAGGGAGCGGGGAAGGTGGTTCCCTGAGTCTCAACTTGGCATGACGCAGCTGAGCTGCAAGATGGGAAATGCCCCCTGTGGTCCTAGCGTGGATGTGCCCGCAAAGAGCCCTTCTGGGAAAGAGGTGCTTCTCAGATGTAAACGCAGGTATCAGGATTCGGAGCGACATGTAGCTAAATGTGAAAAACTAGGTGTGTTCTCCTCTGTATTATCTCACCTGCATTGTACGAGTACAGTGATGGTTACAGTCCCTTTTTTCTCTGTACTTCAGTGGTGATACTAATGACAAGCAGCACTGTAAATGCTGTACTCGCCCCTGGAGTTCCGTCAGTGAGGCTCAAGTCCGTGGCACTGGTTGTTTCGCTGTTTACCAACATAAGTGGCCCGGGGAGGCTTACAGTGCTGTCATCTCAGAAATCTTCATGGAGCAGGAAAGAAAAGCAACCAACAGGAACAGATACAGAAGTGGTTCTTTTGCCCATTGCATCTGTTTCACTGCCCCTACAGGGATGTGAAGCCTCTTTCCATCTGCCAAAGAAGTGCAGCAAAACAAAGGAGAACAGAAAGTGCATTTTAGACGTGGATGGTGTGATCTCACTGGATGCCAGCGCTCACTGAGGCTGGACAGAAGGTGCAGACTGAAAGCAGAATGTTGCATGAGAATTGACTGTAAAGAGGGTGGTGTGGCCTTCAGGTAGGACACGATGTCGGGATAGGGAGGCACTGTTAGGGGCAAGAGCAGTCTGCTGACAAATACAGGGAGAGCTGCAAGTCCGGTGTAACTTGCACCAGAAAAGGGACAAAATCTCACAACTAGAGCAAGGCAAAGTTATAAGAGGCCCTCTATTCAATAAATGCTAATGGTGTTTAGTGCCACCAGTGTTAACACACTGAAGGAAACAGATGTCTACTGCAGAAATCTACTCATGATAGAGTATGTCTTCTATTTAATTTTATTAGCCTTGTTTCTTCTTTCTTATTCTTTCTTTATCTTCATACAAGAGCTCTAAAGTCCAAGAAAACCTGTTCTTCCATAATGAGAAATGCCAAGATTAATCCTGTTCCCAGCAGTGGCCTTGGAGACACCCCACAGATCAATCAGGAGTGGAGAAAAAATTTTAAAAATCTTTGTCCAGAACTTGAATCTGGACTATCAAATACTTTGGCATATAAATGCATATTACTTATTTTCTTACTCTGAATTAAATTTGCCATCTAGATCTCACATCTGAAGCCTGGTCTCCACCCGGGGGTCCGGATGCAGCTGCAGGGGCTGGCAGCCAGCACCTCCTCTCTGGAGCCATATGCCTCAGTTTCTACCCTCCACTACTTCAGGAATCTGGAAAGAGTGGGAAAGAGCAGGTTGTGGCTGTCTGGGCTAGTCAGGCTCCAAACAGTAGATAGATTCAATGAAAGAGAAAAATTATAGGAAACTTGCAGTAAATATAAGGGTCTGTGCTTTTAAATGACAATTTTTAGCTCTTACCTAATTCAGTATTTGGTAGATTGTGTTCTTCTGCACTCCTGTGGAGTGCTTGTCTCATTAATTTGCATGTTCAGTGATTATTTAGAAGTGAGTTAATGACACCTTGTTGCATTTGTACCCATCAATAACTATGGTCCTAGTTTTAATATAGTATAGCAGTGCAGTATTTCTGTACAGCCACATCTGGGAGTTGAATATTTGTATGTTCTCAATAGACATGCTGTTTAACACTGGTTAAATAACTGCAATATTTTCAACTTTTATAAATACAAGAGGGAAAATAAGTATTTCCAAACACCTCTCTAATTGGGGAAATACAAGAATGTATACATTTGATCAAAAAAAACAATTAAAAAATGAACTACACTAAATTTATTTGATGCTTTCCCGAATGACACATTTTTATGGTCGCATAGACTACTGAAAGGGAGGATGAGAAAGAAGGAATCTTGATATTTGCATTGCAAGTGTAATTTCTGTTCTGTTTAGGCTAAATTCAGGCCTGACATTTCCAGTGTAGTGTCACTAATGGGATTGCATCTGACTGCGCTGGATTCAGAGTTGGTGTTGACAGACATACACATCACCCCTGAGCAGCAGGCAGCTCCAGCATTTAGTCCTGGGAGAGAAAAAGAACAAAGATCTTCTTGATGTACCAAAATCTCTCCGTTTCCTTTTTCCTTCTTTACCCCTGATTTGCTCTAGGAGACAAGACTGAGAAAGGGGCTGCTGGGTTTTTTTCTGTCTCATGCTCTGCCTTAATGGACTCCAGTCAGCCTTTCCCTTCCTGCTTCAGGCTGGGCTGGAAAATGCGATGATCTATCGCAAGATCTCAAAGACTATATAAATGTATGAAATTGATCTCTTTTTTTTTTTCTTTTTGATAGAATGCAGATTTTAGCAAACTCCAGCTAATCAAAGCATATTCCAAGATAGATTTAGTTTGAAAAATAAATACATTTTAGGATAGAAAACTCCAGAACGAATGACTGGCTTTATCTAATACACTTGTGAAAAAATATGAACACTTCACATTTTTTAACAGCATATTATTAAAAAATCAATAATTCTCCAGCACTGCTGTTCTTTTTACTGTTGTTATTTTACTGCTAATAAGTCATCAGTAATGACATTCTGACACAAAGTGTATATGGAAAATGAAGATGTGTCAATAGCACGTACTGAAAAATTATGTAAGTAATAAATAAGAGCACTAATTATGGCAGTGGATCTATCTTCCATTAGGTATGAATGAGGTGTGGAGTAAGGATATTAGTGTTTTCTTCAGAGCTCTGCAGAACTGTCACCAATTTACATAACCTCTGGGCTTTGGATAACCCCGCCCTAACATGGACATGAGAATTTTAGGTGCGTTGTATTTTAGGTCCACAGTTTTTTGGAGCTTTGCAGCTTGGTGTGAAGTATTATAGCACTACTTCTATACCAACTGAAATGCTGCCAACAGAACTGTAGTTGGAAGAGGACAACATAAAGAGCAATTGGGTTAGTAATGTTAAGGTATGTAGTAAAGTGTGGTCTAGAAGTTTAGTCATGCAAAAGATTCACTGAAGTTGTAAGTTTGGGGAATTTTTTTTGAAGTCATAGCAGATTTCTGCTTCACAATGATGGGGCAAAAATCTCTCTAAGAGCTCATTTTTACTTGCTTTTAATGGAAAATTAGGGCTGGAAAAAATGGAAAGTGTAACATTTGTATTTATGATATAAGAATAGGGAATTATTTTCATTCTGCACAAGTTTGCAGGTGAAAACTCACTTGGGAGCATAGCAGGAACTCTCTGTCCTGCCTCGTGGCCCTGCCAGAGGAAGGAACCCACCTGCTCGCCTGCCCTTGTGTTGCAGCTCTGGCCCTGCTGGCACAGGGGACATCAGGACATGATCACCCCAGGGGGGCTCTGAGCACCCTTCACCCCACTGAGACCCTGTAAGTGCTAGGGAAATCGCTCGAGGTCAAGTACAACAAGCTGTCAGCTCTTCAACCTCTCATCCAGCATGCTGGCGACTGGAAGCCCTCCAGGTCAGACAAGTGAAGCCATCGCATTAACAACCAGGAGGTCTGTTCAGTCATTTCCTGCCTTTTTATCCTAATCGCTGCCTTTCACAGGCACCGCAATATGTCTGACAGAGACCCAGCTTCCATGAACACGTCTCTTCTGCCTCGTGCATTCCCAGGTTAACAAGGAGCACAGAGGTGGCCTAAAATCACATACTTTGAACAGAGATACATTGAAATATTTTAAATGTTTTGGGAAGAAGCCAACACAGTTGCAAAACCTGCAATGGTATATTTGGAACTATTTTTTTCTAGCATGGTTTAGAGGCCTTCCAGTGCATGTCTGGGAGGCTGACAGCTCGGAAGGGAGAGTGGGTGAGAATACAGACTAACTGACCAAAGATTAACTGCAGTGTGGGGACACAGAGATCCCAGTTTGGTAGAAATCATTTCATGTCAGGGTAAAGCACCGTTTGAGGGTGTACCTGGCGTGCTACACGCTTTACGATTCAAAAACCTTTTGTGTCTGTTGAGGTTAATGTATTGGCAGGAAAAATTACCCTAATTAAAAATATAAAAGAGAATACAAAAGGATTCGAGATCAATGAAACAAAGATTCCCAAAAGAAACAGTTTTAAAGTCTCCATTGATTGTGCTCCGCTGCTTTTCGTGCAGTGTAGCTACACAGGGTGCAGAGGAGATGTTACTAGCAGGAGATGCTGTTTAAGCCAGCATTTCACATCCACTTTTCCAGACACCAGCAACTTGTAAAACAAAGATGCAAATCTGAGACGAGTCACAGCCTTAAACTCAGTTCAGGTAAACAGGAAAAGCCAATGACGTGCCAGAACACTGAACTCTCAGTGCCTCAGCTGTCCAGCCAGAGTTCATGTTATTGTGCAGACAGGGCACGTAGTCTTAAAATGGATTTTAAAAATCATAGTGGCTATTCCTTTAATTTATTTGATATAATCACTAAAATTTTCCTGAGTCAGCAGGCAAAATTGGTTTATTCTCGTGCCCATTGTGGGAACCAATTCCGTTTCATACCAAAACCCAGTTCCATTAAAAAGAAATGCTAATTTAACGTAAAAACTAAATTAATTCCTCACCATTCAAAATTCTGCTCACCATTTGTTGATGACCAGAGACTATTCACAGAAAACAGGCTTACTTAATTTTGATTCAGGGCTGCCACACTGCTTTTCTCTACTTCAGCTGAAATAGAAACAGGTGTTTCAAACCCAGCAAGAAGATATGAACATGAAAGCTCTGCTATTAGAAAGCAAAAAAGCTAATTTTCTCAGTGTTTAAACTTACTTTTTTGTGGTTGCTATGCTACCATCTCTGCACCTACTTCATGGCACTTTGAATCATAGCAAAAAGAGCCTTTTTGGAAAAAAAACAAAACCTGTCCTGAATTAAACTGAAAACCAGTGAGAGACTATCCTGTAAATTTTTTTATAGTGGGTAAAAAGTATTTAAGTTTTTTAATTGATGAGTCTGAGGAATCAACTAGCCATTTCCTTGAGCCCACTGGACCATTCTTTTGTTCCAACACTTTCCATGTATAATTTCTTTTACTACAGTGTTAACGTTATCTGTTTCAGGATATAAGCAAGTTGCAGCTACTGGTAGCAGTAACAGCTGTTGTACCCTTTAACAACATGAAAACAGATCATACTCTCAGTAAAAAAAATATTTGCGTAAGAGGAAAAGCCAGCCTGCATCCAGATGATCTATCACAAGAGCGCTAGGCAAGGACCCTGGTATTCAGAAAGCAGAAAGTCAAAACTAGGCAAACGGTCTAAAGATATATATCTAAAGATATGTTTGCTTTAATAAGCATATTGGTAGGATAATAAATACGGGAAAGAAAGAGGACCTTTTGGAAAACCAGGAAAGGCAGTCAGCTATGAAAATCCTCTCTCTCTTTCCTTCCTCTTTTACACCCCTGTGTGCATATGCATAGGCTTGCCCTTGGGATTGTTAATTCATCTTTATGCCTTTGAAAGTCTTGTCCTGCGTTGATTCCTCAGTTTTTCAGGTAGATTTTCTATTTATCATATGGCTATTGCTTCCATGCCACCATACTGAAGCAACAAGGAAGGGACGTACTTGTCTATAAATACCCAGCTATAGTGACCATAACGATGGTGAGCAATTACTGAGTACTTAGAAGATGTAATGGGCTGAAATTAGAAAAAAGAAAATTCCCTTTCTGCATTAGGAGAAAAAGGCGTTCTCAAGGGAAGGTCAGTCTTATAATGGAATAACTTACCTAGAGGAAGTTCACCATCACTGCAGAGGTGATGATGTGAGTATTAGATATGGTACATGAGAAAACAGAAAGGTATAAAAAACATAAAGCAGCAGTAAATATTTTGTAGAAAACATTAATGCACTGATGAGCAGCCGGAGGGGAGAGACCAGTATTCCTTTCCTGTGTTTTCTGTTTGAGATTCTGCTCCTGTGATGCTGGCAGTTGTTAACAGCAATGGGAGTGGAGGCAGAACTAGATGATCTAGGAGGCCCCTTTCAGCTTTAGCATCTACAGGACTCATTTGGCTCCCTCTTGTCACAGGGGTGAACTCACCCTACTGTGATTTATATATCCAAAGTTTTTATTTTAATACTCTTACATGGAGGGGAAAAATATGACAGCCTGACAGGAACTTTAAAAAGTTACTTGCCATGTGAAGAAGGGCACTCTTGCTGTTGTCACCGGGTATTGCTTATTTTCTGCCCACTGGCCACAAGTGCATTAAACAGTCAGTAATGGTAGCACCAGTAATAAATAATTATCTTGAGCTGCAATATATGCTGCTCAAAGACTTCTAGCCATCATAAAGATTACTTTCTGTACTGTCAGATTTCTGTACTGTGGAATTACAAGGATTTATTTTACTGAAAAGAAAAAGCTGTCTGCTGATAAAATCACATATCAAAAATATGCAAAAATGTTCCTGTTACATCTGGCTAAGGCAGAGCCTGCATTCTTCTTCTGCATCCTAATCTGGAGGCCCACAAAGTGCAGTGGCGCTGACGTAGAGAGCACCTCACCAACCTGCTCTCCTTGTGCTCAGCCGCACAGGACCATCATCTCCTCCTTCCTTTGATAAAGTGTAAGGAGAAGGAGTTATTTTTATATAGGACTAGAGTGTGCTTTGAACTAAGATCTGTGTGTAATCTTGGTTGTTTGCTCATCCCTGGAAAACTGAAGAGCTCGGGCAGGAATAAAACCTGGCCCCTCTCTCTGACTCCTAATTGCACAGTGAGCCAAATGAAGAGGAGAGTGGGAGGTGGAAAAAAGGCAGCGTGTCCCTCTGCCTTTTCTTGAACAGCTTCGTGGAGCGCACACACTTCCCAAGGGTGAATCCCGTACCAAGAAATTAACAGAAACCATTTTCCCGAGGGATAAGAAGTATCTGTTCTAACTCAGATTTCTGCAGTGTAAATGAAATAAATGGAATGGACATTTTTTCTGCTCTTCTCTTTTTAAGATTGCCATATGTGGGAAAAGTAGAGGTTTGGTTACTCGGGGAAGGATATCATCAGGTATTCTAAGTGATCATAGCTTTGTTGACTATACTTTATGAAAAAGAAAGGATATGCCCCAGGGTTTTTGATCTCCCCGTGCTTTGCAGACTTTCCCCTAGGAAGGTAAACAGCAATTATTTGCCCAGTGCAGATAGACGCTGCCAAGCTGTTCCATTTCCAGCAACTGCAAGGTAGCACGTGTGGATAAATGTGGTTATTTCCTGTTTATTTCTTGATTTCAGTCTTTATTTTTCCCAGAAGAACTGTCTTTTATGCTTTGCTTTCCTCAGTGATATACAACATTTTGTAAGTTTTATCTGCGCAGAACAGACTGGACTCGGTTCCACTTGTAACATCAATATACTTCTCTCCCTTTTTAAAACTCTGATAGTCAAGAATGCATACAATACAGAATGCGCGAGGTCCTTGCATAGTGACCTTTTATCTCACCTCTTCATCCACCCCTCTCTACTCCTTAAACTCTGTCTTGTTACTTTATTACACATTCCTTTCAGGTTTAGGCAGGTCTCTCAGCTTTCTTCCCAGGCACCCCACAGAAAAGCCCAGACAAGTACACTTGAGCCTTAGTTTCCCCGATCACTGACTAAACATTCATACCAGGACTCCTTTTTACTTTTTTGCCTTTTCCCCTGTTTTTTACCCCAGGTTGTAGGGCCGCTGTATTTCAGGTGACTCGATCTCTTTCTGAACTCTCAGTCCCCGTATTCCAACCTCCCTTCCCTCTTCCCAAGCCCTTACTATTGATGGATTCAGACCGGTGATCTCACGACACCCTCTGTATATAATCATAGCTTGAGGTTTCTCAGGAAACAAAACTACTACTTGTGTGGTGCTCTTGAGGAAAGCGCCTACCTGCAACTACAGGTAATTAATCAGCCGCAATATGCAGCCACAGGGAGGGCTGCTGCTGTGCTTGAAGGGGCCGTGTACAAGTAAGCTCCTTCTCCTGGAAGCCAGGCTTCTCTCTGTTGGAGATGCTGGTGTTTTAAGATTTAAAAAGTTTAAGAACTGGTCGGGAGAAACTGTGAAATAATGGAGTATGAATGAGGGATGAATGAAGCAGATGCCAGGTCTGTGTTGCAACAGGATGTGTGAGCAGAGATGTTGTCAAGCCTTTCCAGGGAGATACACGTGTCACGGCATGGCAGATGCACTGAATTGCTTTTGTAATCTGTAATTTTACAAAGTTTTAAAAGTCGTGTTTTCTGAACTAGTGAAATTTCAAATGGAATATCAGCACTCCCACGGCACCGCTCTTCCTATGAATTTTTGAAACCACAAGCTTTTCTCTCCCCATTGACTAGTGTCGGGTACTTCACTGGAGCTATCACCGCGATATCTCTGTGACAAAACAACCCCTGGCTAAAGCATTGCTAGCGTCAGCTGCGTTCTGCGTGGGGCTACCACACTACCTGAAGCTGCAGCTGCCGCTCCAAGCCCGTCGCTGAGCAGAGCCTGAGGCCCTGCTCCTTCTGTGGCGCAACAGCTGCAAGCGTAGCTGCACAGACGGCAGAATTCCCCGGCTCTGGGCTACCGGCATGCTCAGCAGCCCACCGAGACCCCGGCGTTTGTGTCACAGAAGGAGCTGAACTTAGACTGGACCGGATCCAAGTTTTGCAGCTACTTCCTCCCTTAAATCCTAGTTGGGAGAGAACAAAACCCAAAGGGAGATGGAAACACAAAGATACGTTCTCGCCGGTTGTTCCCACCGGTATCCTTTCCACAGAAACGAGGAGTGGCCTGGGAAACTCGCATCGCTCTCCTCTCTGCAAAGAGACTGAGTGCTGCCGAGCCCCCGCTGCTCTTCCCCTTGTCTTCTGCTGATGGGTTACTCTTCCCTGGGCTGAAAAGCCCGGCTCAGATGCCAGCACGTACGACAGCTGAAGGCGGCCTACTGCTTCAGACTATGTGCAGGTCAGAAAACTTGCCAAAATGTCCACATCGACATTATGAGGGAGTTGAAGGGAGCAGATATGACAGCTTATGTGTATGTTCCTTAACTATAGTCGCTCTAAGTAGGTGTAAATTGCCTACATTTTAAGAACACTTTCTCGTTTTCATTGACATGCCAGTGAATTTCTGGCAGTTTTCTTAAACATGATAACTTAAGAAAAGAAAAAAAGAAGGGCCTTCAAGGGAACTTGCACATCAAATGCAGCTTAATGTAGTGTTTAAAAATCCATTTGGCCTTTATCATTCTTCTTGTTCTGTGCCATAGTGTGTGTTCTGAGAGCAACGGCCAAATTAACAGAGCAGCATTCCTAGTAAATGTAACTAATGCCAGATTTAATCACATTAAACATTGTCACCTCCTCTAATTCTATGCCGCGTTCCTCTAGGCTGAAGCCCAGCATCTTGTTTGTGAGTTCGGATTCAGTTCTGAAATGACCCTATGGTTCTTAAAGGCTTTTCTTTCACTGCTCCTCAAAACTCTTCCCCTGTCAGCCTGCCTTCAATGGTAACATGTATGACAAGGTTTTGGTTTTTTTATTCCTAGGCCCTACTTTATTTCATTCCACATTGTGTGAAAAGATCCCAGGCCAGGCCCATAGAGTGATGAAAATCCTTCTGAGTCTCATGGTTTTGTTCCTGTTTTTCTTTGTTGTATTTTTCAGTCAATTAGGCAAAAATTATCAAATGAAGTCAAAATCTTGTCTTCATTACAATGATCTCAGCAAGCAACAGCAAACAAAGCATGAAAAATCTCCGTGAGGCAGGGGCGGGGGGGGGGCACATCCTGCACACCCTCAAGTCCAAGCATCTACCCATTTATCCAGAGAAAAAGTGAAGTGCTAATGATACACTGGATACAGAAAACAGACACCAGCAGGGGAATTTTTTACCTGCATTATTCCAACAGAGCCTTTGAAAATAATTATGTCTTTTTTATACTATTTCAATAGATCCTCACACCTACTGTATTACAACTGTGCAATTCCAAGTATGAAATCACTAATTAAAATGTATTCACAGCAAGGTTATTTATTGAAATGAAATAGTTGGGGTGGACAGAGAATACTCTGGAGACTAAATTAGCCTTTCACCTATCAATAATGCACAGTGGAGAGAGAGGAAAAAAAAAAGAAAAGAAAAAGAAAGGATCCTGATTCAGAATTATTCCACTTTACTTACATGTTTGAAGAGTTAGGGGTGAGAGAACTGCGGTTCGTTGCCATGCAGTAAAACTATTTAATGATATTTCACCTTTCCACCAGCTATCTGGAGTCACGTTCATACTGGAAGTCTCAAAATGGAGGGAAAGAGGTAGAAACTGTTGAAAAACACTAAGCTGAGAAGCAGCTACTGTCCCAGATGTGAGAAGGAGCAGTTGCACTGAAAGCTGCCAGAGGACACACGAGTTGGGTATGCTCCTTGTCTGAGCAAAGCACGTGCTCCCAAGTGGGAAACAGGGTCAGTGGGAGAGTGGAGGGAGTACAGTTACAAGTGACTCTCTCTCGGAGATGAACCTGTCCTTGGAGCTGTCGGATGTGATTTCCTCTGCCAGCCCTGGTGAATACGGCCCTTGGACTTTTACTTTTATTGTAGGAACCTGTCATCAAAATTGATGGAGGACATTTTATGTCCCTCACCATCCATCACTGAGTCCTTTCATATCTGAGTCCACTGTCTTAGTTCATCTGGTGGGATTATGAGCCAGGCAATGAGTGTTAGTCAAAACAGACCATTTAAAGCAACAACTGCAGACCAGTTACAGCAATCAAAGTTGGAATTGTGAATGCGTACATCAGAACTCTGCTTTTCTAAGAACTTGCATACAATCAGGAAGCAGCCTGTATAGAGAGTGCCGAATGTTCGAGGAAAATGTACTTCATGTTGAATATTGGTTGCTCATGAATGATCTGAAGCCAAGGAATCAAACATTTTATCCACAAGTAAGACTGAATATCAAATATCTATCTTCAAATTGGGTTCCTTGGTATCTCCCGCAAAGAGCCTGGAAACATGACAGAGCCATGCGGCTTTCTCTTAGTTGTGTAACTTGCCACAGCTTATAAATGGAGTAAATCAAGGCTGGTTGTTTTGCTAATTTCTACATTCCACGTGCTCTCCAGAGCCTGGCTTAGCACACAAAAAAAGTTTACTGCCAATATATCTGAAAAAAAAAAAGTAAAAGTTTGGAGAAACTTTTATCTTTCGCATTCCCCAGTAGAAACTAAATAAGTTTTAAGACCCTTCTGGGTTTGGCTCTGCAAATTAAAGCATTTTCAACATAGCAGGTTTTCAGGAAATGGACACTCGGCACTTTTGAAAGGCCTTTACAACATCTCACAAATTGGGCATCAAAACTTCTGGGACTCAAAATCATCGCTGGCTGCAGACAGTCTCAGTTCTTGTAAAATGAACGTGAACTTATCAGTGCGGTGCGGAAAATGCCAAGTGTCAGTAAGCATGGTTGTATTTTTACTGCAAGGGTCTCTTTGATGTGGTTTGGCATTCCTTGGAAAGCTTATTACCGGCCTGTTGAGCTAGAATTGTACACAGTCAGGTCTGGTCCTCTGCCCAGCCTATAGACATCATTGTCTTAAAGGGAATTTACTCATCAATTTCTCTAGGAGAAAAAGTAGACTAAAGTAAAACTTCTCCTGTGTAAGAGGACCTCTAGCTTTAATTCCAGCTAAGAACACAGCTCCAGCTCAACCCACTTTGTTATTTAAGCTGCACCAGTATTTTAAAGCAACCTTAGACACAGAGAACTAGGTGGAGGGGGTTCCGATAGCTCACAGCTCTAGTGTTTAGGTAAACTGCTAATCCAAACCTTCAGTGCTTTTTCAGGGCACATTTGCACACCTTTTACAGCACGCTGTCCTTTGCATGGGTGTTTTCTAGTGGCTGTGCCTTCCATAATTACTCACTTCTACATAGGTCCCTAGAAATGGATAGAGATTACCCTGGTCATATTCATAATCTCTCATACATCATTAACTGAGTATTGACCTTCCATTTCATCTTGTTATAGCTAATAAATTCGTGGTGGTCACTATGAAATTGTTTTGGAGACTCCAAAGCACTTCAAATAACAATGTTTTTACAGTGCCTGTTACTTGACTTTGTTGAGTATGAACAGGGAGTCACTGTTACTACTTTTATTTTTTTTTTTTTTGCCTGTAGGTATTTTCCCAGGCACTTAAACTTTAACAAAATGCTGGTTTCCACCTCTAAATCTCAGGTGAAACAAAGACTGAGCTCCTGTGTCCTGGGTTACGTAGGTCTCTAAAATGTGGACTGTCATATTTTTGAACATGCTAAGAAAAGGTGTGAAATCAAATAGGGCTTGTTCTTTACTTCCTGAGAAGTGGATAGCAAGTTTCTTAATCACATTTTTATGTTTCCTTTAACCAAATATTAATAACCACATGATCCAGCAGTCTCATCCTATGTTAGCAAATCTCCATACCTGAACACAAGTATCTGTGTACAGGAATAAAACTTCAGACCAAGCATTCTTCAAGATAATTGAAATGTTGCTTTTTTCATCAGAATTATTTAACAATAGCTGTGTTGTTTACAAAGATGAAGATGTATTGGCTCTCTCCAGTAATTTTTTTTTCACACTAGACATTCTGGTTCTTGACCCTACAACAGGAAAATTGTCGTCAGTCTCCTGCATCTGTTCAGCCTCAACGCAGCCAGGCTTCTGCCCAGCCACGCTGTGCAGTTATCGAACGTCACCTAAAATGACACCTGAAAAGCTGCTGCTGGAGAATTTCTATCTACGCTTAGGGCCGCGCACATCCATTTAGCAGGTAAACAGGCATTTCTGGGGATACTTTAAGGCCCTATTATTCTGCAGAAGCAGATAGAACAGCACTTTTATGGGTGAAGCTCAGAGGGGTTGCTTAATTTTTTTTCCTACATGCTTAAATAAAATGTTCTAAACTTCAAGAAAAATATATAATGTTCCATCACGTGACAGTAATATTGGTGCAATGCTGACAGAAAAGGCTATGGATATACATCTGAGAATGTAATTTGCAGTTTACCTTTATTTACTAGCACCTAGCAAGCCAGCTTTTTTTCTCTCCCTTTCCTTTCCTCCCTCCTGTTTTTGTTTCTTTTTTTATGGTATTAATTTGCTCTCTGGTGCTCCAACACTTTCTGTGTGTCCACCCATCCACTATTCTTGCTGTGAATATGTCCTTAATTACTGTTCTAAAATGTGGGTTTCTAATTATGACATAGTAGGCGGAGAGGACTGAGGAAAAACATTACTAAAAGGGCATAATTATATTCAAAGGAAACAAAAGAAAAACTGAAACTTCAAATGTTTTTGCTCTCCATTAGGTTTTGCCATTGATTTCTGCATTGGCTCATTCACAGTGATTCTGAGTTTAAAGTTAAATTATGTTGTCCATTACAAGTAGGGAGCTTTAGACCTCAGTTCAGCAAAACAAGTCTATGTAAATATTTAAAGTTAAGCATGTGCTTAATTTTGCCTTTCAGCTAGAATTTTAATAGGTTGTAGAGTTTCACAAGAACAGAAGTAACACCTTAGTTTCAGTCCCGTCATGGCTTTTCCTGGCCGGAATCAAAGAGGTTTTACAGTGTCATGTCTTACAAAAACCTAAAAAAAAAAAGCAGCAAACAAACCATATGCAGCACTATTTCCCTTTTGGAGTTAATCTGGGAGTCTTTATATAATTGTGGTTAATAATTGTGAAAAAATCTTGAACACAGCAGAATAAAAATCAGTAATGGCCTATTGTGAAATGCATAAGGTAGACCTCAGACTGCTTTATTAGTGTGTGTGGTATATATTTGCTTCCTAAAGTTCAAAGAGTAGGGTTTGAGCATAACTAGTTACCTATAGAAAAAGATGAAATCTGACCCCCTTCTTTAATAAAGGACACAAAGCCAAGGCAAGAACTACGGCTAAAATCTGGAGCTCACAAAACTCAAATGCAAATATACTTTTAAGACTCCAAGTAACTTTTTTTTTTTTTTTTCACTTGCAGAATGATAAAGTAACTTCCCCAATGCTTAATGTCTCTGAATCAGATTATTTTTTTGCAAAGGTGCACTTTACTGAAGCTATTGATCTCAGTGCCAAGTTAACATGTTACACAGGAGTGTAACAATTCTGTCATAGTGGTTCCTGTAAATCCATGAACATGATTGTACTCTAAAGGAAGATACACAGTATTTTCAGAGTGATTAGATGACATTGTTTTCACGTCACTCTCTTTCAGCAGAAACCACAACTATTTGCCAGAAGAAAAAAAAAAGTACCCTGCCCAAAATGCAGGCTTGAATTAATTTTGTGATGTCTGTGTTCTAGTTGTAATCAGGCAAGATAAGAAAAATAAGCCCAGTCAGATCTTCTGAAAAAAAGTTAGAAACAAGAATCATTCTGAAGAATATGAGTAACTTTTAAAAAGTCTGCATTTTGGAAGCATGGTTACTGACTTCACTCTTATCTAGAAGGGAAAGAACGTGGCACTCAGCTAGATGGAGCCTCCCTTCAGTTTCCTCCCCACCAAGAGCAAGGCAGAGCTGAAAATGTATTGATGTGGAATTTTCTGGTCAGGTTGCTGCATAGATTTCTGTAGAAATGAAGCCCGTCTATTTTCTGATGCAGATCTAAATTTTTGAAGACTTTTCTGCACAGACCACAGGGCTATGTCTAAACTATGTTTGGTTTCTGGTTTGTAGAACCTGTATCCAGCAACACTCACAGAAGTCTGAGGGGCAGAGATCAAACAGGAAGCACTGTCTTCCATGAGGTCCTCAGTCCATAAAGTCAGTTTATTTTTTCCTAGAATGTCACAAAAAGCCAGAACAGAGACTGCATAGACAACAGGAAATGTAACCCTCAGCTCGAATTCTAGTCCTAAGCTCTCCAGTCAACACGTAGGAAAACCCCAGAAGACCCTGCTGAAATTCCTGTATCCATTTCTAAATTTCACAGGACGTGGAAAATGCTGCAGGAGGCTGCAGTGCCACTGAGGCATTCTGGACTTGTACAACAAGGGAAAACTGAACATAGCTTAGAGTAATACCAAAAAAGCACAGGATGTACCAAATTCTGATTTGGATTATGGGAACCTGCTCTAACACTACAGACGAGCAGAAAGGTAGAAGCAAAAGAGGAAAGTCTCTGTGGTTTACTGGCTATTCTGCCTAAATATAAACTGCAGTTAATTTTTAGTTTGATATTCGGACCAGAAATATTCTGAGCATTTCACTAAGTAAACCCTACAGGAATCCAGGTGGTAGCTGGATTTCAATCTGGATGTGATGAAAGATACAAATTTAGATGTCCAGAGTAGGCTGGAATGTGATTTCTCCCATAAAGAAACATATTTAATGTGGGTGCTGACAGCAACACTAATACAATTGATGCTGCCAACTTACCACCCAACAAAAGCAGAAAAAACACAAGAACAAGCCTGTTGCTTTGATTCATTTGAGAGAGTGAATCTGATTATTCCCCAGATACTGAAGCTAAGAGGAGAAAAATAACAAATGTGTTTTATTTTGATTTTATCTGTCTGGGTCTAGGGCTGTTGTTTAAACAGTATAAGCTTCCACACAGTATGTTTTGAGAAAGGAAGGTTTGGTTATTTAGTCTCTGGCATAACAACACGCACAATGTAGAAAGTTTCCTTATGTCTCGCTGCAAGTGTTGAGCCACATTCACTTTAAAAGCACAGATGAGCCCTGGCTTAAAAATCATAATCAAGGCATAATAACAGAGTTAGGCTGAGCCTGAAAGAATTACCATCTACCATTTTTCATAAAGATTAGTTCTCCTCTTAACAGGTTCAGCAATTTATGGTTCTGTAGCACTGAAGGCTGTTGAAGGATAGCTTTGCAGGAGGCTCTCTATTGCAGTGGAGTCATACCTACAATACCTACATCCTAACAAAAAATGCCACCACCACAGATTAGCTTCCCGCTCTCATCTGCAGAAATGGTGTCCTTACACTAAAAGGAAATACAAAGAGGGGAGAGCTGATTTAAAGGAACAGATCAAGGACAGGAAAATGCTATAACACTCTTACGAAGAACCCTCTGTTCAACTTTTTTGTTTTTCGTATCTAGATAGGTTGCTCCAGATGTGGAAAACTGGTAACCATTCTGCTGTTCAGGGAAATGTAGAACTGTTATAATTGGCAGGAATGATAGGTTTTCTTACCTGGAACTATTACGCCTTTGGGATCTGGCTTGAAGGGAAAAACCTTCGAGAGATGCTCCGGGTGAAAGTTGTCTTTAGCGCTGTATGAAGTAACAGAAAGAGAATTAGTCTGTGATTACTGGAGGCAACATTCTTCATATGGACAACATGCTGCCTCTGTAAGCCCCTCAGGAAGATCATAGAACGGTTTGGGTTGGAAGGGACCTTTAAAGCTCATCTAGTCCCTTTTAACCACAAATAGGTGGTTTTAAGCCAGAAGTAAAAAGGCCAAATGCAATTCAAGTCAGCTTTGGATTCAGAAAAGCACGTACTTCACTCTGAGCATATGGAAAGTCTCCTGTCTTCATCAGTATGAAGGTGAACGAGTCGAACAATTTGGCAGGATGCTAACTTTCTCAGAGCTTGCACGTTCTGGACTATTCACAAAAACTCTCTGACATCAAATAAGCTGCATCCTCCCAGAGTAATGTAGAGCAAAGCTGTCCTTGCTGCTGAAGCCTACTGGTCAAGCTGAAGTTAAGCAAGGTGCACGGGGTATATGAATTTGATGCACTGACAGGAATGTAACCTTGCAAAACTGAACTGAGGCACTACAGCTGCAAGAAAGCATGAGCAATCCATTCCTACGTCTGGGAAGCAGAAGGTGTAAATTTGGTGGCTTCTTTTTTTTTAGCTCCTTGTGGCTACTTCAGTAGTAAGAGCTATTCAGTAGTAACTAAATAGAATTCCTGCTGATGACTTCTGTATAAAGTACAGATGAACAGTCTAAAGCTGAGGCGGATAATTGTATTTTGGCAGGAAACAGACATTATCTGATGCTCTGGAGAATGGGAATCTTCGCCTATACTTTTTACTACTGAGGATGATGTTTGTCAGGTTTCCTGGGAAAAGATGCTAGAGACGAGTGCCCAAATTCCTCTAAATTTTGAAGTAGTCTTTGGTTGTTAAAAATTTATTAGGCAGCCTCTCGGTCAGATAGGACAAGGGGAGAACAGATTTATTTGTTTTAATAATCAATAGATCCAAAATCAACCTACACACAATTTCTAGTCAATATATTGAGAACTTTTAACTGTGTTTTGGCTGACATATGGCTCTTTTATATATTCCTATCAGAAAAAACCCAACTTTGAGCTCATTGATTTTCTGCAGACTTGTTCATTTTCAGGAACACCCCACATGTAGTTAATGTCCCTGAATGATGAGCTGTGAGAAGTGTGCGGCTGTAGGACAAGTTTGAACAAAGTACAGTATTTGTTATCTTTGGCATCAAAGTAGGGGGCTTATTTGCTGGATAAACTTGTGAGGTCATGCAACGCTCAAAATAAACTCTGCTTACAGGATTAAATATAACTTTTAATTGTTATGGCGCTGATATAATATCCTAATCAACATCTTATCTTGGGTTTATAGAAATGTTATTATAAACACGCAGCTTTAACCTTCATTGATTTCAAGGACTCTGTCATTATCCCATTTTCCAGGGTGAGGTGATTTCTAATTACTGAGCATTCTGGTCCTTAATTTCATGTGATAAGCCTGAAACTAATAGATAAATGGTCTCCCTTCATTCTGAGGACAAAATCATTCATTGAAAATAGAAAAGGTGCAGAAAAGACATTTGAAAGAAAAATGTACAGACAGTACCTAGAAACATATATTTCACATAGCAAAACATCATTTAAACAAGGCTCGCCTACTATTTACTAGTAGGCCACCAAGAAGTTTTCTTCTGTGTGATTTTTTTTTAGCACAGTGCTAAAAATACTCCACCAAAGGAGGTGATAATTTATTTTTTTTAGCCAAACACCTAAACACAAGGCACACTGCACTAATAGGAGGTTCATTATTCATTGGGGTGGTTTTTTTGTACCCCTAACTACTTGCTTTGAAGAAGGCATGTGGGTTATATCTTCAAAAGGCCATTTCTTTCTCTGTAAGAGCACCGTACCTGCCAATGTAAGCTACCCACACAGTCCCACAATGACTACTTGCCTTTTTGGACTTCTTTATTGCCCTTTTTATTGCAATATTTTGCTTGGGTGTTTTAAGTACATGCTAAGGGGCTTATCTACCCTGTAAAGGGGTAAAGATACCTATTACTGGGCTGTTGGTGAGACAGGGGAGACCTTTGAAGAAAGCCTTCATCTTATTGAAAACACATAGAAATGCTTGTTTTTTTCTAGAACCAATAAGATCTTTTGAATATTTATTTTTTGCAAGTTCTGTTTTGCAGCACATGCACAGCCAAAAATGGACTCAGTCAAAGCAGGGTTTGTGTTACTCAAGCCTCTCTAATTCCCATCCCCTGTTGCCATTACAAAGGTGGCCAAGCTGCCTGTACTCAGCTTGTGCAGTACTCGTCACTCCCAAGGACAGATTTTCATCAGTAAGAAATAAAGCCAGATGAACAACAATCACAGCTCTTTGTGGCAGTTAAAAAACTCGGCCCATTTTCTTTACCCTCTGGCCATGAGCAGCTATGTTTGAACCAGCCAGCCAGCCCCAGCTTAAAGAGTCTTGGGGACTGTTCACGTCATCGCTTTTCATTTTAACCATTCAGCAACAGGGCTGAATTGCAAAGTTGGGGATGCCAAATGAAAAGTGAATTCCTGTTTTAATTTGCTATCTCTGCAGATGTCTTCTCTGTGAAGATAGTTTCATAGTATATTGCAATGGAATTTTGTAGGTACCTTGGATTAGTGGAACATCAGCACAGAGCCTTTTCTAGTATGTATAAAAGAAACTCTAAATTCCAGAACAGCAGTTTAACGTTTAGAAACTCCTGGAAGATATATCAACATTTTACCAGCTGATAAAAACATACTACCTGGAAAAAGCCCATAGGTGTGGTAGGTGTACATACCCTTGAACTGTCTAGATGAATCAAAACCACTCGGAATTCCTTTGGTGAGGACAATAACGCACACTTTCGGAAAAGAAAAATCCTTTGATACAAATATTTTTATCCTTTGCCCCCTGTTGTTGCATCATAGGAAGAGAGAACAGAAACTGAAGGCACAGTTCTTAAATACCACAAAGAGTTCTGGTTTTGTTCCTTGCCAGCTATCAGACATTTCCTGGATTTTCTGTTAGCGGTGCAGGGCATGGAGTTTGTGATCAAGATCAGATGTTTTGCTTCAGAAACAGAGGGGCTTGTTCTTTGCTGATAGCTAGCAGAGTTACTGCTGCAGCTTAAGGGGATGAGACACAGATTCGTTCCTGTGTCTGTCCTGTGGTATTTCAGGTATCTATATGGGATTCTGCTGTTCATTACAGAAAAAAATAATACCGTGGAACTCAACGTGTTGCAAGTCCTAAACGCTCAAAAATAACTTGTCTAGCAAATCAAGTAATGCTGGCAGTGTGGTGATGATAGTCTCCCACTGATGTCTAACGTGTGCCAACGAAGAACCAGAATGCTAGCAACTGGGAGTTAGGTGAGCTGTTCCTTCAGCTCAGATGTTGGTGGCTGAGTGTTTTTTGTTGCTGAAAGTCAAACGGGTGATTCCTGCTGAGCCTGACACAGGTATGTTTACAGCCAGCAGCTGCTCGCTCTACTAGACTTAGGCACGTTTCTATGTGCTGTACTCTTTGCATATACGCAATGAATGCTGCAGGAAAGTAAACCCCCCCGCAGCAGCGGGCAAGAGCCTTTGCTGCATGGGAGCCATGCTCAGTACGCAAGAGTGAGCACGCAGAATGCGTGTCAGCCGAATCTGGAGCACAGCCTGGATTCGCTATTAGTCATTCATCTTTGCACTGAATCTTAAGAAGGACTTGGACGCTGCAATGCCTTGTGTTTGGGTAGCGGGCCCTTGCATTAGCATTCGCAGCATTCACTATGCAGGTTGTCTAGGCTTTCTAGACAGTGCAAGGTTACAGCAAAGGTATGCCCGTGCAACCTATCTCAGAGAGGTATGAGCATGAGCCGAGAACTGCAGTAACGTGGTATCTGGCTGGCTGTCTAAAGGAACGCAGCACAGCCCACATACTGAAGAAGTCCCCTGAAATAAAACTGGCCAGCGCACAGTTACTGAGAGCTATCCAAAGTACAGGAGATGGTGAGTTTTGTCATGTTGAAGCTGCTCCTGGAGGTCATCTCCAGAGGGCTGAGATGATTTCACTCATTTCATTGTAAAGCATAGTTGCCAAAGAAAGGGGACACGTTAGGGAACTATCCCTCTCCTACTCACCTCCTTACAGTATTTAAATAAATCACTCAGGCATAGAAAACATAGAATAATTTTCATATGCTGCTTTAAGTTTTTAAAACCTTCCCTGTCCCCCAGACTTTAAACACAAGGGGCTAGGGTCAATGTTGAAAAAATTATCAAAGACCTTCCTACCAAGTTTCACTTCAAAATTTTTATGCAAATAAATGGGCCAGAGGGACACTACAGGCGAAGCAGTGTTCAATGGTTCTGGCAGAATTATTGATGGATCGCACAGTCGTTGGATGAGAGCTCTTTTTATTGACTCTGCGTTGTAATAAGGAGCCATAGATTCAGTAGCACATCTATTATTTTAAATAAAAAAAAAGTGTTACTTCTGAAAATGTGTTATTCTCTGTCTCCAGATGTATAGGAAGCAAGTTCTGTATCTGCATTTGAGATGTGATTGAAGTGATAGTGCTTTTAACATGCACGTATCAGGATGCACAAGCATGTGCAGACAGATAATGAAGTGCTTCAGGATGTTTTGAAATAAGAGGCACGTTACTAATGTATCGCTGGTGAAGACGTTGTCTCCTAATGTCATTTGTACAATGCTCGCATTTAAGCCATGCCTTCAGTTTTCCATTGTGATTAAACGAGGTGGCTGTTTAACTACAAAAAGGCAGTGTGTTAATGCTCAGCACTATTTATTCTCAAAACATGCATATGCATGCTTAGCCGCAAGCGCTGAAGTGCTGCATTTAATTCTTGTAATGTGCAGCCCAGGGTTCGATCACAGCTAAGATCTCGAACGCAGACTCTGATTTTGATTAGTGGCACTTACACACAGAGGCAGAGACATTTGTGTTACATGATCTACATTTTAAGTCCATTTGGCATAAAGGTAGAATCTTTTTTCCTTGCATAAAAACCTGTAAATCAGATAAGAATTGATTATATTTGTTGGTTTAATGAAGTAATATAGTGGATTTCTGACTAATGCATTGGAAAGTATTTATGTAATAGAGAGTCCTGCCATCATAAATCACTTTGTGGTGAATGCAACAATTTTTTTATTGGAGGTCACCAGAGTTAGCAGCAGAATCAATTCAAATCAAATCACACAGCTACTGTATATATCAGAAGACTGCAAAGGAATTAATACACTTAGATATTTGCTCACCATGCATGCCTAAATTAAATATTTACAGGTTGCATGAAGATGAAGATGTCTTGCAATGCAGCCAGTTCAGCTGTTTTAATGCCAGGCAGTCCAGGTACCTCCTCAACAGAGCCTGGCTGGAGTTTACATTTGAAAAAAGCAAACTGCGTCCTGTCAGCTAAGGAATCCATTGATAATGTTTTTCCACTACAGAGACCAGGTTCCATTTTAGAAACTGTGATGAATTACTCTCACAGTTAAATTCCTTCTTTTGGCAAGAAAAGTTCAGTTGTGAACTTTTAAACATTTTTCTCTTGTTGTCTACATTAATACCCATGGAGTAAAATTGCTGCAGTGGGTGTTGTTGAAGTCATTTCTGCTTCCTCTGTAGCTCAAGTTCAGAGTCTGTTATCCCATAATTATGTTTAATGAGCAAATTCTAAAATACAGGAATATTTCCCTTCTTTTGTTTTGACAGAACCTGGCACAGGATAGAGTGCTTAGATGTAGAATGATGGGTCTTAACTTTTTTTTCAATAAAAGCAGTAGTAGTTCTCTGAATGGGAAAAATATGTAGTTATGAGGCTAAAACGGAAAAGAGCCTGTTTCTTCTGATACCTTATTTTTCTCTGAGAAAAATAAATGGACATTTACTAGTCAATCCATTCAAGGAAAAGGATCATCACATATCTTTAGCTTTTTTTCCTTCCTTTATCTTCTTTTAGGTGTCAGTAATTGATGCAAATTCTCAAACAAGTGGATTTTGGGCAAGATTTTAGTGCTTCTGCTTTGAAATTACTTGAAGTTTCTTGTGCCTGCCTGGACTCAGGACTTCAGAAGAGGTGATCCCAATAGAAAAGTAGCAAGATAGAAGAGATGAAAACCCGTGGGACCAATTTATATCCTTCAGGATTGTATGGTTTGTTCATACGCCAAAGTATTGGTGAATGATGAAGGACACAGGACACAGAACGGGAAACCTCTGAGGAAAACATCAGTAAAGAAACTAAACACACTACCTCTTCAGCAGCAGAAATACCACTTAGTGTGATACTCTAATGAAGGAGACTTCCTCTAATATTTATGAGCATGTGTTATGCAGGGGATGCCTCTAGGCTCCTCAGTGTGCAAAAGGGAGTAAATTTATGCTGTGCATCCTATTTGCCACCTTGACACAGTTTAACAGCACTAAGGGTGAAAACTCAGTCTCGGTTGTGCTGAGTTCCACAATGTGGCTGAGGTCTTACTGATGAACGTTGGAACGCAATTAAAACCCTGACCGTTTCCATGCTGTTCTTCATAAACTCGTTGGAAGCAAAGGTAAAGGGGTATTGTTACAAAGGCTACATGCTGAAAGCAACCTAGTACATGATTTGACTGAGAGAAACCTCTGGAAAGAGCCAGTCTCATCAGGCCGCTTCATACTGAACCCTTAGTGTCTTTAGGAACATTCAGGTGGTTTGCGGCTCTGCAGTGCCACAGACTTACAGCTTGGCATGACTCTGCTGCTGCTGCTGAAGAGAATTCAATGGCTTCCAGTATGTATCTTGTCAGAACTTAATTGCTGGTTCATATATCAGCAATATTGTAGACCTTCTAAACTATATACTTGGTTAACAGAAAGGTCGCTGAGCAGGTAGCATTCTGAAGTGTTCTGCTCAAAGTATAAGCTGTAAACTAAATGACAGGGATAATTATAATGTCAAATAGATTAACAGTCAGTCAGTTCCTGGCTATAGAAGCACAGGATGTATTTAACAAGTCAGTGATCTAAATTTAAGAGCACAAACTCCAGTCAAATGGACTAAATTTAAGTCTTTTCCTGGGTTCTGCAATTACGTAAATGTAATTAAGCAACGGAGTCGTCACTTGGGGAATTGAATAAGGCAAGAACTCGGTCCACTTTTTTCTTACTCTTTTTTGTGAGTTAAGCTTAGAGTCGTGCACAAGGGACACTGGGAACAAACCCCGTTCTTTATTTACACCTGTGTATCTCCAGTTGGCCCTAAGCCTGAAACGCCGTGAACAAAACAGAACCACTTTTCACTGGGCTCTGGCCCCTTGAGTGCAGCGGTACAATAAAATGGGGGGAAGCAATGGAAAACTAAATGAAGAAAATCTGAAACCCATTCCTGAGACTACAGACTTGCATGAATTAGACACAATCACTTTTCTATGTGCTAGATTATTCCTTATATTTCACATCCCAGGAGATACGTGCCACCATCTATTAATACCATAAAGAACTTGAGGTAAAATAGATCAGTCTAGTTTTCAAATTTCTGAGGTACCCAGTAATAATGTAAATGAACTCTTCCTCTCAGAAGCTAAAAATTGATTAGATAATTACATATTATGAATGATGAATTTATATATTTTATATACTTTTATAGATAAACTTAAATTATACATTATATATTACAAATTATATAGCAAGGCACCTAAATAAGGTTTCAGCACCAACATACGATAAATGTGCATTTGCTTCACCTTACTTTTCCTCCAACTATTCTTGACCCCTCAAACTCCTGCTTTGCCTGGAAATTATGACGTTCTGAAGGCGGAGAGAAAATACTTAGAAATATGCTGTTAAATATACTATAACACAGGAATAAGCAAGAGTCTTACTGGGAGCTGACTAATGGAGTGTTCCCTTGCATATATGAATATCCAGTGGGGTGCAGGCTGAAATCTAACTATTGTACATCCTATTGACAAAAAGCTGCTTCTTAATGCTAGAATAAACATGACTTATGCGAAACATTCATAACTTGCAATCTTCTTTTCCGTGTTTTGCTGGGAAAGCCAAGCCTGAGGTCTTCTGTGGCAACACGTTAAATTTAATGTAACTGAACTGGATTCTGCAAAGCGGGTAGGCAGTTATTTCCCGTGCTAAATTTACCTCTAACAGAGAGGTTACTCTGACTCCGCCAGTATAACTCATCATGTGATGCATTATTCACAGTAGTGGATTTGCTCTTAATCCCATCAGTTTTATCTCCAAAGAAATGGGATGGTCTTTTTGAGGAAAACTAATCGTAAAGATATTCATAAAAACTATGCTAGTAATTGCTGTGAAAAGCATTGCTTGAAAGTTTGGTAAATCTTTCCTTCAAAATTGGGTCTAATTTTTCTCACTTTCACATAACACAGTTTATTTTGGGTTTATTTTGGCCTGTTTAATCCTGTTTAGCGTTTCTGTTACTGATTTTTAAGATGGAACTTATGGAAACAGGTAATAATTTTGCTTTTCCTCAATGTGCAAAGCATTGCAAAACACAGACTACAAAGAACGACAAGTTTTGCAGGGTGCAAACCACTACTAAGTCCTGCAGTCTTTCTCCATTAAACCTATGAGACTTTTTGGTGTGTGAAGACTTTTCATTTTTCTCGGAGTGGATTATCAGTCCTTTTGCAATCAGCCACCACTTACCACACTTTAATTATAGATGATTGTTATTTCCAGGTTACATAGGTAAGGTTACAGGTGGTGAGATTCAAAATATTGTTATCACTAAATGACATTATGACAAAATGATCTAGGAAATGTGCTTTTAAATATATAGCTGGGTTTAATAAAGCTGAAACAGTTTGAAAGTTGATATTGCCTGTGATATAAAATTAAGATCTCAAAGACTCAACCAGCGTCAGCGTGCCCGCCACACCAGATCATTCACAAGGACAGAATGCTTGAAAATTTGTATTCCAATTGGGGCAAATTCATAAATACCCTAGATACAAGGGAAGTCACAGAAAAAAAACCAGCCATTGTCATCAGTAAAGGGAAACTCTGGCCTGGGGCACCCTTCTGGCAAACCTATTCCCTCAGCTGGAGATACTAGGCCCTGACAGCTTAGTTATTTTGGGATTTTGTCAAAATGGATCCCGCTCTTGAGTTCTGCTCAGTTCAGTGTCTTTGCACATGTCCGTGATGATGCTGGTGGTGTTTGGGATGGAGCTGGCTGAGCAGCTACTCAAGTACGTGCCATACTCTGAGAGGCTGGTATGACCCACAAAGGCGGTAGGGAAATGCCTGGTTTTCAGAAGCCGGGTATTGGCAAGGACCTACGACAAGGTTTTAGGAGTGATATTCTTATATATAAGCTCAGGGGGCCGCCCCCGGTACATGTGGAAGGACTTACTGCAGCTCTAGCTTTGCAGGCTCCGAAGGTTTCTGCCTCTGTCCCTGCCCGGGCCCGGGCGAGGCGGGGAAGCCTCAGGGGCACGGACCGAGCCGCCGGCAGCCCCCGGGCCGCG
>VZZY01009183.1:212911-388784 GCA_013400335.1 Eurystomus gularis | reverse complement strand
AAACACAACAACAACAACAAAATGTCAAACCTCCCTGAAGTATCATGTGCTTCTCTTAATGACACTTGCAGACTGTAAGGCAGGAATTGATTAATGAGAAGAAAGATTTTTATTATTATTATTATTATTTCTTTATTTTTAATTTTTTTTTAAGGAATAGCTGAGATCCTTCATGTCCCCCGGTTATAGTAGAAGAGAATAATTGCAGCTGATCTGGCAGGACATGCTTCATTCGTCTACTTAAGGCTTATTATCTGAACAAGCTTATAGAAACCTGTCAATGAATGCCTTAAGACTCTAACAGCTCATTAATCATGTAGTCCTACAATAAAGAGACATTAAAATGCATTAGTTACTTCTCAAGCTATTACATTTGTTGGGATTTTTTTCTTAGCTAATGTTGAATGATAGCTAATTTTCCATAACTAACCCTCACTTTACTTTATTCTTTTCTAAATGATCAGTAAAGTTTTAACAGAATAGTATCTTGAATAACAACGTGTAAATATAAATTAATGAAATTCTAAGTCAGAAGCTGTGCTTAAATATTTATTCCTTTAAAAGGACCTAATTAAAGGTTATTCTCCTGCAATTTCATTACATGATATAACTTTGGCAACTAAAGAAAAGTCACGTACAATAAAAGATACATAGTTTAGAAGATGAGAGAGAGAATGAGGAATATATACTAGGTCAGTGGTTCTTATTTTGAGTCATCTTAAAACTATATATATAAAATCTATCAGTCTTCTCCTTCGGTGCCAGTTTGCCTGCATCAGGAACGCTAAACAAGTTCTGTAAAAGGTAGTAATTGGGCCTTGTGCCTTTAAAGCACTTTTTAATTTGCAAGTATTATAACCAAACAAGAGTTAGATTCTTTCCTCGAAAATGTAGCCTTTTAATATCATAAATGAGTAGACCACACTAGTAGCCAACAGTTAAAGTTTGAAAGCCCCTATGTAGAAGAAAGAATATGCTGTGAACTAATAAGCCTTCAGAAATGAACAAGTTTATTTAAATGCTTGAGGGATTTTGGTGAATCAGAAAGGGTAAAGCATGGTGTTACTTCTACAAATATTTTATTTTCTAGCTAAACTGTGAAAAATCTAAAAAGAAAAATAGTCTGTGTAGATAATGTATAGAATGAATATAGATAGAAGTAAAATTAGTACTAAATACAAAAGTGTTTTATAAGCATTGGCTTGAAGGCATTAGATAATTGTCACAGGGTCTTTAAGGTACAAATCCTCTGCCCAGTTCTCAGATCTCACCCCAGTGACATCTGTAATATTTTTGCCTGTGGCTTAAATAAAATGAAGGATTTATTATTTTGGCTTTTACTGTCTTTATGGGATTTCTTTCATTAGCATATTCTATGTTTAATGGAGCTACAAGGTGCAAAATTTAAAGTGCAACCCTGTTGTCATGCAAATTAAGAGCAAATATCCAAGAGTTCTAGGAATTTACCCTTCACATTTATCAGAACCAGCCTGGAATGGGAGAACAGAAGAGTGATTTAGGCATAGGTTTGGTTTGAAGCATGTAGATGATTCTGTTGGCACCTCACTGTGAAATTGCTGAAGTCATCAGTGATACTGGAGTTTGAAGTCTAGCTTAGCAATCAACTTGGCATTGCTTGCAAAGAAAGATATCATTCAACGTGGAGAAGCAAACTATATATTAGCCAATAAAAATGAGGACGAGTATATGCACTTTCATCATGGTGATATACTGGCAAAATGCTGGAACTCATTTAGAATGAACTTGATACAAACTTTTTCATTTATATTTTTTTGTCATAGAGAAGCCTTTCCCTTCAGTTGTGGCTTTTGAGGATTTGTCAGTTCTGGTTTTGAATACAGGTGTTCTGATAATATTTATCGAAGTCTGAAATAGGTGATCCTGGCTCCTGCGTGATAAGAGAAGCTGTTTGTTGGTCTGCAGTGCAAATACGTGTGAGTTTAGGGACAGAAAAACAAAGGAAAATGTGAACGCATTGATGTTTCATTTTGGCTTTTTCTTCCATGTTCTTTGAAAAGAGTATCTTTCAGTGCCAGAACCGTGGAGGAGTCAAAAGGACCAGGGGGTTATCAATGATGAGAGCAAAGAATAAAGAAAAAAATGAAATGATTGAAAGACTAATCGGATTTACGTTTTTTTTTTTTAAACCGTCCAACCTTGATGCTGTAAGATGAAAGATGCAACATAAAAATAGAAGCAAGAGTAATGGACTGTGCACAGCACCAGGAATTAGCCAAGGCATTAGGTCACATTATTTCTAGCGAGGTGTGTGTGTAAATCTAGGTCAGGTATTCCTGCCTGGATTTGTGATCTCCTGTGTCCGCCACTGATTCCTGCTGAGAATGAAGGTGAGTTGTGCTCTCTCCCTCTGAATACCTGCCATGGGCCATTTGGACATCTCAAATTTACAGGACAATGTACTATGTAAATTAAAGTTTATTGTATGGGCTCATTAAGAAATACAACAAACTGGACAAACAAGGGTTCGGTTCCCTTTCACGGACTATAGTCTACCAGGTGAAGTCACTTTTGACCACTCAAGTCCTGAGGTTTCGTAACTCGTACACCTATGAGCCATCTTGCCTTTGCATGAGCTGCGTTAGCCAAAATACAAGCAGGTGGTGAGAGAACAGTCACAATACCCAGGGAGGTTAGGTTAGGCACTTACACTTGGATACTGGAGTCATGTCATGGGACAACTGTAGGGACCACAGCTAGATTGCCTGGGCTGGGAGTGCTTTTGAGAGACCAGCCCAGCCTCAATGTGTCCAGAGGAAGCCTGGCACCTGGAGCCTGCAGAGGAGCCCGGACTCATTCCTGTACCAAAATTTTTGGAAGTGAAAGTAGTTCAAAAAGCTCATCTTTTCTCTCTCCAGCAGCCTTCAAATGCTAGTCACTAATCTTAGGCAAATCTTGCACACACGTGTATAGCAATGACTCTGCACAGTACCTTGCTGTGATGTTCCCCATTTCCTTTACACAGCCAGACATAATTCAGACATACAAAAAAGACTATGTATTAATGCCACTAGGAACAAATTTAGGTACTTCATGGAACTTCTGTTAAATCAGTTGAAACTGGAGATATATTTTCTCATCGTACTGCCTTTACCAAATTCTTCTGTAAATAACCTCCATGCTTTTTTTTGATTCAGGTGGTATTGAACTTGACCCAGTTTTGCTACCTAATTTTTACTGTTTCACAATAGAAGGCTGGAGATTTGGTAGTAATTTCCTCTCCATTCTGAAATAGCGTCCTAATTTTTTTATGGTCATACACTGTAAATTGCTGTGTATTCCTCAGAACTGGCAGTGGATACTCCTGTCCTTGTTGGTCTTATCAATGCGATACGAAAACACTGGAGGCTACAAGTAAGGAACATGTATGTTTTATGAGGTAGTTATGCCCATAAAGTCTGGCCCATTGTAAGACACTAACTCTGCGTTGCTACTTTCAAGCTTAGGTGGAAGTTTGCTGTACTTTGATGTTGATTAATACTTAATTTTCATAGACTCTGAATTCATAGTAATTTCATTTTTGAAATAGGCATCATGCAAGTTGAAGGAGACTGATTTATTTCTTTTATTATTTTTTTCCTTGTGCAAAATGCAAAGAATTGGGAAAAGCAGAGATAATCGCTGTACATTTGTATGTTAATGCTGCCAGGTAATCATCTTGAAAGACTGAGTATGATTAACACCTTGAATCATAAACCAGAGAAAATGTGCAACACTTGACAGGGAGTGAAACATCTAATACAATGTGAAAACATCTGGCCAGGAAATTGTTTTCCAAACACTGAAAATAATAAGCAATTATCAAGTATTTTACCTGACTATACTCATAACTCTGTTTTAGTGACACTTTAACTGATATTATGCTTCATTTCTCTGCAGTCTGATTTGGGGATAATCACCCTAGATCTGTGATTTACACTCTTTCATCTTCCTGCTTGATGTGCATAGCAAGTATTTCTGTGGTGTACTTTAGGGGGGCAATCAAGGCTTAGAGTGAAATAAGGCACTCTTGTGGAAATTGAAGGAAAAAGCTTAATTAGGCAATTCTCATCAGTGAGGGATCTGACAGGAAATCCAGGTGGCCCTAAATCAGCTTGAGCTAAACTCCTGGAGAAGTGAGCCTTCATATGCCCATTGCCTTGGCATAACCTAGGTGTTGTTTTCAAGACCTTTTCTTGAGGTGGATGTATGTACACACAACCTTGGGATCTGGCAAATTGCCACATGTGTTGGTTAATAATAACTTAGGATGACACTTACCGATGACATAGATACCCATCTGCAAACCCTTAATGGAAGGAAAAGGCAACTCCATCTTTGCTTACCCATTTACACTCAAAGATGCATGTTTTTGTATTACGTATTTTCCAAGAACAGAAGGTAGATAACAGGGACGGACTCAAAGGATGCTGGGTTTCTTTTAGCTCCAGGTTTGTCTGTAGCTCATAAATCCAGGTGCTGTTTCTGACTTTGGAATATGGTTGTGAACCGTTCATGATTTTTATTGTGCCAATAACCCTTTTTCCTGTAGCTTGCCTTCACCATTAAGTAGAAAGTGCCTTTCATCTCAGAAATGGAGCACCCTATCTCAAATCATTCCAGGACATGCCGTCAAACTGGCATCCCTGGTGGTCACTTCTTCATCACTTAGATGAAAGCTGCAGTAAGAAAATAATGGCATTGTACCTCAGTGAGGAAGTTCAAAGTAGGTCAGATCCTCACACTCTTACACAGCTCTAGCAAAAAGAAAAATATTTCAGTTGGGTCAGTTTAAGGAAAGTGGGGTGAATTTTCACCTCGGGTGATGATAGTGCTTCACTGTCACGTGACCTATAAGCTATGTAAGGTCAAAGTGTTGCATTCTGCAGCCCAACTACTCACAGTACTACATCAAGCAGTGTTTTGCAGGTGAGCGTCTTAATACGACCTGAGGGGCCATTTGATATCAAAGATAACATACGAATGCAAAATGTTGTTGGCTTTCATTTTAACTTCAGGTAGTGTGACCTCTTGGCATGGATATACGTTCCTAATCTAGTGTTTTCATCATGCCAGAAACCCGTATAGGTTCTATTTTGAAATTGTTTCTTTCTACACTGATTTTTTTGTGTGTGTCTTTAATTGCAGGTTGAGGAATTGTTCTTGGGTTTTTCTCAATGATAGTTTTCTTATTTCATGTGCTGGAAAAATAAAAGGGAAATTCAAGCAATTAAGTGTTTTCATTCTGAGGTATGCTGAGAAAATCCAAGTCTCAAAACATTTCAAGGAAAGGCTGAAATACTAAATTGAACTTTGGAAAACAGTATTTTTCACTGCAATTGAATAATTTATATCAATTCATTCAACAGAATTAAAGAAATGGAAGAAGAGAATTTAAAATGAGAGAAAGGAGATCTTAAAATGAGATAACAAAATATAATTTCAGAACTCAAATTGTTTTTACAAAGTAATTAATTCCAGTCACCATATTCTGCAACAATTCTGGTTGCAGCATTTCCTATAGATGGCCTGCTGGAAATTTTTTTCACAACTCTATGAAATGCTTGAAATACGTAATTTCTGGCTAGAATTTTGTTGCATCATTTGACGGCTGCTATCAGACCTTATTTGCCTGACCCAATCTGTATTTGCTGTAAGGCTTCCTTCTTTTAAACTCCTTCAGGAGAAGGTCTTCAAAGAACTCCAAGCCGTAGGTGAATGCATTTCAGACTCCCTTCTGGCACCTTAGGTGATAATTATTTAGGGAGAGAAAGCACAAAGTTATATTTGTAATGGAAGTGGAATTTATGAGTATTGGAACTACACAGAAGGGTTTATGTAATGGTCCTGCATAGGTTGTTTCAACCTGGAGGTTGTTCCATCTAGTTGCCCAGTGTTGGCATATCTGAGAGGTGACCTGCCCCAAACTCGCTGGTCCTGCGGATGTTCTCAGGGAAAGCTTGTATTTCACTGCAGGAGCTGAAGTTCTGTTCAGGCTTGGAGTCAGCAGGTGCTCCAGCGCTGGAGAGCAGCCAACACGCTTGATCTCTTGAAGAGATGTGTTTTGTTGTGTAGTGTAATGTCCATGTTGTTGAAGTACTGATACAGACAGAAGTTTAAAAAAAACAGCAACAAAAAAGGAAGATTTTCTGAGAGGAATATTTAGTCCATGCATCAAAACAAATGTGGGAGAAAAATATTGTATATTTAGAAATTTCAGTGTAAGAAATGACTACGATCCCGTTTCATTTTGCATTTTCTCATATTTATAAATTGTTGACTTTACAGAGGGAGATTTAACCAAGGTAATTTATTAACAGTTCCGCATCTGACGGAAAAAAGTGCTAATTTAATTAAAAATTTGCAAATGAGAGGGCTAGTTTTAAATTCAAGCAGTGAATGAACATTGAATGCTCTAAGGACCTGGCCTGCTTAGACTTGAAGTGGCATTTTCAGTCGGATTTGAAGAGGGTCAAGGTAAGTGCAGGCAACTGGGAAGATATATGTGCTTCTGAATATTCAAAACAAGAGAAAAACAGGAGGAATAAAGACTAGCTGGTATTTGAAATGAAGCGAAAGATTTTCAAGAAATGTTTAAGAGTATGCATCACTTTGCCTTGCTGAGTTGCAACAAGTCTAATACCTTTAAGTCTGTGCTGAACTCTGAACACAAAAGTTCACCTACAATTTTTTTTCTGTAAGAGTTGAAAGTCACTGTTTCATAATACATGCTTAAAATATTTTCAGGTATTCCATTTAATTCATATGCTACCATTTAATCTTACATGAGCCAAAGATGACTCCTTCAATCTCTCTAAAGGAACAGACATACTTGAGGTGTACCTGAGATACAAAAAAGCTTAGAGAAAAGCAATCTGCTGGACCTCTGGAGACCTCACTTTGGTTTTGTCTACCACTGATTAAGTGGCTCTGGAGAAGCTGCATCACTCTTCTACACCCTTGGTTTGTCTTTCAGGAGGAAACATACAACGTTATTGGCATTTATAAAGCATTTGAGATCTAATTACTTATAGATTAGGTAACATTATAGGGTAGGTAATGTAAGTACTATCTGATAAACAATGATCTAAGAGAATACTGCAAGCAGAGTAAGTGGGAAAGATGTTTATTAGCGGCCTCCTGTTTAACAAGAGGACCCATAAATACTTGGGCTTCAGCTCTGCAGTTTTTCTGGATTCTGCAGCTTCTCACTGCAAACTATTACTCTATCGTTATTAGCCTCCGTGATTATTGCAGAGAGTAGAGAGGTTAAACAAAGTTAAGGACTGTAGCTAGGCCAGCAGGGAGATGGGGGGAGTTTGGGAAATCCTGGCCCTTCAGGAACCAGTTCTCTTTTGTTGGCCAGGGAGTTGAGTTCAAGCATAGGTATTGCAGATTTTATGCACTGAGGGAACATGATGCACTTTTTTTTTCTTGTCAATCATCTCAAGAAATGGTGGACCAGATTCTCCCCTGTGTTATGCTGCATCTGAGATTTGTGTATTAGAGCATCAATGTTTAACTCAGAAAAATGGTGTGGTATTTGTGCCAGTGTGTGTTGATGTCAAAGCTGAGTTTCAACGATGACGTTTATAGGATCAAATACAGTGTTTTTAAAAAAACTTGCTCCCATTTTTGATCTTGAAGAAAGCCCTCTTTCCTCTCAGTTATTCATAGATGGAATGGGAGCTTAGCCAGCAGTCAGCCAAAAGCACATGGTGCTGTGGAGAGGAGCCTGAGGGCAGAAGATGGCTTTGCCCGTTGAAAAAGTACATTTCATTTACAATAGGGTTAAACACCATTACGTTATTATATGTAATGATCAAATAATCGTGGAAAGATAAAATCACTTTCATTAGATTTTCATTGAATGACATTGTAAAAAGTCGTTTTAAAGGCTCTTCACTGTCATTTGATCCAACTGAATGTCTTGTACTCATGTTGTACCTTCTCAAATTCTTTAATATGGAGGCTTCAGGAGTTTTGACACATTTATAGTACTGAACACTCTGGAAAGATCAGTTGGTTATATGATTTCTCTTTTTTTAATAAGTTACGATAAGCAGCATCCATATATTTTTATAGCACAGCCCTATTGCTCTTCTAAACTGTGTGCTGACAAAACAATTTCAATATAATGAAACAGCTCCCTGCAACTTCTCTAGAGAAAATAAAACTGAATTTGATGGCTTGGATGTAACTGACAAGACATTTCATCATGAATACTGTTGAAGTTCCACTTTTCTCATTAGACTATGTTAGAAACAGCAAAATAGCTAATATTTAAGTTGCCTTATTTGTTCTTAGTCTGAACTTTGAGTTGCATAGTGAAATCTACAGAACTCCAAAGCATTGGGTGGATTTAAAAAAACCCAAGCCAATTTTTTTTTTTTTTTTAAATATTATTTTTAAACTCAGACCATGGTAAATACTAGAAGGAATGTTTATGTGGCTTATGGTATTTCTGCATGTGTGGTACGTCGTGCCTTGGTATGAGGCGAGTGTTGTTTTCTAGTGCTTTTGGAGAGAAATGAGATAAATTTTTGTTGTTTTATGTATTTGGAAATAGACTTGAACAGAACATTCCATCGGTTGCACGCTTTGCCTAACACATTCACAGCTCTTCAAAGTTAAAACCCAAACAAGTTCAGGTTTACAGGCAAGGTTTGTGCAATGGTTTCAGACTACAGGAAATGAGAGAACAGAGATCACCGTAATCAACACTGTGGTTATCAGGATGGTTTGAGCTCTTAAAAATACATCCTTGAGAATCTTTAGTAACCTGCTGAGTGAAGAGGATTTGTACTGTTTTGACACCCACATGAAAACACAGCCTCGGAGGTCAACAGATGGCTTTCGAAACTCATGCAAAATGTAGTCTTTCAGGTCTACCATGGTCTGCAGAATGCTTGGCATTTGTTGAATTTGAACGATAAGAACGATCTGGTGCTGTTGTGCACTGTAGCTGTGGGGAGCCTATGTTATGCAGAGGGCCTAGAAATAAGATGTCTGTACCTCTGCTTCCTTATTTCTGCTGTAGTCAGAAAGGTATGTGAGGGAGAGGGTTGTATGGAAAGGAAATGCAGAACTCGGGTCCTTTCTGTTTCTCCAAACAGGAGGTTTTGTAGGCAGGTGAGGCTGCCTGTGAAAGGACTTGTAGTCACAGCTCTGGGAAGCCCTTAAAGAGTTGGTATGAATGTGTTCACATCGTTTCCTCCACACAAACACCTCTTAGATACAGGTCTCTCTCAAATTTGTTTTCTTTCTGAACTAACATCTTGATTTCTCTATCCCACTACCCATCTCTTAGCCATTAGATCAAGCTCAAAATGACTGGAAGAGGTTACTCTGCCTCTACCCTTTTCTCCAAGGGACATCATCACTTGGTTCCTTCTCTTGTGAACTGTCTGTTTTCTTATCTTGCTTTAACTCAGGCTTTTTAGGTGACTCTAACCATTACAGATTCTTTCTCCAAAGCATCTTTAAGATGTGTGCTCTGCTCTATTGCTCCCTGAGCAGGCTTTCAAAACTTAATGTCCCTTTTTTTGTAACAAATTCAAGTATGATTGGAAAACACTGCCAAAAGATTGTGAACTGCTGGTGGCTCGAACTGTTTTTAACTTCTCTTTGTATTCCTCTGCCGGCTCCCAGTTTTTTCACAATGAATGTTTTANCACAACCAGGACAGCTGACCCCAACTGACCAAAGGGATATCCAGACCATATGACGTCAGCTCAGCTATAAAGCTGGGGAGGGGGGGGGGGGTTCCATTGTCCCTCAGAGCAACCGCTATGCGTCTTGGAGCCCTGCTTCTCAGAGAGTGGCCAAACATCACCTACTGATGGGAAGTAGAGAATATCTTTGTTTTCCTTCGCTTTCACACGCGGATTTGGTTAGCTTTTGCTTCTATTATTATTAAACTGTTTTCTGTTTCTCATCTTATTTTCCTCCTCTTTCTTTTTGCTCTGCTGAGGAGGGAGAGGGGAAGAAAAGGGGGGGGGTGATAGAGCAGCTTGGTGGGCACCTGGCGCTAAGCCAAGGTTAACCCACCACATAGCTTCACCTTCAGAGGTCTTTACTTCCCTTTCCACTTTTCACGCTGCCATTTGCCCATAGGTTGAATCCTGCCTAGGTCCATTCTCTTCAAATAGACACTTCTGTGTACTTTTTTTCCCATCTTGACCCCCCCATTTCATGTGACAAAATTTTCTAGAAACATCCATAGGCCTTATTTTTCCAACACCTTATTTAAGCTCTACAAATCCTGACAGTGACTCTTCTGCATAAATATCAACTGTCCAACATGATGATCTGTGTGCCCCTTTATTTCCCGTTGCTGCTCCAGTTTGTCCCTATCGATCAGCTCTAGCTGGCTTTACTTCTTAATAATGGCTTTTCTGCAATGAGTTTGTAACCTGTGGTTTGCTTGCAAAGTGCTACTGCAGTGCAATTCTGGGCAACCCTTTTTTCTGTGTAGGAAGGGTTGGAGATTAGTGGGTTTCTGTTCACCTCCTGTCAGTTGTTATCCCTTTATTTTAAATGCTGACTGCTCAAAGTGGAAAATTTACTAGTATCCCATAATGAGAAAGTGTTGCTCTAAAATTTATTCTGTACCTTTGTCCAAGACAATACAGGGGCAGCTCACAAAACGTACTCTGTCCAAAAGAGGCTGAGCGAACAGGCTGTGATGATTCATTCCCCATTAGCATTTGTTCCGAATCACTTCAGTAGTTTAAGAACAGAATTTCTTCCAGATAGCTGAACTGCACTTAAAATGCTTGGCTGATGTTTCAATATTTATGACTTACGTAGAATGTTGGATTAGTTTGTACTTCAACCTGATTTTACACCTTTAAGAATTTAGACAAGGATGTGATGCTTCCTTGACATTTCTATCACTTTTATTTAAATAAAAACTGTTGTTACGCAGCATTAGACAAATTGAACACCCTCTGCGTGCTCTGAGTAGAAGTGCTGTTGCACAGACGTTTTTCTGTCTTGATAAAATAAAGATGGAAAAAATGTTCTAAAGATTTAAATGATCAAAAAATAATCAGCGCTCTGCTATGTTTATGTGCATTTTCAGCAAAACGTCTTACTGGATTGCTAAAAATTAAACGTATCATCCCCAAAAGCTGATAGGCACTGATTCATGTCCAGTGCATTGAGGCTGGGTCTAGATTGTATTGCTTCAGTTTAACCTCTTATTTTTACTCTTTATTTTTCTGTCTTTTTTTTTCTCTTTAAGTGCTCTTCCATAGTTAGATTTTGTATCCTTTAACAAATGTTATCGACTCTAAACAAGGACATTGTTCTCTCAAATTTTTATCCCTAGTCTTCAAATCTAGCCTTAATTTAGCTATTGTGGATGGTATTTCTGTGGATTAAGCTATCCTTGACATTAAGCCAGTCAAATGTTTTAAGTTCTTCTGGGATAAAAATGATGGATGGTATACATGCAGTTGGACTGGATGATCTGGTAGGTCCCTTCCAACTGAAATATTCTGTTCTTTAAAATCTACATTATTGCTAAGTCTTGGGGACAGTGATGTTCAGACGTACTCGAAAGTTGCATGAAACAAAGTCCAAAGAGAAAATCATATGAATATTTACTGAATTAATTTCAAGAGTAAATATCCTCCTGGCAAAGCCCACAAAATGTGGGAATAAAACAAATGTGCAGTGTATCAATCAGTTTGACGTAACTGATTCCCTGGGTGGGAACCTGGGTGACTGACTGGAGTGTTTTGGTGCCACAATGAAAACGTTGAACCGCAGCATCCCTGCCTGCACTGGGAGGCAGGTGCTCGCTGGTTTGCCTGCTGGAGTCCCAGAGCTCTGGTTACCCACTGGCTGTTGTGGTTTTCCTTTTGCTGGAAACCAGGGTGTGTGAGGAGATGATGAATACCAACGTCTCAGCAGGAAAACGGTCCTGGCTTTGCAGCTTTGGAGATCATTGCCTCTCTTTATAGGTGCCATTGTCTATATTGTGTGGCATGCATGGGAGAGCTTGAGTAGTACTTTAAAGAAGCAAGATACTTTGGAAACATTCTACTTGTCCTGCAACCACTTTGGATTATCAGTTTAAATTTTGACAGTGCCATTAATATATTTTTTAATGAATAATTACCTATTTGGATGTATATGTTACTTTCCCTGCAGCATAAACTTTAATAACCCCAAACCTGATCAATTTTTTTTCAAATCCATTTTTAACGGTAGGCTTTAAAATGTCTTCTGATATTCTATGGTAGCAAGGATAGATTTAATTGTTTCTGATACCCTGAGAGAAGACAGGCCAAAAAAGAAGTATCATTATCATATAAAATGTGTCAAGAATGTTAATTCAAATACGTAACATGTTTTTCTACAACAGAGAAGTGGAAGACAAACTAAAACTAGAGTTTTCCAAAATGTTTTAATCACTGTTATGGTATGCTGGTGGAGTACAAGAAATGCTACTTTTTAATTTAAAATAAATCCAACTTCTGCCTAATGTGTGTGGTGGGCAATTTGCAATTATGATCTTCATGATGAGATTCCTCCATGAAATGAGAGGTGTATTATAATTTAAATAGAGTTGTAGATCTGGTTGATTTTTAATTTGTGACCCAGGGGTCAGTAGTTATTGGGTGTAATAACCCTGCAGTAATGTGACTCTTCAAGGCACATTTGTATAATGAGAAATCATAACTAGTTATAGGAAACATAATGATTTTTTTTGCCTTCCTAGTTCAAATGTGCTCCTCTATCACTCTCCGTTTTATATGCTTAAAACTCCAGTTAACACATGTTTTTTTTCTATAAAAAGCTCTGAAACTTAGCAACATCTGATTGACAGAAGTTTACCCATTTCTGTTGTTTTCAGCAGGCAGCCATAGTCCTTTGTTTACTCGTTGCTGAAACCTCAGCCTCTCTTGTCAGTGGGATTGCTAGTAGTTGTGATTCTGATGTGCTTCACTTTTTTGCCGCTGTACCCCGCTCTTGTGACTTGGGGGACTTTTATTAACTGGAATGAAATCACAAAATTTATATATGTGCTTTTTAACTACCAGGAGATAATCCCAACCTCTAAGAGATAAAGAGCTAGTTGGTTTTTTCACGTAAGCCTTTAGATGTCTTGTGCTGAGACATCATAACTAACTTGAATTTTTTCCTGCTGAATACTCGCACATCCGTCAGGGATGAAAGGAATGACAGTGCTTCTGTGTATCTGAGGAAACGCTGTTGTCTTCAATTCTAGCAGTAGTAACACCCTAGCAATACTTTATTCTTTGTTTCTCTTTGGTTTTACTTGTGCTGGTTCCCCAGTACTGTTTCTGCAGGCAGCTGAAGCTTTCTGCAGGAGCAGAGGCTGGATTCAAGCTGAGGGGAGATGTAGCCTGTGGAATACTCAGCCCAAGGGCCTGTTAGAGCCCATCATGTCCTAAGGAGTAGCTCTTGCTGTTCTGGTTGGAAATGGATATTGCTTGTCTCTGGGAATAGACGTGGGATGGGTGATAGGAAAATGCTGCATATGCTCCAATTACAAAACACATCAGGGATTGTTCATCACTGCCCCAGCCAGCTTTTCACAAATGCTGTTGTCAAAGAAGGGGTTGTAATAGTCCACACAAAGTGTCATGGGAAAAAATAACAACTTCCATGAAAGAAAGTAGAAAGTTTTGGGGGTTTTTTTACCACCGGGTATCCTTATTGCAACAGGCGATCCTCTGAGATCTGTCAGATGAGTTTATAACAAGGCTTGTGAACCTTTGTACTGCACCCATGGGTGCTGCATGCGCCTTCAATGGAAGTGGCCACAGGGCTAAATGATATTTTAAAGTTATTTCTGGGCAGGATCTATTGCTTTACTCATAACAGATCTGTTGTACACGTTGTGTACACGTTCCCTTTCGGAGTGTGAGCTTCCTCAAACCTGGCTGAGGAATGGCCTGACATCACTATCCTTTGGCTTCCATCAGCTTGAAGAAATAAGTACTACCTGTTGTAAAATTAATGAGCCTGCCTCATTAGAGTTAATAGTGGAGACAGAAATGATTATCAAATTAAGTTTTTGAATTACAATGTCCTTCACAGATGACAGGCAGATCATGTCTTAAGAATGGTAGGTTCAAAGCAAGCAAAGGATGCATTTAGCCAGGCCTGCTGCAATACTTTTTAATGAAGGAGTATTCATGGACTCAGTTAGTTCTCATTTTGCCTTAATTTATCAATGGTCATTATCAACAAGCTTTCTTAAGGAGTTTATAAATCAAATTTTAAAATTCAGCCTTCAGTTGCACTCAGTGGAGGTAGAAATAAAACAAAATTAAATCACGTGTGTATAAGAAAATGTTTTCCTGCTATAGAAACAAAGTAACTTTACTGAGAGCAGATTATTTAAGACAGAACAAAGTCAGAGGTCACATTTGCTGTTCAGGTCATGTTTATCTGCTCTGAAAAAAAGTAATCTTAATACTCTCTCCTTGCAATTGACTCCCACTTTTTTTAACTGTGTAGAAAAGATATATTGGCTACATGCCACTCATCAAAACTGTATTTATTATTTATATTAATGTATTGGGACTCTCATTGAAAATATGCTGTACAAACACCAAAAAAAGCAGCAGTTCTCCCTGCGAGCTTTATAATGCAAGGACAATTGGATGCTGTATGTGAAGTTTCTGATAATGCTCTAATGAGGTTCTAAAACCAATTTCTGTTTGCACAACTTTCAGCTCAAGTCGACAGCCCCTCTCAAATCTGAATTCACATCAGAAATTCAGTTCATATGCCACTTGCATCTCAAATATTTACTTGGGGTCTTGCATGGGATTTTTACTTGGAAACCATCCTGGTAGAAATAAGCAGCTCAAACACATCCCTTCATGTTCTGGTTCTTGGTGAATTACAGAAGATATGAATGCTGGATTTGCCGTGCCTTCTCCTGACAGGGTTTTATTTATTAATTCCTTGGCTGTACTAATGACAGCATCTTGTACAGAACATCAATGGATGTAAAACTAGTGAAACATGATTTTTATTTTTTTTTCCAAATAATATCTATCATATATTTTTGTTGCTGTTCAAAAATTCAGGCTGGAATCTTTTTATCTTGAATTTTGTCATGTTAACAAGTCTCTGCAAACAAATTAAACTGGAAATAATTTAGATGTACTAAAGCAGGTAGAATATGATTCTGAGCTCGATATGTTAAAGGAGATCAATGGAGCAAATCAGAAATAATGGCTGACCATCAGTCATAGCAAGGAAGCGAAAACAAAGCTAGCATAAAGCCCAGAATAAGTTATAGCCAGTTCATATATAGCTTTTTAAGCCGCAAAAGATGCATTAATCTCTTTAATGTGGGATATAGATCTAATTACAGTTTCTCCTTGCTGAGTGACACCAGTTGCTGTAGTCTGGGATTAGGAATGGAAGTTGGGTTTGTCAGCTACTTCAGCCCACTCTGGTCCCCTCCGGTGTGTGGGTCCCTGCAAGGAGTGGAAATGGTCCTGGACCCTGTGAACTGAGTCTGTCTTTCTTTTAGCTGCTAACCAAAAATTGACTTATACGTGCAAAACCTTCTCCAGTTGCCAGCTTAGCCTGACAACAAGGATGTCCCCTTTCCTGTGCTGGCTTGCAGGCTGTGACAGCCCCTCCTGTTCTCTCCTGCTCTCACTTCCAAGTTCATTAAGTATTTCGCATCACTCCCTGCTGAGGAGCTCCAGGGGCCATCTCTGATGTTCTCCTATACTTTGAAAAACATTTTTTTTTATTTTTCCCCACAGTATTCCAAGGAACTAAACTGTACTGTTTGACACTTTTTGACTCCAAAAGACAAAGTAGCTGTTTGCTGGAGTAGTCCTACAGTGACTTCTACAGGCAATTGGAGTTAGTGTTGAATAGAAGCAGAAAAGAGAGTTGTCATTTTTCTCTCTTTTTTAAAAAAAATATCTCTTAGCCCTCTGCTCTCTGCATACTCATCTTTTCTCCTCTTGCCACTATTTTATCTTGATTCATTTTCCTTTTCAATTATTTTGACACTTTAAAATAATACTGCAAGGAGTTTTTCTTCTGTCACTGTTCTTTCCCTAGTACTTTGAGTCTTTTATTCCTATTTCTGATAACTGGCTACTGAAGATGATTTTTCCCTCCACTGAGAATCCAAAGCACGCTCCTTGTAACATTTCTCTTTACAATATGGAGATAAAATGCTAGAACTAGCAAGGGAGGCAACAGCAGGCAGTTTGGAGACACAGAATATTGAACTAATAAGAATATTGTGATAAATGCTGCAGAGGAAGGATATTACCAATATTCTGATCAATAAAAAGACAAACAATGAGTTAAGAACATGCATTTTAATTACCCATTTTCTTGTTTCAACACAAGAAAATAAATATATAATGTACAATAGACTATTTTTCTATCAGAATACGAAAAAAAATTCTTACTGTGTAACTGGAACTGAAATTTGAGCACTTTCCCTGTTGCATATCATCATTTTAGTTGAACATGTTTCAGCAGGCCAACGCTTATATTGTGCTGACTTCATGTTTTATTTCCTTGCTTAAAACTGATATACCACAGAAAATCTTGGGGGTTTTTGCCAAGGGTGTATCTATCCTGGGCTGCTTAATTTCTCCAAATTTTCAAGCTGTCTCTGAAAATGTGTGCGCCAATGTCCTTGTTTGCTTGCTAGCATCTCAAGGTGCAGTTTTGAGTGATAGCTACGTACTGTGACTTCTTCACCTTGCCTGGGTTAGAGGTATATTGGAATGGGAATGCCAACTTTACTGCTGTCCTTCATATGGCCAATGAGAACTGCTGTGTTGAGTTTGTTTGTTTCTGTAATCCAGAAAATAAGTTTTCTTGTCTTCAGCCTTAGCCCACAGCTTTTTTTCCTCTGAACTAGAATGGCTTTGTGTCCTGGGTTTAAGTGCTCGGCATGACACGGTATGAATTCCTACACAATGAAATGCTGCTTTTCACTGGAAAGATTCCTGATTCTGTGGTTCCCTGCATCTTCCTCCCAAGGCCAAACAAAACCAAAACATTAACCTCTCCGCGTTTTAAAAATGTACGAGCAGCATACAGAGTAACAGTGCTCTAGTCACTTCTGAGCTATCCGGCACGATGTGTGGGCAGTAAGCAATTAGACTGTTAGTACCTAGCGGCTTGGTCTGCACGTTCCCCTGAGACTTCAGCGTCACTGTTGTCAGGCAGCAATAAGATGATTAGTTCAGTTTTGATCCTGGCACGGCTCTAAATCGGTGCCCTCTGTGTTTTCCTCACTCCTCACTCTTTTGTCGGCTCTCCCGGGAGTTTTGAGGTGATGTCACTTTGCTGTTCACGGTGTCTGGCTGCTTGGGAGGTGGTTTTGCGGAGCTGTGACTGTCGTGGTGACTATCTTCACAGTCTTGGTGTCACAAGGCAAAGATGCACAATGTTTTGGTTTGTTGGTCTTTTTGTTTTGGTTGGTTTTGTTTGTGTTTGTTTTTTTTTCCCTGAAGTAGCAGCAGCTCCCTGGACTTCACAATGATGCCTTGTTTTGCTGTGGATGTTCTCTCTACACCTACAAGCTTTTGTTACTTGCTTTTCCAGTAGGTAGGACCACGGTGTGGTTTACACTAGAAGTAAGGATCGTGTGTGTGCTGTTCCTTGTGCTGGCTTGGCTGAGCTCAAGCCTTGCCTTCCCCTCCTGGATCTCTCTTGTACCATGTGTAGTTTTCAGTCACCTTTCTGAGTCTTAAAACATTTCTTACTGACTTCGTTTGGTAGAGAGTTACTTACACTTCATAGCAAATTCTGGGGCGGTCTTTCAGTGGCTACTCAAGGCATTCAAGTGCAAACTCTTTTGCAATAAAAACCATAATTTAGTGCTCTAAACAGTAACATTCATATGGTCATGAACTCTAGTTTCTTTTTCTTCTTACCTTTACAATGGAACCTTCACTTTCAGATTATTCTTTTTAGGTGAGTATGTTTTCACAGTGCTTGCTGTAGCTCTTTTCTAACAGAGGTAATGAGAAATTAGTCATAGACATAAAAATCTATATTCAAGGAAAAATCTGTACCTTTCTCGTTAGCGTGTGGTGTTCTATACTGAGAACAAAAACCCATTTCTCCACTGAAGGTGCTACGGATTGTGTATGAAAGAGGCAAGGAGGCACAAGGAATCAAATACTATTGATCAGCAGGGTGGGAAAGGAGCTCTGTGTGCCATCGAACTATTTGGGGGGTTCGGTGGGCAGCATCACCACAAAGAATAAATTTGCAGGAGGAGTTCTAAGGAATCATGCAGCCCTGAAGAAATCTGCCTTGAAGTTTGATTGCAGTGCAGGGCACAGCAGGAGCACAAAAGTGCCTGTCTGGAAAGCAGGAGAGTGGTTCACGGGGACTCTTGTTGCTGTAGGTCTCTCAGATGTGCCCTCTCTAGTTGCTGATGTTTCGGTGTAGAAAAGGGAGTGTTTGATGGATCAAAGTCCCTGCAGCTGGAACTGCAGATTTGAGATTTAAATAAATTTCAGAATAGAATTACACCACATGAAATTTAACAAGGCTTCAGGAGAAATCTATTAATTTTCTCCAGCTTCCTCCAACATAGAGCCTTGGCTTCTTTCTCTGTTGCTGCCAATCAGATCAGATATTTGTAGTAGAGACTTGATTGATCTCTCTTTGGTGCCTCTTTTCCAGTGTCCAGCTTGTGAAATTTTTTTGTCTCAGACATACGCCCTTCAAATCTTCAACCTAGCTAAACCTTTTACCCAGCTTCTTAGCGTTCTTGCAGCAGGGCTATGGGATTTTTTTAATATCCTTGAGAAATATGAAATCCTCAAACTGCACTGATTTTTGTTTTTAAATGGAGAGAGAGAGAGAGAAAAAAAAAAATCCCTAAGAACAAGCCCTTAGAAAAGGTAAGGCTGCACACAAGACACCTGTGGTCAGCTATGACCAAGGCTTTCTGGGATATTCCTGTAGCAGATCAGACCTATGCTGTTAGGCTGAATTGGTGGACAGAAAGGCAAAACCATTACAGACCTATCCCATGGATTTTTATGACCTAATTTTGTATATTACACACAATATATAATTTACAATATATTGTATATATCACCCATGGGCAATGAACTGCAGTTCAGCTGTAGCGAGGGTTGTTTGTAGAGCAAGTAGGCAGTCCAAGAGACCTCACTGCCTGATAGTTCCTCTGATCTTTCATAGCTTCTTCTCTAATACCTTCTTTGAACTGATCCTCTGCAGCTTTCTGTTCTTTTAGCTAGTTCTCCTTTTTCCTCTCTTTGTCTGAAATAGCTGGAGATGTACCTCCATCTTTCAGAGTACATACTTGAGGGCTTTAATTTCCAAGCACTTTCACAGTTATATGTTACTTGAGCTGTAGGATACTCACAGACCCCCAGTATTTTCTCTAATATGAAAGCAAAATGACATGTGCAAGTATCCTAGAGTGGAGGAGCTATGTTCTCATATTTTCTACCCACTTAAAGATTAAGGAAGAAATTCCTAGGGTTGTGGAAGCTACTACTTACACAGCAAAGTCAGCCTAGGAAGAAGATGAGGATGGTCTTCTGGCCAGAAGTTTTAAACAAGGCAAAATCTGGATTTCATGTTTCATTACATTATGCCATAAATGAAAATAGCCAGAATGACTAAATAATACAATTTAACAAGTGGGAAAAGAACCTCCAGTCTTTCACTACAGAAGGGTGAAAACGGTAGTGGAAAGGTGACATGCAATAAATCTGTACATTTTTGACCTTGCAATTTTATACCTACGTGAGAACTGTTTGTAACTATATTGCCTGGTTTCCCTCTGGATCAAAACCAAAGGGATGTACAAATAGCTTGCAGAAATTGTCAGAAAACAGGAACTTCAGAAAATGGGCACAATTATAAAATCTTTTCAGAGTTCTACGTGGAAAGAAGTGAAAAGTAGTCACATTGTTGAGAGACCCCAAATAATTATGTAGCGTATGCTGAGTGACCACAGCATGGTGGAAGGACAGAGCACTTTTCTACAGAGTTGTGCTAGGGGGATGCAAAAAGCTCACCATTATTTTAGTCTACTGTATTGAACCAGTACAAATAATCTTAAAAGAATTAAAACCATCAAAAGCCAAATGAGTAAAAAAATAAGTTCTTAGGCTTTTTAGGACAAAAGTAGAACGGGGCCTTGAACCTGGATTTCCTGTTCTTTCTCCATAAACCTGCTGTTACCGATCTAGTTTTGAAGTGCTTTAGAAACAACACTCTTACTTGTTGGGAGGTTGTTCCCAGGAAGCTGCTGGGGATTTTCTTGCACCAGATGATAATTTCATAGCTGCTTGAATACTTATTACTCTTGCAAAGCAGTATGAGGTTGAAGTCCCAGCCTCCGCTGTGCAGGCAGAGAGCTCTGACACTGCTCCTGGCTTGAGGAAGACCGCCCTGTTTTCGTACTGTGGTTGCAGAGAGTGGGAGGTGAACTGCAACTTCCTTAAAAAGGAGAGATACTGATGCACACTTGCACATGGACGGATGGTTTTGCCTGTATGCTGTTGGGCTGGGTGCGGAGAAGAATGGGGCTGTAGAGAGAAGGAAAAAAATCTCCTCCACCTTTGATTTAGAGTGGTTTAACAGGACGTGTGTCTGGAGGCCACGGATAGGCAGAGAAAGACTAAGAAAGGAAAAGAATCCTGGGTTTAGAGCATGACTGCAGAAAGTAAAGTAGGTCCTGGTAAGCCTTGGGAACTTACTGAAAAACATCTTATGTGCTGAAGAACTTCAGAAAGTAGCGGGGGAGAGGCTGGCTTTGAAGGTCTAATATTTGAACTTGGGCACCTATGGTAAGAGCTAAATGACAGTAAAATAATTCTGCTTGTACCTCTCTTCTCTCATTCTAATTCTGCAGAGTTCACTGCACTGACACAAAAGCTATTCTTTAAAATCAAATGTAGTGTTGCAAATATCTGTTCTCAGAATGTGCAAAGCAGAAATGTGAGAACTAAGCTCACTAAGCCAGTTTTGTTTCATCTGACTTCTTTGTCCTCCTGCGTGGATGTCTGCCCTTACCTCCCAGTCATAGGCACCCTGTTTTCTGATGTAAGAGAAGCCCTTTTAAATGAGTTCTTGGATCATCCATAAATAATGTGTCTGCCTAAAGACTGTACAGAGCTTAGGGAGTCCAAATCTCACAGAGAAGTTCTAAATTTGTGCAAATATTTGGCTGTGAAGGAAGTGCCAATGACTTGCTTTGATTAATTTGGAATTAAAAAAAAATACCAAGTGAAGAGAGCTAAACAGATGCAGTGACTAACCGGGACATTTCTTGCAGTAGTGTTCCAATTTATACTCTGTTACTGGCTGGGAGGATAACTTTTCAATGCAAGTCAATCTCAGAGTTAGTAAGAAATATGTATTTATATATATGTATTTATTTATTTATTTATATACCTCCAAAAAGCAACCGTACAAGCAGAATGTGTTTTTCTGGGATTATTACTTGTTTGTGTTAGGAATGTTCAAATATAAATGTGTATTTATATAAAAGTGTTGCTCTCCTGCTCTGTATTGACACTTAAACTGTTTAAACCATTCTTTGCCTCAGAAACAATCTCCAGGTTATGAAATAAAAGCAGGATTTTTATATTAAGAAAAATCTTCACAGTTAAGTTTCTGGATTAGTTTATTTCTTACGGTGTTAGTAGTTATTTATTTGCTTTTCCTGTGATAGAAGTTGTTAGCTGAATCTCTTGGTTTAATACAACAGTGAGGCAGAGCCTTTTCTGAGCGAGGCAGTGGTGCAACGGGCAGGAATTCCTTGGGAGAAGGATTGAGAACACAGAAAAGCAGACTTCTCAGCTCAGAGTAGGAAAGAGAAGCATTTGCAGGGGCTGCTTTAATAATTTGTTTCAAATATATATTGTATTACATACCTGGAAAAGACATATGGTTGAAGAGTCTTTAGGAATCGCTCCGGGACCAGGTACTTGAGAGAGACACTTCATTCAGCATTTGTTCCAACTGTCTCTGAATCGTATAATGTTAGTCTCAAATGTACCGTTTTCCAGTCAAACTTTGCCATAATAACTGTGAATAGCTGATGTTATATAACACAATTTAGAATATTTATAACCACTACCTGAGCTCGCTGATGGCATTCGGTCCCTGAAACAGCTCAGACTCCCTCATGTTCTCAGTGGTTGCTTTGGAGGTATTGCATCTCTCTGTGCTCTGAGAAACTTGTGCTCTGGGACTCTTTTATCTCACCGTGACTGTGCAACACTTGTCTGAGTCTGCTAAGTCTTCCTTAGCAGACCTTTGAGTATCCTACCTGGAAACAGGAGTTGTTTTCTGCTCTTCCATATGCTTATACCTCACTGGAGCATGAACAGTCCCCTCTGGGTACCACAAGTATTTGTCATGAGTAACTCACGTGAGAGACCCCCAGTGTTGTCACTCTGAGGAGTGGGCGGTATGTTAAAGCACATGGTGTTTGTCCCTGGTGGTACTTTGTCTTAACTAATTTCATACCTTTGCTATTGTGGGCATGTTTGCTCTGATTTTTCTATTAGATGCAGGATCAGCAGTTTTTAAAAGCTCTTTTTCATTAATGTTACTTTCTCATTTCAGTGCTAAATGCAAATTATATTTTTGCATTATTTGCTTAGCATTTTGAGACTTCCTCACCAAGCATGTAGACAGACTGGTTACTCTCTGTTAATATGAGTATCTTTTTGGTTAAATGTATCTAAGGCCGTTTTTTTGTTTATTTGTTTGTCTGTTTGTTTTTAAATGAATCAAGAAGTCCTCCAGCTACCATACCCTGGAAGGTTTTTCTCTGTTACTCAAGCAGATTTTTTTGACAACCTGTTTTCCAGCAATCAACAGAAAAGAATTATTGTCCTTCTTCAAAATCTGAGCTCGAGATAATATTGAAGTAGTTACATTTTTCTGTGATGCATTCAGTATCCTGATGAATTTTGCATTGAATTCAGGCTTTAAAATGTCATTGTGGCTACCTTTGCCTCAACCTAAGCCTCTATGAAATTCTGTTGACGTTTATGGAATACCTGGGATCAGTCAGTATATTAAAAAAAATTCTAGGAGCTCCAGTTTGTATGGTTTTAAGTTCTGAATTATTCTGCAGCTGAATTATTCTGATGCAGATTTTTCACCTGAAAAAGATACCGGTTCAGCAGATTTTGAAACATTAAGAAACAAGCAGCTGAAAGAGCAAAGTGGTTCATAGCAACATTTCATGTCAACTCGTGATGTGAGCAATGCTAGAAACAATTTTTAAGCTGATCTTTGCATTATGTATCTGTTTTGATCACAATGGGTTTTTTAAGAACCATAAACATCACCAACAATACAATTGGTGGATTTGTAAGAGAACTTGTTGGTGGCCTAGTAGAAAGAACTGTTGCTTCTAATCTGAGAGGCAAACCTTTGGAGGTATTAAGTGCTTGTATTTCTAGAAAATTCTTTACCTCGATCTTCCTCAAAAAAACCAACTGAAAACAAACCAAAAACCTCTTTCCTGAAAGACTGGGATAATCTCTAGGGGCACGCTTCTCTTCTCATCCAGTGAAGTGACTCTTGTCAAGTCGATGGGAAGTGCCGAGAATCCCGCTGTTTTCCTGTGTTTGGTGCTGCAGCATGATGTTCTCTTCAGTACGCATCACCGTCCTACTTACTGACAATACAAAAGTGAAGATTACTTTTCCACTGCTGTGAGCTCGACTTGAACAAGAAACGCAGTGAGATGGTCCAAATTATTACTATTTTTTTTTCCCTCACAGTTTAATTGTAAATATGCAAACTCTGTTAGTGTAGCTCATTCTGCAGTCCCTAAAGAGCTCCCCTCAGAGCACAAGGCCCCAAATACGGACACGTTTCTTCAGTTGAGCGGAGCAGGAGATTCTCCTTTACCAGCTGACGATGGGAATGTCTGAAGATAAATGGCCTTTTTGCTTCCATGGAATTAAAGCTGAGGAAGTTACTTAAAACTTTCTTAAAACGCAATGATGGGGAAATTATGCTTCTAAAAAAGTACTTTTTTTTTTTTTTGTGATATATTATTCCTTGATTAAGAGAAGAAAGCCTGAGCAATGAATCTTAAATTAGATATCTATTGTGCTCCAGGCAAGGAGGCTTTCTAAGCAGGAGAAACTATTGATTCCACGTCTGGCTTTATAGTGCATGAGCACAGAGTGCGATCCATTATAATCTGAAAGCAAAACCATTAGCCTCCTCAAGCATTCAATTAGACTATTACTTTATCTACCTTAATTGATGCTGCTAATAGTATCATATTTAATTGTTTCATACAGGTGGAAAACATGCTTGTTAGTGAGTCTCAGCTAACTCAGAGAACGGCAATTAAGCAATAGCAGCAGAGCTGTAGGTGAGTTCCTGATCAATGTGTCACCTTAGTCTGTTGCTGTGGTGGTCTGAAATGGTGTGTGTTCATTTCAAACCAATTGAGTATACGGCAGCATACACACAGGGCACTGGAAGTTTACTTTCAAAGGGATGGTGCTTAATGCTGTTTTCTCGTGCCAAACAATCTCTTCTCAGATCTTCTGATAATAAATTATTTTAGCTATGGATCAAGTGAGATTTTTCTCCTCAGATATATGCACGTGTGTACATGCAATAATGCATTTTAAAAAATGTATTTGTATGTGTATATGCAAAAAATTGCATGCATTTGTGCATATGAAATATACATGTATACATGTATTTGTATATATTTGTATCATGGCTAGGAGGAGATGGGTGCCTGGGTTCCAGAAATACTGCATTTGCAACAAAATATCTTCTTTCACAACTCCATACTCACCGTATACATCTGCAAGGATGTACCTAACAAAATAAAACTGATTCAAAGTAGAGTAACAAAAGCCTCCTGAAATTTGATTGACCTAAAAAATAGTCAGCAAAGGCACATTTCTCTTTCTTGAGTAGCTGTTTTGTGGAAGCTTCGCAACACAGCTCAGGTCTGGGTTATTTAATAGACCCTTACTGTTTCCAAAACTTCTTACTGATGCTATTGGAAATAGGTTTTTATTTTTCTGACATGGAAGACTGACTCCCTGGGCTGCCTTCTAAGTATGGGCTGTAGTCTTCACAGTCTCGTGCTGTGCTTTGATGGCGGGTTAGTGGGCTTTGCCTTGCTTCATTCAATAATGAAATCCCACAAAGCTTCTCTGCCAGCTGCTCCCTGGGTGTTGAGGATCACAGCGTCCCAGTGGTCACATCTATCTCACTAGGTGATGAATAGGCTGAAAAATTGACATAAAAATGTATTACCAATCAACTTAATATACAAGGGTAAGCTTGAAATGACCAAAGAATTGTGTAGGTAGGTAGTGAAAGGCCCAGAATACTTTAGAGGGTGTTTTTCTAGTGCCAGGGTGCCACGTGTCCCATGAATTTGCATGTTTGAACCACCTTCATTTTAGCCTCTGGGAAGCTGGCGTGATTAGATTGCACTCTAAGTGAGAACGGTTTGATCCTTGTGTGAGAACAATAGCTAACATTTTAAATTGTATTGAACTTTTTTACAACTTATTAATTACCTAGTTAGCTGAGGAGAGAAGATATTCCTTCTTGTTATGGGGCTGAGTTTCTCTACAGTCTGGATGACAGTCAATATTTAAAATGAATTTGATAACTTTACAGAAGAACTTCACAGCTGATTTTCATTTAAAAAGCCAGCCAAACAAAGAATGTCACCCTACTATTTGGTAGTTATTTAGAAGGTTAAAAACCAAATATGAAAAGGTCCTTGTTCTCTAAACATCAGCAATGAGTCATTTTAACATCAGCCGTCTTTCACAAGCATTCTGCATGAGAATGAAACAAAACCATTTCTATATCTTTGTGAAATGGAATTGTTGAAATATCTGTTACTCGTCTGAAAGGTCAGTTTTTCATTTTCAGTCTCTCTAGCCAGGAGTAACCAGGGAGCGTTCATCTTGGACCTCAGACATCTTCATGTTCGAAGCTTTCTCAAAACTGGTGTGTCTCTGAAATGTTCTGCTTTTGAAACAAAAACATTTCAATAGAGATAGACCTTACACTCCTCGGAGCTGCTATATTTTTTGTGTTGGTTTATCAAAAATGTATGCAAAGGACAAATAAACTTTAGAACTGTTTACAATATAGAAATCATTTTATCAACTGATACTAAATACATGAGCAATTCACAGTGTTTTGTGCATATTTACAATTAAATAAAGGAAAAAGTCATAAATTTCTTTTTCCTTTGTGAGTATAATTGTTATAACATGTGGATTTCTTTTTTTGTGTATGTTATTTATTTCTCCACTTAAGCCAACACCATTTTTTCTAGTACACAAAGATGTGTAAGTACATAACAATATGGTTGTGACACAAAAAGCACTTATAGGAAAATATTACAATAATATGTATGAAGTTCCATAATTTACATTTAAAAACCTGTCAAATCAACTTTCTTTCAGAGGTCCACATATTTTATCTACTATTACTGTCAATTTGTACTGCTGGAACTTGTGAACAGTCTACTACGTTTTACTGACTATGAGTTTTAAAGAAGGATTATATTACTTGACTGGAAAATAACTGAAGAAGAAATTGGAAAAGAAAAGTCTCTCTATTTTCCAGCTCAATAAGATCTTTAACTGTTACATAAATTCTAAACTATACAGCATGTAATATTTGAAAAGCGCTTTTGACTTGAACGCAAGATAAGTGTTTTTGTTCTTCTGTTGCATCAGTCTTGAAAGTCTAAAGGACATTTCAAATAATCAAATGGCAGCACTAAACCATGAGAATGTAATTATCTTTCTATAGCTATTCTTAGCCTCACTTTGAACAATTTGATAATTGAATAAGTCTCCCACCAATTTACAAGTCAGATACACAGTCTACATCACTGTGTAATGGTCTTTATGATTTCTTTCTCTGAGTTATTTTGCTTAGCATCTGTTTTGGTTTTTTTCTTGCCTATATTCTTTCATAGCAATCTAAAATACAAAGCAATGCTCCAGTGATTGATTTCATGCCATTGTATTGCTTGTTTTCTTACATAGTTATAATTGCTAGGTGAAGTAGCAGCCCAACAACAACCTCTAACGACACAACATTTGAATAACAACTGAAGTTTTGTGGTTTGAAACCTGGTTTCAATTGCACCACTATAAAACCCTTGCCTAAGGGAAGTTTTAAAGTGGAATGTCACAATAGCGACATAGTCTGTTTTAGATCTGAATAATTGTGTGTTGATTTTTGTTAATACTAGATACACTTCAAAACAAATTTACCAAGCTCTTAAATTTAATGAATGCTGTTAGCAGGTTGTTTTTGTCCCATCCTGCTGTTATTACGCTAAGTAAGGTAATTAGCAATCTGTAGAGCCCTCTCTAGCAGTGACATGAGAGTACACTTCCTCAACTGGTGGGCATGGCTTCTAGATATAGTCACTGGCTGCCATCTGTAAACGAGCGACTCGTTCGTCTTCGCTGCAGTGTGCTCTTCTGAGCATCGCAGCAGTCAGGATGGGCATAGGAGGGAGAAGAGCAAGTGCAAATAGTCTGCCACCTCAATTTGTAAAATTAAATTGTCCAGGCTTGTTTCCATGTTCTTGTGTTATTGACCCCAAACAGTCAGAGGTGCTTACATGCTATAAACAGCCTGGTTCACGAGGCAGGTCAACCAACCTTTGATTTCATAAGCTTACCTAAGGGACATCGTTTGCTGTTTCAGGTGTATGGGTGAAGCACTTGATGTTTCCTGCAATGAAGGCTTTGCTCTGAAGTGTGCCGTTTGTAACAATAGAATATTTTATTTATGAGATGTCTTGTAAGGTAGGAATATTGCTTGTATTTCACACAGCAGCTAAAATCGTATTGGGGATATTGGGCTTCTCAGATAACAAGCATGTATCGTATAAAGGACAGCCGTGAACGCCTTGACCTGTTGTGCTAGTAAGTGGGTAACACTGGACACGTGCTAGTCATAGTGCCACCGACTTCCACTCTTTGTGCTGTGGCTTGTGCCTAATTTAGATGTACTTAACACTTTTAAAGTTTCTAGTTGCATTCATACCTGAAAAATCTTGCACTAATACCAGAACTAGCCTTGCTGATGGAGCCTAGCTTGCACTCAGCAACGGTTTTACACCTTGTAGGGTCATGTTCTGGTTGGCAGGGGAACTGTGCTTACTCTGGCTCCTTGGGTCTCTTCTCTCCTGTGTATTTGCAAGTCAGTCACTTTGGCTGAGCTCTTGGCTTTCAGTTCCTGTTGCTCTACTGCGGTGAATGTGGTTATGCCAGTTCGTGCATTAACTGAGTATTGTCTCAAACGTTTCTTGAAGTCTTCCTCTCATTTTCTTTATTATACCTATAAGTCTGCTACTTGAGTAACACGGTTCAGTTGTGTGGAGGTAATTGATCTTTAACCTACAAATAGCGCTCCTGGATAAAATATTAAAAGCAACAGAGCCTCACAGAGGTCTAATCCCCACTGACTTTCCCGAAGACATAGCATTTGTCTCCTCTTTCAAAATGTTATCATGTGTGTACCTAAGGAGAAGCTTTTTATTCCCAGGAGAAAAAGATGTATTCAACCTGCCTGCTAGCTTATATCTCTTTTGTAAGGAGAGGTTGTGCCTTGAGTTTTCGGTTGTATCTCGAGCATTTTCCAATGCCGTCGCTATTTTGCAACTCTTGCCCTTGTTTTCAAAGTGATGGTGAGCTTAGTTAGGACTTTCTTCATATCAGGCTGGGCTGAAGATGTGAAGGTAATAATGCAAGTAGTGTTCTGCACAGACTGCATTCTAACAGAAATTAGCATTCATGGTAATTATGTACAACCTAGTTTACACCAATGTGAAGGGCATAATATCACCTAACAAATGGAAAACCAATTGCAAGCGTGTACAAATAGTCAACCTTTTGTCAATGATCTCATTTTGAAACATACTCCATCTGGCATGTCTTGTGTGCACAGTTGTTCATTCGTATATACACAGTTAGAGAGACCTCTTTTAAACTAAAAACTGCTACTTAACTGTTCCCAAAACATAGAGGTTTTTCTAATTCCCTTTTTCAAAATAAGTATTTTTTTTTACTCTCTTGAAAAGCTGAGCCATGATCACCTGAGCACTCCTCCACATACCTCGTTAAATCATGCTAAAGTTGATCTGTGCAGCATTTGGATGGATGTGTTCTACCACCCTCTTCTTTCTCTGCCTTTCCCTTCATTTCCAGCTGTTTTCATTAACTACCTCACAATTTAGATCAACAACTTTTATTTTTGTCAGGAACAGATGTTTTATAGCCGTACACATCAGGCATGATAAAGTACGTGCCACTCTTTTACATGTGAAGTAGTAGTATAGAACAGATTTTATGAGAATTATGAAAAAAAAAATTCCTGTTTTATTCCTTGGATTTCTGACAGATTACCAAAAGTGAGAATTTAGAAGTAACAAATTAAATGCTACCTTTTACTTCATTGCTTAAACTACATTCTGCTTAACTGCCACTTGTGGAATGATTTACACCAAAATGTAATGAACGCCTCGCTAAATATTTTTAAAATTTTATGCTCCATGTATCCAGCTTGTAATATAGTTAATACTTCAGTTTAACAATATTAAAACATCTGAGACAGCTTCATTAAAAAAAAAATCTCAACTATTTTATCATTACCTAGGGAGGAATTTAGTGGTATTCTTTTAATTTATAGTTTTATTTTAATCCGAATATTGTTCAAATACTGTGGTAATGGGGCCTATTATAAAAGCTCAAATAGATTGTAAATTAGCTTATGTAGGATTAGATTGAGGGTACTTTTGACACTCGCTGGAAAAATACTGTCCTGAAGCTTTTTCTGAGTCTGCAATCTGGGCAAATAATTGCTGAGCTGTGTAAGATAGCAAGATTGTCCCTTTCTCGAATGAGGAGACTAAGTGGCTCACTCCTTTATCCAGGCTGTGGGAATGAATTTCTCCATCTTTCTTCCAGCCGCAAGTGTTTGAAGCAACATGTGTAACCTAATCAGAGACCTTGGCCCAAAGGCTGTGACAGTAGCTTGTAGCAACATTCCCAGTGGTTGCTCTTGCTGATAATTCATCTTATGCAAAATCCTCACTCTCTGGGGAGCAGGGGCTTCAAAAGGACAGCCCGTGATCGCTGTCGCTGTGTTGCTCTTTCTCCCTCTTACTCAATTACAACATGTCTGTTTTGCTCCGCTGTCTATGAGTTAAGACTCAATGGAGAAAATTCTATCAACTTTTATTCAGCAACGTTCCTCAAACTTTTCTGTATTTACAGGGATTACACAACCTTTTTTTATACAGTGATTTTACTTGTAACTCAAAAAAATTAGGCTAACCTGTCATTAGTCTTATTTCTCACATTCTGCTTGTTTTGTGAGTTAGTGAGATGTGCATTTAGCAGTGGGGAAGGGGTTTTATCATTAAATGCCCTCTTCCCTTTTTACACTATCAGATTTCCTTTATTCCCCTTTTCTAAAAACACTCATTTGTCCTGGCCTGTTTAATGTAGGAAGTCTGCTAAAAGCATGACATGATGCGACATGAAAGTGTGACGGTTCTTGTCAGTGACGGCACACCCCACAGTCCAGTCCTTCTTGGAAGTGAAGAATAATTCTCTTATCAGCATCATAATAAAGCATGAAATCCTCAAGGACGGATTGAAGTCAGATACTTGATTAGTTTAGTCCTGAATATGACTAATTACTCTGTTCTTTGAAAGAAGGGGTGAGAAAACAACCTCAGCCTTCTACAAATGTGCGGAAGAGTCTGGCATCTGGACACTTATTACTTCATCATTTTTGACAGATTTTGCACTGGCTGTTGGAGAGGGATATGCATAGAGGTACCAAATAAAATAGCAGGTCACTGCTCTGTTATTTTTGGCTACATTTATTTTATGTTATTTTCAAATCCAAGAAAAGCGCAGAGGAAAAAGTCACCCGTGTGAATGTCAGATACATGGTTAAGCAGTAACGAAGGTAACGGGGCTTGGGGCTGTTGGGAGAGGGAGACCCAGCAGTGCCCTGTGCTGGGGGGGCTGCCGCGCCTGCCTGCGCTCGGGGGTGAGGAGGTCAGGCCGGTGGGAGAACCCAGTGGTGTTGGCCTCTCCTCTTCCAGAGCTGAACAGATGTTGCTTACACAAGTGAGTCATTTTTCATGGTGGTGGCAGCGCTAACTGGAGAAAGGGAAGAAAGGAGAGGGTAGCTATAAAACTCCTCCTGGTTTGTTGTAAGGAAAGATTTGAATCTGCCAGACCTGTCAGCACAGCCATAAAAAAAAGATAGACCATCTTATTATAGATTGTATAGCGCTCTGAGTTTTTATGATTTCACTGACAGCCAAACACCAAATGAAGATTTTTTTTTTTTCTCTCTTCCAATGTACATGAGGTGTTTTTCAGTCCAGCGCTCTTTTTCCCAACCTTATGCTTTTATCTTTCCATGCTTGTTATGGCAGTTTCTCCTCCCCCTTCCCCCCTCCCCAGGCTCTCCCTATTCCCCCTCTTCTTCCATGTAAATGAGTCACCAACATTTTCTGCTGCATATTCTAATACTTTGCCTTCTCTCTCTCTCAGTAGATATCTGTAGGCTGGTGAGAGGTTTGAGGCCATACTCTATCTGGTTGTATAGCAACGGTTCTACCCGCCACCACAGCATGCTCTGTTAATCATTGCAATAATTCTCAGGTTTTGTTTTGAGCTATTGTTATGGGATTAGAGCAGTAAATAATGTCTGACAGACCTGCAGTCAGTTACTGTGGTTCACACTTGAGTTAAAAACAGAGTTTCAGCAAAGTTTACTGTTTTCACCATATCCACGGCTATGAATCCTATACTTGGGAACAGCTAGAGCTGATTTATATGATGTGTTGGTCCATGTACGCTTTCACCAATTCTTCAGTGCAAGCTTCTGATATTAATTAATTCAGCCTTTTAAAGCACTTATTAATTAGGTACAGAATTTATAATGGCATACCTAGGAAAAAACAGAATGCAGCTGAAACCTTGATTACTTACACGGGAACAAAATATGAATGCTACGGAGGACTCATTTAGGAGACTGACTTGAAATTTTAGTCTCACTTTTTCCCCCACCTTGTCATTATCTTACGCTTGGAAGATAATTTTTGGCTCTTTTGTGTAAGGAACAGGGAATAAAAATGCAAAAAGTCATTGGAACATCAATTACTTTTTCTAAACAAGTTATAAAGAAATTGCTCTAGTAAGACTTGGAGTGCTACAGCTGATCAAACTCTTCAGCAAAAGCAGAAATAAGCCCATGTGAGGGTTTGCTCAATTTTAAAAATATTAATTCATTCAGCGTGTTTGCTTACAGTGAGAGTAAGTTTTCTTATTGTGATCCAACAGTTCTGGTTTTGTCTCCATTTAAAAGTTAAGGGTAAGTAAAATGTCTTTGGTAAATTTTAACTAAGCCATTTGGAGCATAAATAAACCTTCAGGTTTCTTTCATTTCCAATATGGAATAAAGTGTTTATATTTGTCAAATCATGGTATGCCATAATCAAAATCTTCAAAACAGTCTGGCAAAAAAAAAAAAAAGTTGTGAGGATGCCAATTTAGTCACCGGAAGGACAGATAAAATGAAAACACAAACCAAAGAAAGCTTCATAAAAATCTTTACATTCTCTTTTAAACTTATGCACAGAAGTAGGGGATTGCTTTCTGGATTCCAGGTATATGCTCCTTTGAAAGGTCTTTTCTTAAAACTGGTTTGAGTTCTCCTTGAGATAAATGTTCCATTATCCAGGAGGGAAAGGCTCACTCAGAACGCTTTATATTAATCCAGTGGTTCCCACAGAAGCAATTGGTAAAACTCTTCCTGCTGTTAATGTGACCAGAGGTGGGTTTATCATTAGGTATTTCAGAAAGCTGCACCCCACATCTCACAGAGGTTTTGTCCTGGCAAATGGATATTGGGGTCACCGTGCCCCACATGCTCTTCACTATAATTTCACTTTCACCTCAAGTGAGATCCAGGGACCCAGTTTGCTGTTCCTGTCTGCCTACTGGCACTGGTTGGACTTGTCGTCCAAAACCCCGTCCAGCCTAAAGTCAGGATTTCACGTTTGCATCTGGTATCCTGGCAGAAAAATCTCGCAGAGTTCGGCATGTTTCCATTGGATCTTTGAACTAGTAGGTAAATAAATAGAAATCATTGTTTCTTTGCTGCCGCTAATCGTGGTGCCTCATCTAGATATTCCTCTAATGGATAAACTCTTTTGTAATAAATACACCACTTTGACAAGGTCGCCTCACCTTAACGGGAACATTTTGCAGCTAACCATCAAAGAGACCAAAAAAGCAAAGAGCCTGTCCCTGTCAGCGCTTTTGCATCCTGCTGCCTGTCTGTAAATAGACTCCCCGGCTTTAATTGACAATTTCTACATGCACTTACAACCAGACTTTGTGGGATGCTGAGTTTCACACTAGTTAAATGCAGTTACCACCTTTCCATGTAGATCTTGTTGGTGACTGGGGCTAAATCACTTTATCCAAGGCAATGTCTGTCCTCTCTGGTAGGAAAACCCCGCCCTCAGAGCCTGAGAGATGGCTGGGGAGGCTGCCAGGAGTGGGGCGTTGCATCGACAGTCCTAACCCTTCCCTTGTTCTTGTCACCCTCTTACCGCCTGACAGGTTATGGGGTGTGCTGATTGTCCCATAGCGTCAGTGGCAACAGAGGATCCTCGGCTGTTCTGTGACTTGGGCAGCTAACTGCTAAGAGACATACGTCCTGGAACAGAGACAGAAACTGCCAGTAATGACCCCATTGACATCTGTGATTGTGATACGCAGCAAAAACCCCAGGAGCTTGAGAAATGCCACTCAAAATTTAGTGCCAGCTGTGGAGCTCTGCTGCCCACCCTTTCTGAGGGTATTCAGCTGGAAGGGACAGGAACGCTTTGCTTTTCGTTACAGATAGGAATTGCAAAGCTAGCTAAGTTAAAGAAAACTATCTTAATTAGAAAAGGCACGAAATAGTTAAATATTAGGAAGTGTGATTCTAACGGCTGTGCCTGAAACTAGGACTGTGCTTTAGATGGTGGATTGCGTCCCCTCGTGTGACGTGTTTGGAGGATGTGTGCTGCAGCTCGTGTGCAGGATCTGCAATCAGCCAGGGGTGAGAGCCACGGGTATTCTCAAATCTAGTTACCTTTTTTGTTTCCTTCACTCTGCAATTATAGAACAACATTTCAAATCTACTCTTGTACGAAGTACTACTTCTTGTAATGTGCTACTTATATTTTCTTTATTTAGCTGTAACATTGCCTTATGTAATAAATCTGTTGTTTAAAAAGAAAACCCAAAACAAAACCCCCGTGAAACAAAAAAACCCAAACCCCCACACTCCATTGCAGTTAATCCCTTATGAAAGAGATATTTAGAAACTCTCTTCAGGCCTTGATCATCTATGTAATGTCCTCGATACGCCACATTTTCCACAAAGGATGATGTTGCTATTAATCTAGTCAAGAAATCAGCTCCAGAGGGGTGCAATATGATAGCAAGAAGCAAATATAAAAACCTCCCAGTCATGACATATGGAGAATCTTTTGAATATAAAATTTTCTTAGTAGTATCATGAAGGAGCTCTCTTCTAGCAATATGCCTTATGGTAGATTTATTACTTCAAGCTAATTTTTGAATATGAGCAAATATCATGGCTAGTGTTCAGGACTTACCTGTAAGTGGTTTAATACAACTAAATTTAAAATATACCATAAATATTAATGTATTGGAAGCTGGGGCTGGTGTGCCTGAAGTCTGAGATTCACTGCGTCACCTAAAGCAAAATTCTTCAAACTTAGTCACCTGCAGCTGGAGAGTTTATGCTTTTTTTAAAAAGTGCATGGGTGCTTCCATCATTGCGGAGTAAACATAGAACCTAATTGCTACATTTTTCAATTTGGGATATTAACGTGTAACAAACTCAAAGAACTTGGGCATTTTTAAATGATGAAAAAAGAAGCAGGTGTGGTACATAAACACAGGGGTTTGGGAAATTGCATTGAAACTGCTTTTGGCCTCCCGTGTGAGGTACCCAGATAGAGATGTGTTTCAGGAGCACAGGGGAATATTGTGCTTTGATTTATGTCAACAGATAGCATTATCTTTATGGACATTTTAATACCAATCTCTTTCAAAAACGCACATTGCTAGCTTTTCCATTAGCTTTCATATCTTACAGAGTTGAATTTTATGTTTCTTCCTTTCCTCTCTTTGCCACGCCGACTCTCTCCTCTCTTTTAATACGTTGGCAGCAGTCAGGCTGCTGAGGTCACAATCAATTTTATAAATCCAAGCATTTCTCTCGCCTATCAGTCCAACATAGAGGATGAATCTGTGACAGACTCACCGGCTGGTAGAGGTGATAAAATATCAGGTTATAATTTAATAAATAATATTAAAATATATAGATCATGTTCTGACAGATAAATTGCACCCGTTTGAAGTAGCAGGCCGTCACCTTTCCAAGGTAGAAGAAGCTGATGTATCTATTCTTGAGCCTCTGTTTCAATGACAGTTGTCGCAGTTTAAAACAAATGCAGCTTCTTGTGGTTTGGGGTGAGAAAATAAGGTGTGCCACAATGTGCGGGCTAGAAGACACCTCCAGGTTTGTTCAAGGGGGTCACAGTTAAAGAATAATTTAAAAAATTTGATTTGTTGCTATAGCTCCTATGCAGGCAGTGTCACCACACCTTCACTGCCCCAAGCATTCCCCCACTGACCCCCTTTAAGACAAGGAGAGCACCTCAGGTTTCAGACATTCTCACTTGTAGCTTTTAGCTGTGACACCAGGTCACTTCTTTTTGATCTCCTTTGACAGAGTTGCTGTCTCTGGCTTCCGTGCAGCCTTCCAGGAAAACCAGGATGTTTTGAAACAAAGGATTGACTCTTAGGAGCTTGGGACCAAATGATGAGTCACTCCTAGGACCAACAGTTTAGGAAGGACAGCAAGCTCTACTTGCTGCCCTATTAAATCTGTCTTAGCTCCATATCAGCAACTCTCACGCCCGTCCTTCTGTGTTGATCTCCCTCACTTCATACATAGTAACCTATCTCTTCTTTTGGTGTATTTGTAGCTGTCCATCAGTTTACAAGGTACGGATTCAGCTTCTCTTTTTCTACATTATAAAATGCAAGAATTAGTTTTAGGTGGGATTATTCACATCTAAAACCAGTGGCAAAGAAATCTGGGGAAAAATTAATCCCATTGAAACTGTTGCTTTTTAAAATATGAACTATTAAATGTTCAGTCTACTAATTAATTATGTTGTGTTTCCCACTTGGGACAGAGTGGCCTAAGATCAAGGATCATTTTTTTTCTTTCACTTTGTTTTATTTTTATATTTTCTCCTTTATTCAGTGCCATGTTAAAAAAATTAGGGTGTCATATAAGTTTAATCTGTTTTTCTCAGCTTCAAGAGACATAGTTAACAATCCTCTGTTAAAAGTTTCGCTTGGTCATCATGGCTTGTAAAATTAGTATCTTTTAGAATAGGAAAGACCATTATGATAATTGAGTCCAACTGTTAATACAACAGTGCCAAGTCCACCACTAAACCATGTCCTTCAGCACCACATCTACACATCTTTTAAATCCCTCCGGGGATGGGGCTCCCACCACTTCCCTGGGAAGCCTGTTCCAATGCTTGACAACCACTAGCAAAACAGTCCTTGGGACCAAAATGCCTTTTGGTCATGGAAAAGACCAGGGCTGTTAAGAGTAACCTTATATTAAAAAAAGTTAAGTCTGTATCAAGCATAAAAATGAACATGTTTTAAGTGCTGTGCAGTTCTGACAGGTAGGTGTGATGCTCTCTCTGCATCTGTAATTGTTAGAATTAGTGCCTGTTCTGTATCAAACTGCAAACCTTAGCGTTTTACTTATCAAAATATCTGTCTCTCTTCTCTGTTTCTGAAGTACAATAGCTACAACAGCTATAGGTGCACAAGGTCATCTCATGCAGAGCGATCAGACGTTTCATTTGCCTTTTTCTGCCTTTTTTTATCATTCAGTTTGGAGTGGAATCAGCCTCCTGCTCCTGGAACTTGGGGTCGTAGCGATTTCTTAATACCATGTATTACACCATTCCAGCTCTGGTTCTGAGCTTGGGGTTAGAACTTTTCTCTCTTATCTTCACCTCCGTTTCTAAGAAGTTCACTGCATCTGAAGGCCGAGCTCCTCGGGAGGTTCCACACTTCAGTGTCCATGCTGGCCTCACGTGTTTTAGAAACCGACTCTGGCAGGACCGCCTTGGTGGGCTATCCTGAAAATCCAGCACAGGCTGTATGAGCAGTACCTGCAATGTTCAACACTGACCACAAAAGTACAAATCAAGTTTGGCACCAAAGAAATAACAGCTGCTGGTGTTATTTAAATGATTAAAACCTCTCTTCAGCAGTAATGATCACACGCTGCCTTGACTGTGCTGCACAGCCAGCGCGTGTCTGCCACCGCCGGAAGGGACTGCCGGCTCCTTCGCCTTTCGCCTCTTGCTGAGAACGCTACTTAGTGCTGCTTGTGGTCACGGCTTTTCACAGCTTGGATTCTTGCCAGCTGGAAATTTCCCGAGACCACAAATCCATTTCACTTAAGCCACTGTACATCCATCAAATGCTAACAATATATGCTCTATGCTCTCATTTGTTCCATCCAGTTGCCGTTTGTAGAGACATTCGGATGGAGAAGGGCATGGGTCTGGACAGGCTCTACCATTCTTTATAACATCTAAAAAATAAAAATATATATATTGCATCTAATAACCTCTCCCTCAGGCGAAATGGTTGTCAGACAGGAGAGTTGAATTGTCCTGAGTATTCATGCATATCAGGAGTCTTCAGGAAGTGCCTAGTATGTGGTTTATTGAAACTGCTGTTAACTTCAGGGCAAGGCTCTATTTCTTCTTTTCCAGGAGCTATAAATTTCTGCTGGTGTGGAAGTGATTACTGATAGCCTCTTCTCGTCCCTTTATTTATCTGGTCCCTATGGCTACAGTGCTTTTTGGACTTGGCTTCCCACTTACAAAAGAGAAAGGAGGGTAGAGAGGAAGCCAGTATAAAGAGAGACAGATCATAGTTTTAAGCATACCTTAAGAGAAAAATTAATATTAGACAGCGTTTCCTGAAATCCCTATATGAAGCCATTGCTGATTTTCAGTAAACTTCAGATTTGCACGGAATTGAGCTCTCGCCTACAGACTGTGTACCTGTGCACTCTGTTGCTTTCAGGCCCTGAACTGTGTCCAGGAGAAGATGCTCACAAATGTTCAAGTAGAGGGTTTCTGTTAAAATTATTTCTACTTAAGCAGCGATACTATTTCTTCTTTATATGCTGGATATGAAAAGAGTTGTGGTGGTGAAATTGGCTTTTTAACTTACTATGCTGGATATCAGAGACAACAGGTTCACCGCAATTCAGGGATGTATCTGCTCTTAAGTGATTAACCTCTGAATGCTTCCTTTTATTGATGGCATGAACATACAGGTTCTGTTGCTGTGGGGTGGTTTGTGTTTGCGTTTTTTAGTTAATTAGTTAGTTTTTATTTTAATGACCCTTTTTTTGGACATCAGTGTGCAGCTCCACAGCTCTTTCTATTTTCTGCAAAACAATGTGCAATGGAGGATCTCCTTTATGGGAACTGATTCTGAACTCACGCCCTTGTCCTTGGACTGCTGCCGCCTATTTGTATCGCTAATCAAATGGTCTAAATCCCCCCAAAGTATCAGTCATGGACGTACTGATCCACGGAGCATCTGTGCAGTCAGGAGAGAATCGTTTGTGAGGTCCTCCCTTTCCCTCAAAAAGGTGTGACTGAAGAGGGTGAATCCTGCTCACTTACTCATGCAAAACCCGTCACTGACCTCACTGGTATCACTTGTGTCACCGATCAGGGTTCGCCTGAACATCTTTGGGGCAATTGCCAGACTTTGTGAACTGATATCCCCACCAACTAATCTGAATTTCTGACTGCTGGGAACGTGCAACACCCTTTGCTCAGGGGCGGCCTGTGAACACTTAGCTCTGCACCTTGGCTTGAAAACTTTCCTGAGAAATCTTAAAAAGAGAAAAGACAAATTCAAACTCTCTTACTGCTTGTTACATTTGGATTTAATGCAAAGTATGGTGTTTTATAGCCAGGGAAGATGACTAGATGAGGGCTTCTCAGAGTTCCATCACTTCCAATCTTCTGGCACGGTGCAGTTGCTGTAAGTGTTCCCTGAAAGACAGCGGTGCAGATCTTGAGTGGGGATAGTTATTCATTATTCTAGCCAATGGTATCGCAATAACTCAGTTTAAAACTTCTAGCCATGGAAAATTTTACCACTTGATAATATGTAACTACCTGTAAAAAGCTTTAGTTATAAACTCTCCAGAAGGAGGGGAAGGGAAAAGAAGGAATGCTGCTTTTTAGAGTTGTGTTATAACAGCCTTAGCTTGGCCCAAGTGTACATCACAGAATTGCTGCCTCTATCCATGATACATGTTCTACAACATTAACAGTATCTCATATTTTTTTCTTCAATCACATCTTTTACGTTACATATTTTAGGTAAATTCCATGGTTTTGTATAGTTCCTCGACAGGTAATGGCAGGAATTTTTATAGCGTGAGGGGGGAGAAAAGGCGGAAAAAGTATAGTAATAAAATTTATAAATGAATTTCCCACTCTTTGATTTGTTCCTCTCTGATAACTTCCCTTGATATCTGTAAATAATGCAAGAAGACAGAGCGTTTTCTGTAGGCAAGACTGAATTTTTAAGAGAGCTTTCAATGTTACATTTCTGACAAGATGCTAATGCAAATTTTCAGGAAGACGGTAGGACTTGTAAATACGGCTGACAAGTATTTTTTCCAGTTAGTTCCCACCTTTGTCATTTTCTGTATGACATACTTCTGTGTATTTTTGCAAGTTCTTACACACGTGAATTTAGTTGCAGAAAATCCTGGCAAACAAGGTGGTACCCGTGTCCCTTGTTTTTGAAAAACTTTTCCAAAAAAAGGTAAAACCTCACTTTTATACTGACTCTTTTTAAAATGAGAAAAGAGAAATTGTTCCTAGTGCGGAAAAACTGCTCAAATTACTTGAAAATATTTAACCTCAGGCGGAGAATAATATGGAAAATTGTGGTGGAGGGAGAGATTCAGACAGTTTTAATCAACCGAATAAAGGCAGTTTATAACGACAGTCAATCCCAACAAAAATTGTCACTATAACTCACCTGTAATAACTTGCTATACAGAGAGCTGTCAATACCAATCTACTTTAATAACATCTTCCTGCAAATAAAAAATATTTATATGGGTGTGCGAGTATAGAGCAGGTGAATGGCTCTGTGATGCTGTGTGTAAATCAGCGTGTTTCCATGAATAACTTGGATTTCTCTTCAGTTTGTGTACCTCTCTTTGGTGGATTTTCATCCCTTAAGAAAGAAGAATTTTAAAGTTAGAATTTAATGGGCATTTAAATGATTTAGGACAATGATTTTGTTTCTGTTTGTGGTTTGATGTATTTGTACAAAGCTAGAATCTTACCTTCTGGCATGCAATGCATTATTTCAGTAACAGAAATTTTACTGCGGTGTGGCTAGTTGTTATTAAATTAATTCTCAAAGTAGCTTCAATTTAAACTATATTCAATTTCTTTTATGTGATTTTAAAATATATCCAAGGGGAAACTATCGGTATCATTCAGTCCAAATGGGAACTGTTTTTTGCAATAAACTTTCTAAGTGATATCTTAGTATTTTGACTTATTACAAGATTCACATATTAAGTAACTAACATATGGACTAGCGAAACATGAATTTTAGTTCTGATTTTTAATTTTCCATCTAAATGTAAGTTGTATTCTATTTGTGGCTCAAATCATGTGCTTGAGTGCTCTCATAATTTCTGTAGTTGACAAATCCTGTTTAGGTAACTCTTCTCTTCCTCCTCCTCCTCTTTCAGAAGTTTACCTACTGTTGCAGAAAAAGGAAAAATAAAAATCTTATTTCTTGCAATCGTCTTGGTAATGTTCTGCCATAGGGATTATTTATTATGGAAGTGGTGAATGGAAAATGGTAGACTTTGTCAGGATTGGAATTGCACCCAGTGTACAGAAATATGGCCAGGGCTGTGTTACCCAGTGCTGGTAGGAAGTAAAATTGAATTTTGTGTTTAATTTTCCAGGTGTGAGTGGTACCCATTTTTATTACCATTAGTGGTAAATCCCATGTTTATGCCAAGATCTTGTGGAAGTTTGCTTTTGTAAACATTCAAATTTTGTTTGTTAACAATTTTATTTCTAATAGCATGAACTCATCATTAGTGTGAAGGCAAATTCTTTCAGGTGGCCTGAGTGAAAGTGATGCTAAGTAAATAAGCATTTTTGCTGTGTGCCAGCCATATTTTATCTCTGATATTCAGTCCGCTTCATTAGAAGCCACTAAGACCAATGTCAACTGAGCAAAAGGTGAAACGTAACTGTGAGCAATCACCCTAAACAATGCCATGTCAAACTGTGCTCAAAATTTATTACAGAAAGGGTTTTTCATGTTTTAAAAGGAACAGGCTTATTCAGGATGTCTCTCTTCTGTGTAGACCTGTATGTTGCTGAACATTTTATAAAGCAAGTGCTTTAGTAAGAGCGGTGAGAGAGTGTAGCATAAAAGGACGAGATGTCTGAGATTGGAGCGCAGCTGCAGCCAGTGCATTGCCTTGCGTGCCTCACACCGTTACTAGAAGTTATCAGATAACCCAAAACAGCAGGAAAAATATGCAAGAAATGCTATTTATAGGAGTACCTAATAGCAAACCTACCAGCCGATCAGCAGCGACCGGGAAAGCTGACAGGACACAGACCTCCTGAAGCTGGGGTGCCTCAGGAAGCCCAGATATGCAGTAATTCAGCAGCTGTCCGTCAAAAAGAAGTGGGGTACCTGCAAGATCATTTAATTCTATATTCCTGGGGAGGTAGCAAGGTTGCTCATCTCTTCAGGGAGATTTCTGGTTTCACAAATTGGATTGTTACTGTATTTTCCTTTTCTCCCAGTTCCAGTGAGGTTTTGCTCAGTCAAGACCATTTTATGACTCATTGGCTGTGAGCTGGGTCCTTAGAAAATGTAATTTAGTTTCTCAGGTTTCTGAGAAGGGGTGGTGGTCGTTAGGTGGTTTAAACAGGATCCTCTAGAAATTAAGAGCACCTGGAGTTACATAGTAGAGAGAATCTTCATGAAACATACACCCCTGCACAAAAGGAGTGATACAGAGTGACCTGCAATTTAAAAACCCCCACAATATTTCCCTGAAATTTTGGCTCTAGGAGGCAGTTATTTGCTATTTTGTGTAAAGAAAGTTAAATCTATCGACCAGGAATTAACTGTCCTAATTTTTATTAAATATTGGCGTTTTCTTTGACTAATTTCTGGAATATTTCCAAAAAATAGCTTTATTTTGCCAAATAACCGTAAGGAAATTTTAGGTAGGTGTTGGTAGGCTTTGACTCTCAGGCTCAGTTGACTTTGCCCAAAAGGTTCTATTTATCAAAACCAAAATATTAATCAAACAATACAACCCTGATGGAATTTGAAGGAGAAGGCCATATGGTGCTTCTGCAATCAGTCTTCCCTGGGACTTTGGAGATAGCTAAAGGACTTTCTACTAATTTATCATTACTAATAAGAGCCATGCCATTGTGTCATGCTATTGACAGATGATTTTGTTTCAACACTGATATTGGCATTTGGGCAATCCTTCCAATATGCTTAAGTGCTGCCTTTATCACTTCAATGACAAATACATTTACATTCTTTTCTGAAAAAAACCACACCTATCTGAGAGCTATATTTATGTAACATTAGGTTACTCAAGTATTTTAAATATATAGGCAGATGCAATAAGGTGTTTGGTCAAGCTGAAAATGCTGTATCATTCGGTGCGTGTCCCAGTGAGTTTCAGGTGGTGTAGCTCAATGTGCCTTTGGTACTAATTGTTTGGAAACTGGGTACTAATAATTTGAAATACTTGCTGTATTACTGCAGAAACACATTTTCAATCTATCTGCTCAGGTAAAACAACTCTTTTGAACTACTTCTCAGAAGTATTTTAATATGGTTGGCCGTTCTTGTTATTAAAAGTAAATATTTAAACTGTTTGTTCTCAAGCATCTTGAGTAATAATAAATGGAGAAGGTATGTTTCAGACAAACAACCTTTGTTGTAAAGAACTGAGGGCGGCTGGGTTTTGCAGCACGCATAAAGTGAATAGAGCCTTTTCAAGAAAGCGATGCGACTGAACTAATGGCCTTTGATAACTGGGGAACAAATTCAGCGCTTGCTGTAGCTAAGGGAGTCTTCTGCTGACATCAGTGGTGACTACCCAAGGCTGGAGGTAATAGGAAAAACTTAACCAGAAATAGATAGGAAGAGTCTCCCCCAGCTATGCTCTTGACTACATAAAAATCTATGTAACAAATAGTAAAGGAAAAAAAATTAGAAGAAACAAGGACTAAGCCTTCCATTACTTGATGTATCTATAGTGTAATGAGCTTAGTGAGTGTTAGGAATTAATACGACATCCTTTGAAATCGAGTCTTTACTTTGATTTTAGAAGGTTTAGAGAAACACTGCGAGTTTAGGAATAGAGATCAGCAGTTGCTGTTTCCAGGACTGGGACAGTAATTCCAGAAATGTAAAGCAAACTGTGGTACTAAGAAAAAGAGAGGAAATCTTGCAAGTAACCTAACAGATATATCGTATTTGAGAAACAATGAGCAGCACATCATAGATCACAAAGTATTTCCAAGCAGTGTTTCAAACTGATAAAGCAAACCAAGAGATTTTTGGTGGGAGGAATTCAGCAGCCTGAAGTATAAGTGGTAAAGTAATAAAATATGGTTTTGTGCTGCAGTACCTAAGCAGACTGTAATGTAAATGGGGAAATACTAGAAACACAAAAATATCATAGGTTTATGTTTCTTTTTCAGATTAATATCTCATTACACTTCTCAAACGTGTTACTTTTCACCAAGAACTGTATGAATCTGTGGGTCTTTACTTAATTTGTAAGTACAGCCATTTAACAATGCAATGTTTAAGAACTTAAAATTGTGTCAAAATCAGTGAAACATTCAGATGTGAAATTTTTGCAAATTAAATACAACTTTTGTGCCTGCCTCATCGTGGTAGTATTAGTGAAAGGGTAAGAATCATTGCTCAAGGCTCTATACATTTGAAAGGCGTTTCTCAGGCTTGAAATTATAAACGATACTGGAAAATTGTAATATCTTGGAAACTTGAACAAAATTTTGGCAGAAGTAACTCCTCAACCAGTGAAGTGAAATTGAGAATAGGGAGAGAGTCCTCATCAGCACAAATAGTTACAGCTTTACAAGTGAAGAAACGCGTAGAAAACTGCTGAATCTTCAAGCGATGTTGGGAATTGGTAGAGTTACAAAAGGTCACTTCTGACCGAGTAAGTTTTCCAGTTAAGAAAATATTAATAGAACTTATTACAGTACAAATATTGCTGTAAAGTGGTCAAACTAATCTAGGAGAACTGTTAACAAAGCATAAAGGTCAAAGTAATTTCTGTGGAAAAACGTATCAGCATTTCTCTGTGTGAAATAGTTTATATCGCAGCCTCAAGAGAGTATGTTACATATTTTGCCAAAAACGGTCTCAAGGCAGGGAGACGAGCTGGCTGCTTTGATACAGATCTTGATATAGAACTGCTAACCTTCCCCGAAGAGCATCAGGAGCATTCCTCACCTCTGCTACACTGATCCTCTGCTCCCAGGACCTCTTCTTCCTTAATTCTTTGCTGAGGAATTGGAAACTAAGAGAGAACAGACCTTTCCTTTGCTTTATTTTCACATTTCTCTTGCTCTTTGTCTCCTGGTGGTATTTATCAACCTGAGCATATGTCAGCCTGCCAGAGGACTCTAATAGCTGCCTCACTCAAATCGATTTACCAAAAATCAGCCTTGTGCTCTGCCAGTGTTCAGTGCTCTGCAGGGCAAGACCCACAGAAATGTGGCCACGCTACTGACTGAGCAAGTAATTCTCCTTTCAAGCTTTCAGTTTTTGACATGGTAGAGGCTCTAATTGTAAACTTCCAATCCTCTGAATTTAGTATAAAGTTTTCCACATTCAAATACCTTTTCCTAGCTAGAAAATTAAATTAAAGAAATGGAACTACTGTTACAGTTCTGTACAGGAGTGCTAATAATATCAAATATATAATTCTTAGGGGAAAAATTCAAATATAGTAGGTGATTAGGGCGGTATTACTGGCTGGCAAACGAAAAATTACTGTAAGCTGAACAGCAGGATGTAAGGGTATTGTGGTGAATTATAAAAACATTTGGCACATTGCTAGAGTTTCTCTCTATGGTACTGTGTTATCTCATTTCAAATATTGTAATTAAAATTGAACAAACTTTGAATTAATGTAGCTGAGACTTATCTTCCCAAATGCACTCTAAAATTTTCCTCTGTCCTTATTTTGCATAAGAGAGATTGAGGAGAGAGAATTGCCATAAAGTCCTGAAATTTCATTCTTTGGTTACTACTCTGCAAGCCGAGTTCAAAATCTGTTGTTGCTCGGGCCCCTCGCAGCATGGTGTTTATCAAATGGTTATCAAACATAATGACCCTGCGAAAAAGATTTTTTAATTCGGTAGTTTTGACCATTTCAGAGTGGGTGGGAAATGCACTTACTGTGAAAGCCTAAGGGGAGATCTCTAAAGGAATTGCATGTAATCTACTTCACGCTTTTTTTCAGGAAAGCAAGCAAAACCATGTTTGTAATATGGTTTTATCAGTAGCAGCAGCCCAGTTTACATCTTGGAAGAGGTGATGGCAACAATTGTGAAGGAATAAAGATTAAAATTGTATTTTTGCAGTTATTTATAATTTCTGAAACCTGAACAATTTACAAGACACTATTATATCATTTAGGGAGAGAAAAAAAGACAACAGGGAGTGTTCAAAGGGATCAGGAAGGTTGGTTTTGCTGTGATTATTTCCAGTTTTTCCATAGCCTGTTGGGATGCTGGTGGGGACAGCCTGATTCCCTTTGGAAATGCCTGCTGCCGTGCTCAGCCCCACTGTGTGGGCACCGCAGTTCCAGAAGGGTGAGATCGGCAGGAAGTTGATCCGGGAGGAATTCTGGCAGAACTTGCCTGGGAATAGTTTAGGTGACTTGGAAACCTTCTGTTTTGTAAAAGAAGAAACTACAAACCCAAATACAGTAGAGGATTTACGGGAGGAAAGCTACTTGCCAAACCTTTTAGGTCTGGTATGAGGTTAGGGTACCTTCCAACAGTTATGTCTTGGTTGGTGCTGTTACTCAGAAAATACCCCTTGCTTCCAAGTTTAGGTAACAGAGCATAACATAAACACGGTTCCCCAGATGTCTCTCACACACTCTCTGCCTTCACAGTATTCAAATCTGTGGTTCCCAGACATTTGAGCGCTGGCCTGTCACAGGCCGTTCTGCCAGACAGAAATGGAGAATAAAAGCGCTTACAGCATCAAACCAGTCTATTTGGAATGTGTGGAATACGATTGTTTTGGTTCTCACTACCGAGCCTTTTCCATTCAGTGTATTCTCTACCAATGGTATCTGTAAAATAATATCATCTATATAGAACCACTTTTCCTGCCTAACTTTTTTTTTCCTGCCTTTCTTTGACATAGCCACATACAGCTAAGAGAAACCTTGCAAAAATCTCTACTGTTTTTCTGCTATAGAAAATGTCTGGCCTTCAATAAGATATGAATACCTCATCTTTTGGCCAGATTCTCATTTTCTTTGCTCATGGTACTTATTCCATCTAAAATATATCCATCTAGCTTACAAGCGCTAGTTATTTTTCATTTTTAAGTCCTCAGTGGGCAACTAGAACTGTAAAGGTGCAAGAGAAATAAGGAAACTTCTTGGAAACTGACTTGTTCAATATGTTATTGCTATGGAAGGCTTATATGAGAAAAGTCCATTTATCATGCTTCAAAGGTAATGAAGAAATGCTGTTGATACAAGGAGACTCCAAAGAAGTATCTGAACATCAACAGCAGCATGTCATTTCTTTTAAAGCTTCTCTTCCTCTTTGATTAGATTTTTTTTGTTGTTTTTCCAACTTATGCAAGATCTGCAAAGTCAGTCATGAAGCTGGTTCTTTCTGCAGTGCCCTCCACAGACCTAACCTCTTATTTTTTTGTTCTAACTGCCCTGCTTGAGTAACTGCTAGTGAAGACATGGACCCCTGGTAGCTGTAGGCAGATTATTAACTCGACTTCCCTGACACTTTAAAGGGGTAGGTGATGATTTTAGCTTCTCTATCTGTCCAGTACTGACTGACAAAAAAGTTGATTTCCCCAAGGCTGCTTTGACTAAATTTATAGCATATCTCTGGCAAAGACTTTGTATTTAGATCTAATTTATGTTTGTGTTGGTTTTGCTTTCTCCTGCCCTGGAACTGACCACAACAATTGGTTTCTTTAACTGGGTTAGTGGAGGTTTTTCCCATCTGCTGCTTTGCTGTTGTGTCTACTGATGCTCTTGAGTAAGGACAAAATCTTGAGTAAACTGAGGGAGGTTACTCTAAGTGTACCATTTTGCTGATGCTTCCTCAATATTGGATGTTAGTTTCAATAGTTAAATTATTTAGTTGTATCCTTAAGAATGTGATTTCATCTGGAAAAATGGAGCATCCTTCAGGTAAGCTGGAGATAATTACAGGACCTCTACAAATTCCTTAATGCATTTGAATAGACCAGTATATTGGTCTTTGAATTTTTAAATGCTTAGAAGTACATCAATTCACTAGACAGCAAAAAAGGAGAACAAAAAGAGTTCTGCCTCAAATAATTTTATGTCAAGCTTCATACCTATTCCAGGTTGTGTCTTTAACCTACAATCAAGTTTTCCCACAGAGTATTGGCTTCTTTATTCCTGATGAATAATTTTGGCTGGCAAAAGTTCTTAATACCTTTCCTGGGTTTTATTTCAATTCTTTAGCAAGGAGTTGGTAGTCATTTATGCTGAAATTCATACAGTGAAGCACGTGATAACTTTCTCAAAGGTGTAATTTCAGAAGACATTGTTCTTGGGATCTGAGTGAATTATAGATGAGTATTTTATTATTATCTATTTCTCACAGCTTTTTCTGTGGTACTTTCCCATTTTTTTTGTGCATGTGTGAAATACCACTATCTTAGATAACTTAATCTATGGTCAATAGCAATAAAATGAACATTCATGCTTGCTTTAAAGAACGTGTTTCTTTGGTTATAAAATACCATTATATGTTTAAGACATTTTCTTCTTAAATGAGGATTACCTAAAATGTTGAGTTACAAAGTTATCACAACCGATATATTTCCTTTTGAAACCCCCTAAATTAATTGCAGTGGCTGACTACTGGCAACCCCTGGCAAGGTATCAGATCTTTTTATTTTATTTGCCATAGAAACTCGTGATTTGCATCACTTGATAATCAGCTCTCTGGCTCTAAATGAGATTGGGCTTTCACTGCAGTTGTGGAAGGCCAGTGGATTTGTACATGGAGTATGAACCAGAGATCGACCTTTGCAGTGCTAATTGGGAAGCTGTTCCAAAGCTCTTTGGCTTCATCTCTCGAAATCACCTGTTTTCACTTTTTCTCACATTCCCTAGTGCTGTCCTTTCCATTTTTCTCTCTAACGAGTCACCTCCCTTGATTTGTGAGTGTGTGTCTCAGAAAGGTGTGCTCAAAACACACACAGATAAATCATGAGTAATGTGGTATTTATTAACGTGACGCTTTCGCAGACACCTGCCTTTCCCGATTATCCAGGCTGTAAGCTATTCAGAAGGAACAAACCGGTACATATACGCCTTTATTGTGTCAAGCAAAGGAGGCTTAATCTTTAGTTGTGACTCTAGTGCGTTCCACAGCAGTAGCCTTAATCTGGGTTAGAACTGGTATTATGTGCTGTCCTGTGCCACAGAGCCGTGAGGTTCCTGTGTGATAGAGGAGGTTAGAAACTTGGGGGTTTTGGTGTCATTAGAAAGCATGTGTTTATAGTTCCTTCTTGTGACTTGGATCTTGAACGACTATGACAAAGTCCCAGGGAGTTCCTCAGTGACTCTTCTGTTGAATGTCAGAGTGTCTGCCTGATTTCCGCTTGTTGCTCCTTTCTGTCCTGTACTCCCAGGCATCAACTCTTCACCTAATCACAAAGCCTCCATAAGTCTTGCTGGAGACCTGGACACTTGTTATGTTATTGCAGTGTCCCGATTTATGGATTCAGCATGCCTTTCAGTGTGCTAAATTCTGCTATCAATTTGCATTGTAATTGCTCATAACTCAAGCTATATTGTAATGCAGATGAAGATGTTTATTTACGACTTCCAAAATAGTCAACATTATTACAGGTTTTTCTGGAAGACATATGAAGAGATGAAAGAACAACCTCATTTAACCAGCTTACGCAAAATTAGAGTGGAGAGGTTGTGCTATCACTTGTAACTTGCTGACACGTGTCTTTGGAGACGCTGTATCTTGTTGCATGCAGCAATCACACATGCAAGAGACAATCCCTTTCAGAGCTGATCTCCTTTTAGAAGGTCTCCTGTAGGAGGAAGCAGACTCAATGTTTTTCTTCCAAACTTGTTGTTCAGGAAATAGCCTTGTCAGTTGTGTTTTCCTAAACTACCTTTTTCTCTTCCGTGGCGATGCAGATATCTCTTGATTAGATCAGATGCCGGCTCCTGTCCTTGAAAAACCAATTACCTCCCTGTAGTTGACTCAGCATGAATCTGAATCTTTCAGGAGTAGGATTTCCTCTGCCGAACTTCATAGTCCTTCAGTTTGTGTGTTTGTAAACATGGCTGATATGTACCACTAAATGGGATAATTACTTCCAGTTTATGAATAGCTTATAAGATGAAGCACAACAATAATAAAAACAAAACCTCTGGGAGGGTAGCATGTCTGAGATGATGATTTGTTCCCATCTTCTTTATCCTAAAGATACTGGCAAGAGATATAATTAGGAGATTTGAACCTCTGTTCCACTAGCTACCAGGATTTTCCAATTAAATAATAATTTAGCCTTTGCATCCTTACTCCAGCTTAAACATCCTTAGCACAGGAGGACTGTGGTGTTAATAACATGCAACACTCAGAATCTGTATTAGCTTTTTTGGATCTGAATTAAGCTGAAAATAAAGGTAATGCAGAATGATGAGCATTTGAAAAAAATAGCACTAGGGTTCTAATTTGGAATGAAGTTGCAACTATTTCCCAACATATGATCTCACATAAAGGCCTTTTTCTATAGAGAAGATCGTTACCGAGGTGCATGGAATTGATTCCTCCTCTAGCAGTTCAGTTGTGGGCAGAGTGCCCAGACTAAATGAGCTTTTAAAGCCCTGCACTTAGAGTGATGCATTTTGTCCATTATTTTTTCTAATGCTTGATTGATTTGATTATATTTATCAAATTAACAGAAATTGATTAGTAGTCCTCCATTTCAGAGAACTGCCAGAAAATAGCTACATTGGCGGGGAGGAAAAATGCTTAGTTGTCTGTCAGAAAGGTATAAATGACTTTGTAATCACAAAGAGACAAAGGGGGAAAGTCTGAGCTTTGTTTTCCTCCTCAGATGGGTTTAAATATATGCAGATAATAAAGTTGCTAAATTACTAGACCACTTTATTAGCCAATTTTACCTAAGGAAAAATTGTCCCAGCCACTGCAAGTACTCAGAACTATTAAAAAACCTCATTTTACACTTTCTGAATTTAAAAAGTAAACAAAATAATGTCAGGTACAGACAGAGGGTGAAAGATTTGAACGCCACTGCTCTCAGGAATGTTCCTGAGCTCTGTCATCTTTCTGATTTTGGATAATAGCCCTTTCCTACTTACAGGGAGTGGGTGAAAGCAAGTGTAAAACCCAACCTTATAAATACAGGCTGTTCCAGTGTTTTGTGGACCAGTTTCTAAACCAAGCTGTACAAAAAGAAAGAAAAGAGATAAAAGGCTGTCTGACACTTCATGTCATTCAATAACAATGTGCTTGAGTTTACTTTAAATAGAATGAAATCATTCCTGTGTTTTTTTTGTCAGCTTGATCCTAAATGAAGAGCATTCTGTGTTTGTTCATTGCCATTCATGTAATACTCCTGTGGAATGCCCTGTGTTTAACAAATGTTAATTTAATCTCATTGCATACTTATAACGTGATAGCTATTATTCATAATTTCTCCTTGAAGACTATAAATGAGAGAGACAGTGATCCTTTTGAAAGTGGTAATAAATGGTCATTTAGGCCGCACATTCAGGTTTAATACAGTTGAGTTTTCATTACTCCAGTGATAGGTAGCACTAGTTTTACAGTGAGTATGAGCCCATATGTACTGTTCTGGGTGATATAACTACATGAATGCAGTGAGGGTGTCCAAATCATGCTTTTAAAGCAATTAATTTCACACATAAATTACCACGATTAAAAATTAAACATCAAATAAAATAAGGAAGAAAATACTGAAAAATATGTATGTGCTATGCCGTTTCCTTAAATAAAAAAAAAATACTGAAGGGTAATTTGAAATAACATACCTGTTTTAGAATTCTTTTGAATTGCCTGGATTTATGTACCTTCTAGATGGAGCCTGACAGACCTGATGTGTAAGAAGTTGCATTCAGTCTTGTCTCATCTTCCACTAGAATTATGAAGAAGAGAATATTTATTTCCTGAGACTGAAAACCATCCATACTCAGCCACGCAATTTAATGAAATACTGCTGAATTTCAGAATGAATCATGCTCATGACATCTAGAGAATTCATCTGTAATATCTTTGGAATACTTGATTATAAACTTGATACTAGTGACTTATGAGATATTACTCCCAGCGTTAGGGTGTTTGTTTTGTTTCCCTTGCTATACATTCGGCTTTGGCATTTGAAAAGTTAGCGACAAGAAGCAATGGAATGATTTTCAGTGTTACAACAGGAGAAGTGAAAAGCGTGGGTTCAAAGAAGAACTGAGTTATTTTAATCTAACTGCGGGAAATAGAAGGTTTACAGTCTGTGTTGCAAGAAACTCAGTTTGTCTTATTTCTGTCTTTGAATGTAATGGGCATTAGGGCAGGACACAGCAGTCACCCAAAACAGGCTCCTTTCTTCAGCTGACCATCCCCATTTTAGATAAGACTTCTAGGAAAAACAAACAAACAAACCAAACCACTTGATTTTAGAGTTCCTCCTGAGAATAGCAGTCATGAAGGATGCCGCATTTTCCATGTGCATGAAAAAATAACATGGGGTTGACTGTAGTTGACAGTCTTGAGAGTGTGCCATGGGATGCCTGAAGGTGACATGGTCTCAGGTGATCCATCTGGAGATGAGTAAAGGTGGCTTTATCTGGGGAGCCAGCACCACTGGACAGTAAAGCACGTGAGGTGTTTTCTTGGAGGGCCAAGGGAACCAGGTTACTCTGGATACCTCACGCTGGAGGATATCTGGGATGACTCAACACACCTGGCTGGGCCAAATAAGGTAGAACAATTTAATTTGGCATTGGGATCTTTCACTTTAGGCAAACTTGAGTTGCAGCAGCTGATGTGGGGAGGAGACTGTTGCAGGCAGCCAATTTGTGGAGGCCACCTGTGATCACAGGAGGCTGAGAAACATGATAAATGCCAGACATCCACCCTCGAGGGGAACAGGGATCAAGAGAAACAGGGTTGTTTCAAGGCAAAAGCAAGACACCAGCTTCTACCTTTCTGTTCATGCTAACCTGGTTGGTTTTGAGGATCCTGGTGCAGTTTGCAATGCTGGGACCGTTGTCCTAGTCATGGGATTAGTGAATAATGAGGGCATGAAAAAGAGCAAGGTGGGTAAAATTCTGTCTATAGCATGTAATGGAAGTAGGTATCCATTTTCAGATATTCTCCAGAGAGTACTGCAGGAGAAAAACCTAGAGGATGTAATTTTCCTGTCCTTGCTGGGAAAGGACACGGTAATAGGAAGAAGAAAATTGTGTGGTTGTCTGCAGGACAAGCTGAGATTTTTTCACTATTGAAACAGACTTTTCTCCCCATATGTCTTAAATAGACCTTTGGTGTCAAAATTCAAAGAGAGAAGCATAAAAACCCATTAAGTAAATAGTTTTAATAACTGCCAATGCACTGTGCATTCATTTTTGGTGGTCAATTGTGCTTGGAATATAAAGTCACGTAGTGATAATATGATCATACTATTATTTAGGGACTCTTCCTGGATTCAATTCATTATGAAAACAAATAGATCATTGTAAATACCTCCCACCTCGATCTCCTAAATAGATTGTTGAATTTGTTCTGTGTTGTGCAAGCAACTTTAAGGAAGCCAGTTTGGCCCCTTCAGTACTTTCATTATAAAGTTTAGAGTTTCTAAGCTGCCCTAAGGGTTACAAGATTTCTGGTGTCTGTTTATCTAACTTAGGACTTACTGCCTTCCATATTCCTAGAGTTAAGTGCACGTAAACAAAGTGTACTGGTTTGGTTTTGTTTTTTTGAAGATAGTCATCACAGTAAACTACAAATTAATCCCTTTATTTTATGTCTAATCTTCCCTTATTAGAGTTTGATTTCCAGTCATAGAGGACAAGGCAGAAGGAGATTGATCAGAAACTTTCAGAAAACCCATAAAACAATCTATTGGGATACTAAAGCACTTTCACATAGTTGCTTTTGTTTGTTTGCTTGCTCTTCAACCTTGCTTATTTCTTTGCTGCCAGAAGAATCTGTGCCTTTAAACTCCAGCTGAGCCTATAAATGAATCAGACTTTTTCCGTCATTCTGTAAAAATAGCTGACAATTCAGGGAAATGGCAGTGGAGGAGCATAGCAGTAGCACTTTGATTAAAACCAGTGATGCACTAGGAGCTTCTTGCACTTAATTTAAAAAAATATTATTTCTAGGTCAATAACGTGATTATTGATAATTATTGGCAAAATGAACATTTGACCTCCCCAAAACTGATCTGTCTTCTCTAGATAGTGAAAGCTGATATGTAAAAAGAGCAGGAGGAGTTTGACTTGGATGAGACCGGGGAACTATGAAGTTCTTGTTCTACACGTAACTCCCTGCACGGAGTTATGATTTGCCCTTTCATACTCATGAGTGGCCATTTATTGACATAAATGGATGTCTTTGTGAGTGTTTCTGAAAGCAGGATTTAGCTTTTTGTATGTAAAGATTATATAGCATTAGGGAATAAAAGCAGGGTGTTTTTTTTCTCTCATATAGGGTGCAAATGGCTGCTTCTTTCCACGATGCATCTGGGATGCAGGAGGAGACCACGCGGAGGATTCTGGGGCAAGGTACGTTCCGTGTATGTCTATTAACTAGTCGAGTTAACGAGCGGCACTGCTGTGGGCATACCGTGCGTATAGGACATGCAAGGGTCTCTCTCTCGAGCATGAAACATTTCTGTCCCATCTATCTCCTGAGGACGCAATATCTGGGATTTTGCCTGCTCCTTGGCTCAGGTTAGAGGAACCTAGCAGGTATTCTGGGCTGCTCGTGGCTAACCTTTATTTTGAACATTTTGGAAAGCAGAGAACACTCAGGTCTTTCATATGGTTTAAAGGCAGGAAATGTGATGAAAATATTCCTTCTACATAGCTGCAATCCTAAATGCGTGTTTCTAATGGAATGTTTTACAAAACTTGGAGAAGTCTGGAAAATAGATCTCATTTCAATTTTCTTTTTTTTGTTTTTGTTGGAAATGTGCTGTAGCTGAAGATCTGGAATGTGATTCCCCCCCACCCCTTGCCCTTTACAATAGACTTGTAATTCAAAGGCTAAATTGTATTTAGAGTGGAATTGCTGTCAGTATAATTTTTTCCTATATAGCTACCATGATTTTTATTTAATTTGGATGTAAAGAGCAGCCCCAAGTCCAAGTTCTTGCTAATAAACTGGCTGTGTATCCCTAGAATAGTTACTGTGTCAGTCGAAATGCTGGAGGCGTGCAGATAACATCAGAAGAGGGAGGGGCTGTGGGAACCAACCAGAATTAGCATTAAAAAATTGACATCTATGAGACTGCAATTACTGTAACATCATAACATGGAGACATTGCAATTGAAATTGTAATGGCTTAGATGTCAATGGAGTAAGTCAGTGAAACAACTTCAGATAAATGAGTCAAGAATTTTAATGGCATCATGTTGGTTGGCTTGAGAATTATATTTTAGGAGTACCGAATCTATAGTTAGCTATTAAAAATGCTGTCAAGTGTGGCTGCTGTGCATAGCTGCTGTTTTGCAGTGTTTAGTGTTTTGGATCTCCGCAATTTTTTTGGAGATTGTTAACAAAGGAAAACAAGGCTAAGCCTGTAAGTGTCATTGTCTTTTTTTTCTTTTTCTGTTTTTAATTCAAGTTCTTTACTCAGAAATGTTTTAACCCACTGAAACTAAAAGTATATATGTAAAAAATATTAAAATAATCTCATCCACCAACTTAGATCTTCCCAAAATTAACCGAGTCCAAGAAACCCAAACATGTCCAGAAGAAGAACCACTCCACCTACCTCTGTGCTTCACAATGATGATGTCAGGAAGGTGACTTTGGGAGACAGAAGGAAAATCCTTACACAACCCCAGGAGCTTCTGTATTTTTCAATGGCTGCTAGCACGGTGGTTTCAGAAAGGGCTGCTTTTTTTCTAACTTGTGTTTAGGAGAGGAAAAGGATTAATACAAAAAGAAAGAGGCATTCAAGGGGTTGTAGGTAAAGGTGTTCAAAAAGGAGGCGCGTGTACTTGCATTTCATCAAGGTGCTGCTATACTTTCCATCCCAAAGGAGTTAGGCTCTTAATAGAGTTCACCCAGATTTCTAAAAAGCAAGTTGTGTTGTAACAAAGTAAAAGCTTAAACTCCAGAAAAGAGAGTAAGTAAGAAAACAGCTACTTAGAGATGGGTTATGTTGCATCTATATTAAACAGAAGAGTAAAAAAACCTCATGAGGAATTCAATTTAGAAAGACCGAAGGAAAGCAATGTAATTAATAACGGAAAATCTTTGAGATGATTCTATATTTGCTTAATAAAGTTACCTGTATGAAAAAAGAGATTTCATAAAGGTATCAGCAGTATCACATGGCATTTTGCTAATAAAATTGTACAAAACAATATTATTAAAGCTTATGTTGAATGAATTAAGACTTTTCTGTTTGACAGACTTCATAAAGTCCATGTCAATGGCAAAGCACCACTGAGTTCCAAAGGGAGAGAGATTATGCCTGGTGCTGCTCAACCTTTCCGTCATTCTTCTCAAAGTACATGGTATAATATCTGAGACCTTGAAAGACATGAAGGCTACAAATGTAGAGCGACAGGGAGTGTCTGGAAAAGCACACTGGCTCTGGAAGAGATCTGAAACACCTTGGATCTCTCGGAATGAGCGCGGCAGGGTCAAAACCAGGGAGCAGTTGGAGAAGGGCGATCATTTTATTGCTGCCCCAGAGTACAACACTGCTGACATTAATGCAGCCATGCTGTATTCCTGCCTTTCAGGGGACTGCTTTTAAAAATGATTGTTGAAAAACTGGAGGCAATGCAGAAAGAAGCCATAAGGGTGGAAGAAGGCCTCAGACTAAGCAGCTTGACTCAGTCTCTTTAATTGCAAAATTAGTAAATGAGAGGGGACTTCCTTAAAGTTTAAAAGAGAAATAATAGCAGGCAGTAAAGAGCTCTTCAGTTGTTTTAGCCGAAGAATCAGTACTTAGAAGCTAGGGCATACCTGTTTCTGCTGGAGAAACACAACTTTTAAAAACTTTTCAACTTCTTAAAATAGCTGGTGGTTAACATCTGAAATCACAGGGAACAGGGGGAGAAAAGTTACCTGAAGAAGCAGAAGAGTTCTGCCTTTGCTGTCTAGACAAGGCTTGGATTTCTTTCTGAAGCATTAATCCTATTTAAATAGAAGTTATTGGATTTAATTAAATTTTTGTGTGGTATTTAAGATGCTGTGATCTATAGGAGAGCAGACTACAAATAATCCAAAGGTGCTGTCAGCTCTGAAAGGCTCTGAAACTGTGAAAGTTCTGGTGGTTATTACACACTTCCAATCACCTGCTGCTTAATTTTGAGTATATGTATGGACACTGCTTGATATCTACCTGAACGAGTGAGAAAATACTGGTAGTGGATGCAAATTCCATCATCTCCTGACACTTGGGTTTTTTTGGTTTTTTTTTTTTTCCTCCAAACTTGTGCCAATGAATCTTTATTTTTGCTCAGTTCCCTTTGTCAATCACTGCACAGGAATATACAAGTGTTTCATTTGAAGGGAGTACTCTTCTGTCAGAAAGTTGACCCCACAGTATCTACTGCTTGCTTGGATCAAGGTATGACATTTCTCCCAAAGGAAATAATTCATGTTTATTCCTTAGTCATTATGTCCCAGGTTCTTACAGATTTGCAGTTAGGTAGCTGCCAGGGAAATGAACAGGAGTTGAGTGCCAAAGTGATCACAGATGTGCTCGTGAGGATCTTCTCTTAAGACACATTAAAAGAAAGGGGAGCCTTTTTACTGATGTAGGTGGAAGCTGAATTGCAGCCCAACAGTGCATGACTATCATAAATATAAGAAGAAAAAAACCCCAGAATTTAAACAGTTTGAGTTTATATATGTGTATTTTTCTGTACTTGAGATTTCCTGAAACCTCCTTTTAGCAGATACAAATTAATAAAGTTTTTATAATATGACGAACACTTGATACAAACTGATTGAATTCTCGAATTCTGCCTTGTTACATCCTTTCATCTCCAACAGAAGTGATGGAATACTCCAAATTTTGCCCAGGATGTAATACATTCATATGGAGACCTTACCTAAATCAGAGCAAAACAAATGCCCCTCATTATGTTCCTGCTGTTACACCTTGACCCCGCGTTCAGCACAGCCCAGTGCTGGGGAATGTGCAGCCAGACAAGTGACCTGTCTTTCCAAAAAAGACAGCAGCAGGACAGAATCAAAAGCCTTGAACTTTCTGGTAATGCCAGACCTCTGTCTAAATCTCAAGCCAAAATTTGTGTTATAATACAAATATCGTACAAACTTGGAAACACTTTGGTTTTTTAAAAATATCCTGGTGGTTCAGTGTAATGCAAAGAACAATTAATATACGTGTCAGGAAAATGTTTTACTTTTAAGGTCTGAATAGAATTTTTGAAGGAAAGTGAACATTTATTTGAATGACACTGAATGAGAGTGGATCAACATCACAATTTCACCCATTCTATTTTGAAACTCCTCATTCATCTGTAATTCTGTACTTGCTTTGCAATTACAATGCCTGGAATTCTGAGCTTTTAGTGGCAAGCCAGAAACTGTGCGTATAACATAGCCATGAATTTATGACCCAGTGGTGTTTCAATACTCTAATATCAAATGGATGGATTTTTAAAGAACTTTTTCTATGCTAACAGATTATTCAGAGCACACTGAGAAAAAAATCAGATGAAAATGAAAGTTACTGCAATGAGAGCAGCATGTTCATACTTCAGTAATGAACTAATATACAAAAAGCATCAGCTTGAGATTTTAATGACATCTGCAGCCAAGGAATTGTCTGTAAATTATTAAACCACCTTGGCTACCCTGTGTGTTTCTGCTGAGTCTGTGGCAAAACATCTCTGAGTTTTGCCACAACACCTCCTCTAGTAATATCTACACCTTTTGACTTTATGATATAGGGATCAAAGCGAAGCTGTTAATGCTGATAATGTCCCAACATTAGCCTTTGGGACATTAACGCTAATGTTAAAGTCCCAAAGCCATGCCCATCTTCTAGTTTTTTCTCCATACTGCTAAACTAGTTTCACATAAAGGCACTTAAATTGCATTTTTCTTATGTATGAAACAAGTATTGAGAGAGACTGTAGGAAGCCAGCTCTGCCTCTCCCGGTCCTGGTTTTCTGTGGGAGGCAAGCAGCAAAAGCGAACAGAAAGAAAGGAGAAGGGAAGTGCTAAATGAGTATTAGTTTAACCAGTATATTGAGTATGAAGCTATGACTGTGTGTACGATCCGTAAACTGTCCTACTATGAGCATTGCAGAAGCTCTGAAGTCCTTGCTGCATTTCCCATGTCTGCTGTAGCTCATTGATTGGCAAATGGGGCAGGAAAGGCTTTTAATTAAACTCATATGTGATGCCTCTGCTCTAAATTAGTGCCAAATGGCTGGGCTCAAGGTGTTGTGCAAATTTCTTAAGCATGTCTAACTCTTCCTCAAGCTTAAACTAGGGGCAGAGAAACATTAATCTCCATAAATACTGTATGTACCTTTTAACAAATGAGAACCGATAGTTAACTTAGAAATTCTCAACAAAGGGTCTTCTTCATTGTCTGTCAAAGTGAGATTTTTCTAATATGCAGGACATGAGTGTGCGCCAGTGATATTTCTGCTTAGAAAATGACTAAGTATATTCATATATTTTGCTCTTTCCTTCCCCTCTTATGACAATGATCAAATGGCAATTTCAGCTCTAAAAATCTGTATTAAATTGCATGTGAATCTAAGCTCAAATTCTAAATGCGCTGCTCCAAATTTATCTGCCAGACTTTCAAAGTAAATTCTGCTTGATTTGATCTTTTTTTCCTTTCTAATTTCTTTCACACTGAACAAAGGAATACAGTTTTCATTTTCCGCAAATTGCAAGTGGAGTCAAGTGCAAGAGCAGAAATAATTTGGCCCATGCCGAATCTATAGCTCAAATGGGATGAAACTATTCTGGTTATTACACTGTATTACTAGTGTAACAGTGCCTCTAGTTCTGTATAGTCCTTAAAAAAAAAAAAGTCAAACAACCAAACCATGCTATGGAGCCTTGACTTGAGCACCGTTTACATAAGAGTGTTTATTATTTTTAAAACATGGAAAATTTGAAATTGGAAAAGAGGAATTTTACAGTTTAAAAAGGCCTCTGCCATTATAATTTGAAAATACAATTTTAAATTGCCTTCTAAAATAGCTAGCAGAAAGCAATCATTTTAATCTCCTTGTTCCAATTTGTGCTGTTAGTTGTAATAAATCATGTGGCATTGAATAATTTTCTTTAGGTAGTATATTAGAAAATGTCCTACTCAGGAGAGTAGATCAAGGGTTCAGTTTATTCTGAGATGACCTGAGAAAAGAAGCAAACTGAGACTGTCAAGAAACAGTGAAAATATAAGGAAATTGATGAAATGTAGGAATCATACAGTGGATGTTTCCTTTTTTTTTAGTGACATTGTGTTTACAGCAGGAAAAAAATAGTCAACATGCTTTAAGTATTTAAGTATTTTCAGTGTTATGACTTCTTTGGTATCATTGGCAGGGGACATTTGAAAACCTAGATTTTAAGTGTTTTTATATAAACTAAACTTATCTGTCACTTTCCCCCCTCCCTCTGAAAGTTGAGCATAAAATTTTGTTGTGGATTTCATAAAACAAAATTGTATTTTTAAACTATGGAGTTCCTGGTGTTTGGTATCTTAAGGCAAATTCATTTGTGCTTTTGGTAGATTTAGGGAGGCAATAAGCTCGTCTCAGGCTTCCAGAAGACCAAGGTGAGGGAGCCTGAGCCCAGGAGCCATCATTTGTGTGACAAATGTCCCAAGTCCAGAGCTAACAGAATTACTGCTGTAATGTGGACAGAAACAAGGACCTTTTAAATTTTTCTTTTTAACTGGGTTCTCAGCAAGAACCACCTATGTAACACAAATCAGGGTGTTAGAGGAGAACTAGTAACATCTTTTCTGTTTTAAGTCGAAGGAATGAGTCTGGGTTGAGGATAAGGCTGAATCTTAATGCCTTTATTATGCAAAAGGAATAGAACAAAACAAAAAAATGCATGAATGTTACTTAGGGTCAAAATGTTTCATGGTGTTCAACAAAGGTCTTTTAAATTTTTATGCCTACTTTTAAGAAATTTGCTTTTTTAAAAGTTAGGACTGTTTTCAATGACAAGATGTTGGTTTGAAACAATCAACACCTTAATAATAAACCTAAATGCAGCATTTTGTCACTTTCAGATGAAGCATTTCCCTTAGAAAAACATCTAAATAGATTGCTTGTGGCATTTTAAAAATGTTCTCTCTAACATTTTCTCTAACAGCATTAACAAAACATACCTTAAAAAGCGTGCCCCTTTTCTCTGAAGGCCTGTGACAGCAGCTTCAGCAGTCAAAGTAGCATTATAGACAAAGGAGAAAGAACTTTCAGGAACTCAATCACAGCACCAGAGTGTTTTGTGCTCTTATTTTCTCCTTTAGGCTTGTCCAGTGCTCAGTGCAGCCCAGCAGTACGTGCTGTGGAGCTTCGCTTCTGGTCAGGGGGAGCTAGAGAAGTTATGATTGTCACAAGGTCTCTCTGGCTGTAGACCAGTGGCTATGGGGACTTATTTCACTATTCATTTTCTGTTTGACAAGTGCAGCACTTAACGATCTAGTAGAGGATTCTTTTTCAACCCAGTTTTTCTTCCGTGTGAATGTATCACACCAGAATAACTGAGGTGGGGGAAAGAAGGGAAATGATCCACATCAGAACATCTGTCTCCAAGAAGCCTTATTACCATCATCGTTGTTTTCTTTTCATTGTTTGCTCCTTTGCGTGTTGCTTTAAGTTCTGACATTCGTGTAGATCAGCATCAAAATGTCTCCTTTTATATATTAAAAATGAGACCTGAAGTTTTACAGAACCTCCCCAGTCTTTAGACTGTGCTAGACTGTCATTTCTGTGTAGGTATCTCATTACAGAATACGTGCTCCAGGGATTCCGGTTGGCAGTAGAGATTAGGCTCGTTTTCAGCTGATTGCATTATACTAATTTTGAACAATGTTGTTGTATTTTGATTCTGCCTATCTAATCAGGGAAGAAGGTTTTCAGCGAAAATAACTGCTAAGATGACTGACATCTATACACAGAATTTACCAAAATCTGTGAAGTAGAGATGGTTGGAAAATTGTGGCAGATATTTTCTTTTGGGTGAATGCGAATGTCAAAATGGGAACATTTCATGAAAATGTTTTCGCTTGGGAATATCCACTTCAAAATGAAAAATACATATATGACATTAATCCTATTCAGCTATTTTATTTCGGCAGTTCAGAGGACTGATGAATTTTTTGCTTAGGAATAGCTTCAGAGTTAACTTCTTCAACATCTCTTGAAATGAGGCTACAGTTACAGTAGGGTTCAGATGAGCCATTTCTACCAGTGCATACAACTTACCAGAGGCTTGGTTTGTAGTAAATTTTGGATTTATTCTAGAATGAAAGACAGATGACATATGATACAGTTGTCCCAGTTGATAGAAGTATTAATATATTGAAAGGAACTGACCTTAAATATGAGCTCCACTGTTAGAGCCAGGGGTGGAGACTCATTTGAAGAGGCTGATCTTACAAATGTCCCGGATAAAAATTACATGAATAAGGTTTTGCTCATTGGATGTAGTTTACCGTCATTCCCACCATGCACCTCCCTGATATCCCTCCCCAGGGAAAAAGAGCCTTTGCTAAAACTGCAGATACACGCTTTCACATGCAGAAAAAAAGTTTTAGCCACAGCACCGTCATTAACCCCTCCTAACTTAGAATGCTGCTGAAGCTGACAAAACGTTGGCAGCTGTATTTCAGTCACCAAACCTGACTGAAAGAGTAGCGCTTCAGCTGCGATTAAAAGCTCGAGTGCTCCTACTTATTATTTCCAGCCTCTTGGTAAGACATTTCTTCCGAAGTACAGTAGTGGTTTTTTACTGCATTAGCCATATTTTCTGTTAACCCCAGGTGATGTAGGGATTTTTTTTTGTACTAAGTATTGAATCAACACGGTATAAAAAAAATCTGACTCTGCTGAAGTCCATGTAAGATATTTTCCGTGTAATTCAACAGAGTTAAGACTCTATCAATCCTGAGAGACAGTGATGCAAAGCACTCCCAATCTAAATAGACAGGGGCTGGGGAGGAAAAGGATTAGCTGGTTTGCACAGAACTGCCAGGCGTGCTAGTGGCAGAGCTTGGTTTTCTGACTTTGTTCTTTCCATTTTCAAGCCAGAGCCCCTCATGCTAGACCACAGTGCCTTTCTCGACCACTGAAATGGTCAGAAGTGAAGAAACAGTGAGTTGTTAGGAGAGCTGCGTTCCGACTGATGACGCAGTTCTGCTCCATCGTGCTTCACAATCATCTCTTGCAACAAGTAAACAGATCAGTAGCTCTGCAGAGCTCATAAGCCCATCAGAGCGATGCACAAGATGCTGTTGCTGGAAGGGACAACAGATTGCAGTGGTGTAAGAGACTCTCCTGATGAAAACATATAGAGGCCGACTTTTTGTTGTCAGCTGAAGTGTACAGAGAAAATGCAAAACAGTGTAATAATGGATAATATACAACGAGTCCATTTATTTTGTACAAGGGTGCATTGCATAATATTTCAACCTGCAAAAACCTTTGGGAATAATTTTTATGCAACTTTTCAGTTCTATTTTGTGCCTTATTAATTATCTTAAGTCCAAGTGGACAAATTCAAACCCTTTTGCAAGTCATAATTTTATCATTACAGAATAGATACCAGTGTTGATAACACTTGCTACTGTATTCTGAATATAGCTCTCCAGCAGCTGCTGGTGTTACGGAGGATGTGTTGGGGGGGTGAAGCTAGAGAGCATGCTGTTGTACCATCCCTAGGAGAAGGGCTCTGGCTTTCAACAGCCCTTCATTTCAGCATGGGACACATCCAAATTCCGGGTATGGCCTCTTTGTAGTTGCTACTCTGTCATGGGAATGCGACCTTTATGTGGAACTGAAACACTGCAGGTCTGTTTTCCCTTGCGACCTTTCTCTAATTTTATATAAAATTTCACATCATATTATAGAGAATCTTATCACTGAGCTATCTAAATACCTATATGAAGGTAGTTTTTGTTATTTGTTCCTCAGCAGGGCAGTTCTTTCTATTACAGTGATAGAAGAGAAAACTTGCTTCAGTGACAGGAGAGGGCATTTTGACTGATGGGTCTTGCAGTGTAAGTCAATCAGTCAGTTCTTTTTGATTTCTTGCGAGAGATGCAATGAAAAAAATGCACTATATGAAAAGGTGATATGGAATATCAATTTAAAATTGAATTAATTTTTAATTGAACGAAAATATGTAAATTCTAGCGAAGTGGAAAATTTTTGTCAGACTTGTTTTGCTCTGAACACTTCTGAGCTAGAAGAAATTAAAAGTGGCAGTTATAATTATCTGAGAAACCAGAAGCATCTTTGAATTAAGATTTGTATTTTCTTCCTGGGTTTGATAGGTTTTTCATGGTTTTCTGAACTAGCTTTTGATGGCAGTATCTTTTTTTCTACTATTGTAACGCAAACATCATTTACAAATTTTTTTTAAATGACTAAAAGAAATATTCTTTTTAATGATAAGGAAGAAAAATAATCCATAAAAATTTTCCTCTTTTTGTGACTGTTGCAGACGCTTAGCATCAAAGTTTTGTATAGATGGTGGCTGGAAACAGAATTACCACCCAGATGATTGAATGCCAAATGTGCTAAGTCTAGTATTTAGAAACACTGAAAGCGACAAATCCATTTAGTTAAGAATATTACAGCACATACAGAAATAAAGAGGGAAATTCCAAGTGAAATTGGTTCATCTAAAAAAATGTAGATAACAAAAATACTAGTACAGGTTATACTTGAAGAGGAATATGTTACATCAACAGGAAGCCTGTGAAAGGTGGAAAAAGTTGAAAGGAAACTATTGTGCAATGTCTGACAAAAACAAAAAAAAGGGGAAAATAAATATCAATCAGTATGAATTAGATGTATTGGTACTCAGGACACTGCTAAATTGAAAAAGCCAAAGGAAAACCTCAGCGCTTTTAATAGAGCTCTTGTACTTTAGGTTTGTACTTGAAGTATAAGGTTCAGTGGCTATTAAGTGGTGATATCTAAAAAATACTGTGGTCTAGTCAGACCTTGTTTTTACCAGGTTTTGGGGGAAAAAATGGAGATGCCTTCTTATTTGCGTCCTTCTATCTGCCACACCACTGTCTAAACTTAAAATCGCTAAACTATCTTTGCTGACACTGAGCTAGATAACATGAATTGTAAATGATCAACATATTTCAGAACTAGGCTCCCATTCCTTAACAACATTTCGTTTTTATTCCTATTCTTTCCCTAAATACTTGGAAATGCTTGCACAGAAGTCTAACATATAAAACATTTCCAGGAGTCTTCTATATTATGGTTGAGCAAAAGCTTCTGATTTCCAGGCATTTAAATTAATTGGTTTTTTTCTTAAATGCTTTACTTTTCACCTACCTTCTTAGTTGTACTTAAGCCGTTATCTGTGAGACATCTGTAGGATAACTTCATTTTAGAAGACCAGATTTTGAGTGGCGTATACATATAGAGAGCTTTTCATAGTTGCATCCACACAACCTTTTAGTACCAGCGCAGGTTTTAATACCTGCTCTTCATAACAGAAGTCATGGGATAGTGTTGGTTTTCTGCGCTCCCTTCCAGCAGGTGAAAAGTCTGGATGCCTCCAAATAGAATGCAAAAAGAAAAAAAAAAAGTAAAAAATAAGTGAACTGGGAGCTATGAAATGAGGGGAAAAAACCCCGCTGATATATTTGTGTGTCTCAAAAGACACACTTCTTGAGGTTTAGCTACTTTATGTGGCACTGTTGCCTCACTTCTTTGTTCAAGTTGTTCTGTTCTGAATCATCCTCTCCCTGGTAAATCTCCAAAGCTTTGGCTTTAATTTTTATTAAAGAGGGGGTCATGCTTTATTTTTATTGAATGAAATGTAAGGAGAAAAATGGTTGTTGCCTTGTTTATAGTAGGTTATTGGTTGGAATATGTTCTTGAGGTATGTGCACAGAGTCTTGTTAGAAGAAGGGACTAATGCCAGGTCTTCTGCACTTTGGGAGAATAGCTAATAGCAGAGACTCTATATAGAAGATAAGTGACTAGGTTATCTTTCTACCTTGGAGAATTGCATTGAAGCTCTAGTCAAGACTTTTGCACATCTTCCATGTTAAACACAGTCGCCAAAATAGTTTTAGAACTCTAAGCATCAGATTAATTTTCCCAGGACGTTTTTGAAGACATGACTACTAGAGATCTTGCATTAAAAACACAATTTGTTATTTAATCATTATGTGATTTCTTCAGCAGAGCAGGTCAGGATTTGTAATGGTTTTAGCCAGATGATCTCTGTTGAAATACACTTTGCAGGTGGACTTCTGTGCAAGGTAATGATCCTCACTTACTGCCGGTTCTAAAAGATTGATGAGCAGGCTCATCTCCAGCATCAAAACGTGAAGTTGAGTCTCTTGCTGCCACCTGCTGGTGTCAATTCCTTTGTAGGTACAGGCTGTAGTAAAGGTTTCCACTAAGAGGTGTGTTAGGTGGCTGTGTCTTCAGGATGTCATGTTTTCAGCAGTGACACGGCTCAGAGTTGAAGCGGGGGATAAGATCGTGAATCCTAGTAAATGACTGCCAAAATTATACTTACATTAAACCAACAATCTTTCTTACTTCATAGAGAGGACGGGATTCGTCTTGAGCTGCAGCCAAAATCAAATGGACATGAAATACAATTATACTAGATATTGTTATTGACTGGTGTTTTCCAATGTCTTGATATATCTCTTACATATCTTGCATATAAACGCAGAACAGAAAAGAAACTTTTTATTTCAGCAATTTGTCTTGTTTGATTCATAAACCTCATTAAACAATCCTGCCCTGTGCTTCAACCCACTCAAATAGCCAGTTTGTCCTTCAGTGGGTTTAGGGGGTATTTTCTTTCGTGTCTGTGTTTTGGTTTTGTTTTTAAATAATCTTTCCAGATACAAATAAAATGTTACGGATGAAATGTGGATCCCACTGAAGTTATTGGCAAATTGCCATTGACTTGAGTGGGGAGATGGTTGTTGCTTTGCCTGCAGCTTTTGCTTAGGCAAAAATTATCTTCTCATTGATACCCGCTTTTTGCTGAGGCACCTAAGTGACACTTGTTTTTATTCTTGCTTTTTGATGAAACAACCAAATGGAAAGTTCATGGGCAGCAAATATCCTATGAGCGAATCCATGCCCTTGATATCAAGTGGTGAATGAATGCATTGGCTTGCCCAGGTCAGGCTGCGGGTGCTTCCCTCTTCCTGGGCAAAAACAGATGCCGCAGTAGGCATCATAGCCAGTTCCTTCTCGGGGAACAGATGGTGCATCACCTTGCCTTGTTTACCCTCTCCATCACTTTCTGAATCACCGTGTCACAGTTCGTGCATCTAGTTTAGTTGTACAGAGCCTCTTGTATTTCCTCCAAAAGGTGCAGCACACATTTTGAGGTGAGGAGGGCGGCAGGATGGATCAGCAGCTGGTGTAACTGGAGAAACTGTCACTGAAACCTGCATTAATTTCTACCAGCAGAAAATATTGCCTACCATTAGGGCAGCCTTTGCAGCAGGCTTTGGTTTCCTGCTAGTATCAGGGCTAACTTTTCAGAGACAAGAAATGGGATGAAAGTTTTCATTATTCTTGCTAGCATAGGGCCAGAGGGTCAGAGCAGAGGGGTCTCTGAAGGATGGGCTTTAAATATGAACTTAAACCAACATCTATGCAGCAAATTTTTTTGGGAAAAAAGAAATCTAGTATAGATTTGAGATGTAAATTTATCATCTTATCTTACTATTGCTAATTTGCCAGTGCTTGGATTCAGGGTTAGAAACCTAAATGTATGTTTTGGTGATCAGGTAGTTTAGTAACTGATCCTGCATTTTTCATTACAAACTGGAAATGAAATGTAACAATATTATCATGAAGGCTAAATCCAATGCTGGGTCAGAGATTGGTCTTTTGATTTTTATTTTTTTTTTTAATTTTGTTTGTTTGTTTATACTGAAAATCCAATAAATGTGTTACAGCTTTCTAGTGGAAGCTGACATTGGCTGGGAGGAAGGGTTATCAGTTTGGGCTTGCAGGGCACAGGCTGCTGTGTTGTGGTTTCTGATCAATGCTGAGGATGAGCTGAGCAATCAGCAACTGTGCAGAGCACAGTTCCAGCAAGCTTGTGTCTGCTTGCAGAAGAAGGCAGTGTAGGCAGCTTGCAGGGTACATAAAATGACTTAGCATCTTGTCCTTATATCTTAGCCCCTTAGATGGGGAAGGGGAGGACTGTGAAGAGATGAAGACTGTGCATTGATTTTAGTGAGAAGTGGATTAATGGTATTAAAATGATATGCAGTTGTCTTAGTATTATAGACATTTCACTGCTTCAGAGTAGGAAAGGAAATCATCTGTCTGTGTGCTACCTTACACATTCAGCTTTCTCCAGGAGCTGGAGCACTCGTGATTATTCTGATCTGAAATAAACCAACCATGTGTTTAAAAGAGACATTGTCACACAACTGCCTGACACAATCTGTGCATTGTTCTGCAGCAGATCATTATTATTAGAGAAATTTCTTAATTCCTTGAAGTAAAGGCCATACCGAAATACTTATAAATTAACTTTCTGTGATGTTGAGTTTGAATACAGTAGGGAAAACCTTTGTATTTCAGGCTGGCATCTGGTTTAATTCAGGACTAACACCTGCTGGTTTACTATGGATGTGATGAAATTAGTTTATAAAATACCTTAAGACTGTCAGATTAGGCCACCTCGATGTTCAGAGAAAAGTGGTGTTTGGGTTTGTTGGGTTTTTTTAGAGACATTCTCTTCCTAGTTTGTACTGTTGCGTTTTCTTTTCTAGTCTCTTGCTTTGCAAGGGAAGGGCTCTTGATTTTTATCCTTCCTGAAATATCTCAGGGCAGCAAACCAGCATAAAATATATCCTCCTGCATATGTGTGCACTCAGCCTCTAAGACCATTTTAGCACAGTTGCTAAAGGAATAATAAATTATTAAATTATCTGACACTAATTAGTGCTGCTTTCAGAACCGTGTGAATCGCAGTCTGTTGACTGGAATCGTTTATTTACAGATAGTGCGATGTATTTTTCTTACAATGTTTCCAAATTTTCTTTGCCTGTGGCAGTATAACTGAAATATCAATGAAATAAAGTGAAAGACTGCTTGCGTTGTCTGGAAGGCAATTGTCTAAGATCCATGGTTTTTTGAGAACTAGATATAACTTAGCTTTGAACTACAGGTTACTAGGCTCCAAACATAATGGATAATCAAGAGGAATTATTATTTCATGGTTAATGTCCCTGCTAGGAACATACTTCCAGCCCAGTATTTTGTTTGAATGGCAATGCATGTCAAGAGAAGACAATTACTTAATTGCTATATTGAGGCATGGCTCACTCAGGTTTTAAAGAAAAAAAAACCAAACCCAGAAGTAGGCATAAGTAGGAATTTGCATCTGGTTCTCTTGTTTATCTGGGGTTCCTGAAAAGTAATTTCTGGCCTCCAGAGTGTTTGTGTACAGACTTCAAGAGGATTTTTTAACTGTCGGCATCCTATAGAAGGTACCGCAGAGGAATTGTTAGGCAGCCCAGTGGCCAACATCCCACCCAACAGTTGGTTCTCTATCAAAAAACGTTATAGCAGCCTCCTTTCTGTACTACAAATGTTAGAAAGAAAGTAGGGTAAAAATACCCTATTATAGGCTTTTGCTGAAATGTGTGAGGATTGAAATAGTGGATAACATAACTGATCACTTTTACTGTACTTCTAGAAAGAAAACCTGCCCTATGGCAGCCCAATCAGATGAAGTCCTTGACTTCTGTTTGAGTCAACTCAAGAAGCCATATTTAGAGTCATAGTAGTATTTAAGGTAAGGAAGGGATTAATGTGAAAGGCTAATCCAGTCAATAATTAAGGAACAACTGGAAAGGAATGTGCCTAGTTTAAAGCATGAAAAGTGCTAGTAGACATGAGGGAGCAAAGGACTGCCCAGAATATGATGATAAAAAGCATCCAAAGCCTGGGAGAAGTGAGGGGGTCGCTGACTTAACAGGACCTGTGAATTCCAGCAGTGTGTGACTTTGATCTGTGGCTGTACTCTGAAGAAGTGACAAGCGCCTTGAATATGTGGGTTACTCGTCAAATAGATAACCTATTCCTGGTGAGGAAAATACAGCTGAGGCTGGCTGAGAAGGCAAAAGATTATTCTAGTAGAAGCCCACATTGCAATGGGAGCCAGGGGATGAATTTTGGCCTCTGTTTTATGTTTCTCTTAACCCTGCATAAATCACTTATGGAATTGATGATGCACTGATCCAGCCATGAAACAGATGTTTTACTTCCTCAGTTAGCAGGTTACAAGGATGGAAACACCTGAAGGATGGTATGGTGATAAGGCTACAGGAATTCGAGAGGCAAAAATGTGGAGGGTGGGACTCTGGCTTTCCTAAGTCCAAAATACTAGAACCTGAGAAGTTACACCAGTGATTTCATGTGATGATCATGAACTGCTTACACCTGCAGACTATTTAAGAAGGAAATATGGATTGAAAGGAAATTTGGAAATCAGCTGTTAGGTGTTCTAAGGTATCATTAGTTTTAGGGAAGACCTTCATTAAAAGATATTCATTTCTCAAAATGAGGGCAAGGGTTGCTTGAACACCCTGCTCAGTCAGTGCCTACGGGGTGAAGCTGTTCTAGGTTTTCTAAACCACCATTCACAAAATGGGAGCCAGATCTGTTGCCAGATCTGTTACCAGATCTGGTAATGGAATGAAAAAAAAAAAAAATTCGATAATCTCCCAGTCCTGAAAGATGGATTCTCAGAGCGTGTGATACATTTGCTATTGCAACACAACATATGGCTATACCTGGCACCATTTCCTCCAAGACATCCCATATGCTTGCAGTCTGTACGTTGTTTGCAAAAAGCTGTACTGATTCATCCCAAGTATGTAATCAGAGGGGAAAAATATTAAAGAAGTCATCTGAGTTACTTTTAATTTCTTAATCAGGTTACTTTTTAATTTCTGTGTACTGAATTGCATAACATCAAAGTACCATTTTTCTAACAGATAAGAAAGCAACCATGCTGAGTACCTGGGTGTCACAGAAAAAGCTCTGTCCTGGGAGGATGGCAGTGATTAGATCTAATAGGTCTGCTGCAGATAATCTCTAGGGTTTTTTATCATCATAAACACACCACCACTAAGGTGATACATGATGGGGATAACTATGAAAAAGAGCGTTTGGAAGCCCTGGCTCAATCTTGAGTATTTTCAGAGGTGTGGGGTGGTGTTTTTGAATATAAATTCATATTATTATTACATGGAAAATGACACATTAACTCTTTAGCTCACTTCTTCGTTACCAGCAAGCTATCTCCTTTTCCTGTCTATGACAACTGTGGCTTTAAAAAAGAAATAAATTGTAAAGCAAACTCTTTTCTGAAACTTTCCTTCTTTCCTAATTTGTGATGCTGGAGATGAGAAAAGCCTTTTCCAGTACAAGATCAGACACTGTCAGGATTTGAAATGTTGCCAGAGCAGCGCGACCTGCAAGCAGAGAACATGTGGCCACCGTGGTTTCTGCAAGGTCCTCTGGAAGGGTCTGGCACCCAGTCCGGTTTCAGTACCACCACAGAGCTTGGCACCCACCTACCGTAGCTCACAAGTTGCTGTAGCTTAGCTATAGATATTAATTCAATTACATGAGCATCTTGGGAGCCCATTAGAGGCTTTTTCTCCTCTGCTGTCAGGATGAGAAGGTTCTTTTGCTGGGAATACTGCATTTTTTGGGTTGCGTATATGCAGACAGTTAAATCCCAGCAAAGCCACTATAGCAAACATGCATCTATGTAATACTGAAGGCTGTGAGGATAAGCAGAAAAGGTTTAAATCATGTTGCAAACCAAACAAACCAGAGGAGTCAAGGTTTTTCTTTTGCTTATGTGAGGTAAGTGATGCACAGGCTGAACATGGAGTATTTAAAGTGTTCCATCCAAGGTGAAGATATTGAATGCCTAACAGCGTAAAGATTCTAGCCAAGTGTTAACGGTAGCCAAACTGTGAGCACACAAGCGAGGTATTTGAGCTCCTCAGTGCAGGGACAGAAAGGTACATTGCTGCTCTGGCGTTAGCTCTTCTCTGAAGCTTAGGAAACCTGGGCTTTGGTGGAGTTCTCGACAACGTAAAGTATAGTCTATATTGTCTTTGTGTTGAGCGAGGACCTCGTAGTGTTTTGGTTCACATGTGGGCTGTCCTTTCTATTTGGAAGATTTCTGTTTAGAGGTTATACATTCTTTTGGTTAGGGACCCACTTTATTGGGCAACAGGGAAATGTGTTTTGGGTTTCATACCTGACCTGACTGTGACTTGGTCAAAACTGAAAGGAATTAAAACCTTGCATTACAAAATGAAATATACATCTTGGTATAAAGATGAAAGAAGCAAGACATGGTCAGAAAAGGTTATGAAACTATTCATTGCCAGACCCGGCATCAGCTGAAATGGGAAAATAAAGACAGATGGTGTCTCCTTTAACCCAAATGTTGTTGAAACATAAGCAGGTTTTGATTACATTGTAAGCAAGGGAGCACAAAAAAATAAGTTCAGTTTATTTTTCTGCTTGCTTGAAATGTCATGGGAAAACAAAACATCCAAAAGAACTAGACACATCTCAGCTGAAAGTATCCGTGGAGGACATGTAGTCACAGCAGCTTAGGTCCTGAAGTTTCCAAAGCTGATCTCTGAACACCCAGATCTTGAGCAAAGCATGAAGATGATGAGCTCAGAACCACCCAGAATGCGTTCTGCCTTGTGCAGCGCTTTGGCATCTTTTTGATTCAACTAAGCTGACACACGTATTAATGTTCGGTCTTGTTCTTCTTTGCCTTACAAATCCATCAGCTCCTTCTGTCTTAGAGGACATGTGCTTTGGGCCCAACAGAGTGGTTATTTTCTTACCAGACCTTAAAAAAAAATTTTAAAAATTAGATCATTTTCTAGTCTTTTCTACCCATTCTGTCATCTTTGGACATTTGGACACGTCCATACAGGATTTCCCCTTCAGTTGGCTACTCTCACTTTCTCTAATCTTGCTTGTGCTTTAAATGGATTTTATGTACAGAAAAACATGTGCTCTTTACCATAGTCTAGTTATTTTTAGGGGCTTCTACCCTACTATTTTTGTAGCGGAATTTGACCACCTGCCTGGTGCTACTGTGTGGGTTCTGGCCCTAAAGTGAGCAGAAAAGCACAAACAAGTCCTGAGTAAGGATGTGTGAAGTGCTTGTAAAGGCACTTGCAGTTGAAAAAGCAAATTATGTGTTTCAGAACAAGTTATTAGAAAAGTGACTATGGATAATAGGGATAATGTTTGACTAGGAATCTTCTCTTTTGAATAATAACTTCCTTTATGGACAACAGCAAGTAGGTGCAGCCATCCTGATGGTGTTCTTGCATTGAAGTTCTTCTGGAGAGCAAGAAAATTATGTATCTGCGTGACATGATTAGAATTATGTTCACAAAACATGACATCTGACCTTAGAAAAAAGAAAATCAATGCAGAACAAGTCCTGACTAGATTATTTTTGCCAGCATTGCACTTTTGAAACTAGAATGGATGTGCAAGGTGAAGTAGTGTGTGTAAACTACAGGCTTATAGTTTTGCTCTGAGAGGATGAAAAAACAAAAAATTTGCCATTTGTTTTATCTTGCAAAGTCACATTTTTACTGCACCTCATGTAAATAGGTTGTTTATTTTGTTATTGCTTGGAAGAGACTTTTGGCAAGTTAAATGTCTAGAAGAAGGGTTTAGATCCACATTTTTAGAAATTCAGGGACTAGGCAGTACATTTTTATTCTATTCCAAGAAGAGCACAGTTCACCCTTTCCTGTGGATGTAGATAGGTGCTCTGCCTTTTCGAAGCTGAACGTGAAGGACTTGTTACTGAACAATGTTTAGTTTGCTTGTTTTCCTGTCCAGAATGAAAAGTAAATTATTTATTTGCGAATGTTCTTTCAGTTTGTTTTAAAAAACATAGCTTGTTCCAAAAAGGATATAAGTGATGCACATATTAAAAATTCAGAACTTCTCAGAAAATTTGTCTCGGGTGTCTCAGACCTGCTTAATGCTCCTAAGCACACAGTTTTTTTACTAATTAAGTCCCTGGATGACTAAGTGTTTGCCTCTGGGGGCTGCTCAGGACCACTATAATTTTAAGTACCTTCTTTGGCTAATTTCTGCTGAGATCCAAAATTAGATGGTGCATATTTTACCAGATCCATGAGCTGTTCTGCTACCAGATAACTATCACACAGAGCACATAAGGTGAACAGCAGAGACACTGTAAGGAAATAATGGTATAATTGTAATGGCATTGATTGAAGGGTGAGGAAATATTGGAGCTGATCTGTTTGACTAGCCACTGGCTACAACCAGTATCATCTCCTACACGGTGTTATATAATTTCATGTTTGATAAATGTGCAGCCTTTCAGAATTCAAAGAATAGTTATAATTGGTATAGCAATTATAGCCTGGCACATTTAACTCCTGTGCCTATGCAGATGTGTAAGCATGAAAAAATAAGGAAACAAAATACAGGTATTTTGTGGAAGCAATGAAGTTTCACAAAATGTTTCTTTCAGCTTTTCAGGTGGTAGTAGTGAATATGTAGCTTTACTTTTTTCCTCTAGAAACGAGCAAGAAAATGTGTAAAACCACCCATTCCCTGACTGTAATTGATATTTCGTAACGGTGTACTGTAGAGTAAGACTTAACGTTACAGGAGTACTAATCGTTGTCAATCAGTAATACTAATCAGTAATGACTTTCCATAAATCTCACCGAAAGCAATCGTACTGCTCTAGCTTGGGACCCATTATAAAAAATTGCCCGGGCTATCTAATCTTTGTGCTAGACAGAGCTGAAAATGCTGCCTCAAATTAGTTTGTGATAGAGGCAGATATCTCCATTTTGACACACCTGAGCTTGAAAAGATCTCCTTTAGAGAAAATTGGGTAAAAGCTTAGTATGTCTTAATCCCAAATTTGAGATTTCATTTAAAAGTTTATAAGGACAATTTCTATATTTATATTTAATTTTATCTAAAGCTGCAGAACTCTATCGCCAGAGAGCTGAGCTTTACCCTTCTCCCTCCCTCTTGTCCTACTAAGGAGCATCTCAAAGTTGACCAAAAAAAAAAGTCTAGTCTGGGCACTTTCCGTTTATCTTCTGTGTTGGTTTTTGTGCTGGCTGAGGATCCTGAAGGGAAAGGAATCCATCAAGTCCTCTGCTGTGTATCAATCTGTGCTGCTCTGATTCTTCCAGCAGTGTATGCTCATATGCTTTCTCCAAACAATTTTTAAGTGATCGAAGTGGCAAAGCTTTCACATTTTCCTGTGGGAAACTCTTTTATGCAATTTTTCCTAATACTGTGCTTAAGTTTTTTTTAACCTATCCTCATGCCCTCGCTGTAGTGTATAACCCTTGTTTGTCTGTCTCACTATAGTCAGATGAAGGCTATATGGCTTCTCAAGGATGCTCCTGGAATTGAATTAGCTATCCCCAGCTAGTGTAGGATGATTTTTACATCCATTTTATAGTTTCTGTATAAAATCTCTTACTGCTCCGTGGCTTCTGTCTGTAGGGATGAGGAACAAACTCTCAGAGGCTGCCCAATGCCTCATTTGATTCTGTGATCTCTCCTGAGAACAGTTTTACCTTGTATGGTTTTAACTAGACCAGTAAGTAAAAGCTAGAAGTCACTTTGTTGTCCTGTGGTTTAGGTATCCACTAGGACTTTTCTGTAGGTCTGTCTTTTTGGCATCATCATCTACATGCCCGATCACTTAGTCTCTTGTTGGCCTGTGGTCTCCACACTGCTGCTTTGCCTTGAGGACCACAGTTAAGCAGTCAGGTTATTTGTATCGCCACGAACCTTAGGTAAGACCAGGACATCACCTGTGTAATAGCTAACTGCATTTTGGAGGTTTAGTGAAAATAGACTGGTTTATACCAACTAGATACACTAGTTTTTTCCACAATTAAAGCTGTTATTATAGGAAAGAGGAAAGAAGACATTATGTGCTCCCTCTTCCTCCTTAAATTTTCCACCAAAATAATCTTGAGTTAATGTTGTCTGTGTAATATGGCATATCTATTACTATTTCTCTCTTCTAACTCAAGGCTATTTACTAGGCTTAAATGTCAGTGGTTTCTAGTCTCAGAAAAACAATGGTTCTGTATAAACCAAGGTAATGGACACTTTTTCTTTGCCGTCATTATGATAGCAAGATGGATTCATGTCCCACCAAGAAAGAAACCCTAAACATAAACAATTAACAATGGATTTCAGGCCCCTGCTCTGTGAGCAGTGTTTGGAGTATAAATGAACAATTGCAAAAGGGAAACCTAAACTAATATACCTGGTGGATTAGTGCCTCAGGCCTTACAGTGAATTTTCAGAGCAATACAATCATGGGTTTTATGACACTATGCTTCATAACACGATTGGAAATAGAAAATTTGTTACTGTCTAGAAATTGAGAAAGGTTAGCGAGATCAGTGTGCCCTTAACCTCACGTATTTAAGAACCCGACCTATGGGAAACCATTGCATTTTTGACAGAAGAATGCTGAAGATCCAAATTTGATTTAGGTAAACAATACAAACTAAAAGTCGATGGTGCATTTTAAATTAATTATGCTAAACAGACCACCTGAAAGAAGCATTTCTGGGCTCTATGGCTCTAAGGTAGAAAATAGCTTTGAGTTCAGCAGAAGGGAGCTGGGGTGTGCTGGAGTCAGGTGAATAAATACGCAAAGATGCGGTTATCAAGGGCTAGCAATTGTGAAAAAAGATTGTGTGTCTTGTTGAGGGTAAGATGTGAAAATGGCTGATAGTTAACCATTATATAACCTAACAATACCTTTTAAAGCTGTACAATATTTTCTTTTTATAGGTTTCTCCCTCCTGGCAGGTGAAAGGGAATTATCTAAATTTATTTTATTTATGTCTCCTAGCAGCTTCCTTATCTCTCCTGTGGACTTGCTTTTGAATTCTGCTAAATCTCTTAAACTCTGAAATCTTTTTACCTCTGATGAAATCTGTTTTGCTGGCTGTTTAGGGAAATGGTTTTAGCTGCCGTCCTCTCATAACTCCTGACTTCAAATACTATCTCCTCTTCTGCTTCCCGAGAGCAAGGGCTGACCTATAGCTAACGTCAAAGAGCTAATACCAAGAGATTGAGAGGGAATACTGAAGTCTGCACAAAGCCAAGCAGCACAAAACACCTTCCTTATACCAGGAGGAGATGACCCCCCCAAAAAAGAGGAGTTGAAGGCATCCCACCATCCTGTGTCAGGTGAGATGTGCTGCTGGCTTTCATAGAGCCAGACCTGATGTCAGTGCTCCTCACCAGCTCACTTTACCCAGCCATGGCAGAGGCTGACTGCTCAACAGCTCACTGCCAAGAAATGTGCTGCTCACGGTGAGTAGAGCACTAGGGGAGAGGCGTCTGAATTACACACAGGGCAGTTGTAAAGTTTCCTTCCCTCCTACAGTTTTGGGTTGGGTTTTTTTTCCCCCTTCTCTCCTGCTATGATGTGGTTTAAAAGTGGCCAATGCTGTTAGGCAGGGAAGGACTATACTCCTCTGTCTCCTCAAAGAGCTGAAAATCTTTCCAACTGTACACAAGAATGCTTCATTATGCTAAATAAAGATGAAGGTGGCCTATTGCATGGTTGAGATTCATGTTGAAAGAAACCAGGAGCTCATAGATGTTGAGGGGCAATGAAGGAAAAATCATAGATCTTATTAGCTTTATTATAGAAGAGAAAAATGACATTTTGGCACTCAATGTCACCTATGGAGGCTTTGTAGTTATAATTCAGTTAGTATTTCCTGTTGGTTGTTTCTCTGCTCAGTGTAACAGGACTTTCCTTTAGCACATGTGTGTATGATGTGCGTGTGTGATTAAGCGGGGTGGACTCCTCAGATATTTGAAAACTTTACCTAAGAATTGGTTAAGCTTAGTTAGATTTTCCTACAAAATATTTTCATATACCTAGAAACTGGTGAGTAATTTGCACAATGCTCTGATGTACTCAGACACTTTTACTACTTAAAAGTTTGAAGCTGATAATTACACACAAGACAAATATGCTCTAATATTTCAAGATAGTCACTGGATTATCCTTTTATCTTCACGTGCCACACGGTTGCTGTAGCTCAGTCAGAAAGTATTTGTGCTGTTTGCAAGAAATATCCTTCTTTCTGAGAAAGCATGAGGAAGCAATCCTATCTGGAAAAAGCAAGGAGCTGAGGATACGTAGAGATTGGTGTGTGCTCTAAAATGAAGCATTCTCAAATCTGCAAATAATGTTATGACTAAGAAGTACAGGAAAAGACTTAGGTTTAAGCATGAAGATAACCATATATATTATGACAGTTCGTACACCACAGTGCTCGTAACGTACATTTTTCTTGATAGCTGTGAAACATTATCCCCATGGAAAAATAGAATATTCAGCTCAGTGGGAAATATGCCTTAATAAAACTAGAACATAAATGTGTCTTATTACACACTTTACCAGGTATGTCATTTTCACTCTAATTCTGAAGCCACAAGATTACTAGATAAACCAGCTTGTTAAAGCTTCTTAACTACTGTGCAAGTACACCAATATAAAATGGCAGAAATACTGTCTGCTCTTAATAGCTAAATATGAATATTGAGGTGCTCAGGTTGCATGTACTGGGGTTAAGCTAAAGTGAATTGACTTAGTGATGTACTTTTAAGGGTTCATACATAAATAATTGATTTTTACTTAAGAACAAGCATTCTTTAAAATAATAAAAAAAGAGAGTTTCAGTTGTGAAAGAGTTTACTTGCGAAGACAACCCAAAACGTTCAGTCTGTGCATTTGTTCTCACTTATCTTGAGACCTGTGGATTGTAGAAGGAAGGGGAATGTAACCAAATTTTAAAAAGAAATTAAGAAGGTTTATAAATATGAAGCTCCAGAGAAAGATACTGCAATAGAATTTTGCAAAAGCAAGCAGAGGTGGTTGAGGTGAAATGTTTTTGTTGGTTTTCTTTTTTTTAAGCTTCTGTCAATCCTCTTTGTAAAATAAAGAGAGAAGGGTAGCTGGTGGTTAAGGCTTTTGCCAGGGTGCCCTGTTTTGTTTCAGAAGGAAAAAGAAGCTGAAATGCCTCTCCTCTTGGTTGCTTAAATCATCAGATTGTCTTCTCTTTGATGCCATCTCCTGCTTTCACTGTGTCCTTTCCACAGAAATGGCTCCCTGGACACACCAAGAAAGGGTTTTCCTTTTTTTTTTCAGATTTCATTGGAACTGGCATATTCTTGTGGAGAGGCTCTATATTCAGTGGAGCAGGACTTTGTTCACCAGTTGTTAGTCCAGACAAATAGTGCACACGTTGCCAGATAACAGGGTATTTGCCAAAACCAAAGCTGTGCATTTTACAGTATCCCTTTTATTTTGAATGTTCAGAGAGACTCAAGAGAAGTTCAACAGGGGAGGGAATTCAATTGCTGGCTTCGAGCACTGCTGGACTTTTCAGGATTTGTACATTGGTCAGTAGGGATTGTTCCCTTCGAGTCCCTCCGTGTACATCAGATTTATAAGCTTAAGATGCTTAGGCAGTTGGTTCTTTCTCTCAGGAGCTAATGAAGGATGTGGGTGGCAGAAGAATTTTTTTGTTGTTGCTGCATTTACTTAGATCTTCATTTCACTTCTGGAGGCATTCTCAACAATGTCAAGTAAACAGAAGTAAGCCACTGCTCATTGCCCATTGTGTTTTAACTGGAATAACTAAATCAGTTCCCTTTTTAAATTATTAATTTTTAATGCATTACATTTACTCCATTTTAATACATTAAAAATTTGTTACTTCAGCTAAGGCGATAGATTTTCTGGGAATAGAGACCAGAACAGCTCGTGCCTGTGGGAGGAACATTAACTGTGCAAAATAGCCAACCTAAGTTTTGTTTCAATAATGCAAGTCCAAACCATCACTCCTGCTGTTATTATGAGGTAGAGCAGAGCTGGCTCAGGAAAACGGGTGAAGGTGGTTGTGCTTCCAAATGGTCTAACCTAGCTTCTTCTGTGCCTCACCCTCTGCTGCTGTCCCCATGGGTGACCCCCCAGCAGTGAAGGCTCTGTTGGGCTGGGGACCAACCTGCACTGTGGGGTGAAGCTGGTTCCATCTCCTTCTCGTTCTCTACGCTCAGGAGGGGAAGAGGAGAAGGGAAGGGAAATGGCTTCCTCATTGCAAGTTAAGAAAAATGGGAATTTCCAGACTGAGAAATGCAGTGTGAGGTGAGGCTAAGGTGCTCTGTGCACCACGTGTGAAGGAGGAGGACACTGGAATGGAGGAGAGAACAGAGAAATTATAGTTTGTGTTCGAATAAAGTTTAGGAGGTGACTTTGTAGTAGTCTGAGCCATTGCTGTGGCCTTGGTATGTCCATTTAAAAAACTTGATTCTCGGTATCAGGTGTGATAGATGTCTATCTGCTCGTAGGCAGAGCTGGATTATGACACTGGTCCAATGCAAATAATCATGTGAGCGTTAATGGAAATACTAAAAATCCCAGGTATTACAATACTGTACTGGATGAGAGCCTGGTGCATTATTATTTCTAGTACAATACAAAGTCTGTGTTTAAGGTTCGCTAATGAGCAGAATTAATTTAGCTCTCGCGTTCCCTGTCTTCTCTTGCTGAGAGACGAGGTGTCCTCCAGGCATGTTCCCCTGGAGCTCTCTGCACAGAGTCTGGGACTGTTTGAAGCCCCTTTCTGAACGCACTCGGATAAAAACTGTACAAAGATTGCTGGAGTAAGAAAACAGTCGCGCGAACAACAAAATATCAAGTAGTACTCAGATTGGAATATGAAAATCTTTCCTGGTTCTCTCAGTGAACACTATGGAAAAGACAAACCTGGTTTTTTTGGTGGATGGTATTTTGTGATTTTTGTTACATGAAGCAACTTCGTTGTCAGGTCCCCTTCGGTCTCTATTTTCCTAGTGAAATGTGTCAGTGACTTTTCCCAGACTTTGAACTCCACCATGGCATCTTTCAGTCCAAATAAGTTCTGCTGTATTTGACCTTAGCCAGCAGGTTTTTGGTCTTTATTTTTTACTTTTTTATTTTAAAGGGAAAGGGTAAAACTGAACAATAAAGAGATGATACAAGGTAGAGTTTTAAGTTCCTTTTCAAAAGGAGTAGTGGAATAGGAGTAATTTTTCCCCAGTGCTCGCAACTGCCATTCCCTCGACAGCATCTTACAGATGGGTTTTATCTGCAGGACAAGCTCTATTTTGTCTCTAGCCAATGCTGCAGTACTCCCATATCTATTCTCTTACATGTCTTGCTATTTTGAATCCTTTTTTGGAGTTTGGGTGTGCTTCTGTGGTACATCCGAGACAGGCCCAGATTTTTAAGGCAGTTGTGTGGAAAGCTGAGTGAAGAAATGATTAGAAGATACCCTGGTTTAGGCTCTAACGTGTGTCTTTGGCTGGCAGCAAAAGATTAAAGTGCTTGCCCTGGAAGGATGCTGGGTTTGGTTCACACAGTGCTTTCATTAAAATGCAGATCAGCGTCTGAGGCTCAGGCGAGATTCCTTCACTTGCTTTTTCTCCCCACCACGTTTTGTCAAAAAATAAACTCAGTCCTTTTGCTAATAATAAACCCCACTAAGATTTGCAATTTAATTTCATATGCAACACACATTCATCTGCTCTGTACAGGTTGAGAAAAGCTTCTCACCTACCTCCCCAAAATCTGGCTACAACCCACTTGATGCTCTATCCCTATATGAATTATTTATATTTTGTCACAATGGATGTTTACAGCTTGTTAATGGGCTATTAATATTCTGCATCTAAGAATAAAGCAGAAACAAAAGTGATGATATAATAACTAATTCCTTAAGTCTGAAATAGCTTAGAAAAGAGTATTTTAAAATTATTATTATTAATTATTACCAAGAATGTGAATTCCACAAGCCACAGAGCGCTTCAGCAGTTTCAGGCAAGTTTTTGTGTTGAGCAGGTGCTTAATAAGTGTGATTCCTTTCCTTTTTATTTGCTTTAGTCATTAGACTAAATGCTCTGAGTTACTGAGTGACTGAGGTACAACGGTGCACTGTCACTGCAGGAGCACAGTATGGTTTAAACCTGGATCAACTGTGGGTTTGGCTGGTGGATTGGATGGCTTGAAATTATCCAGGAAATAAATCTGTGCTCTGAGTGGGTTTTTTTGGTTTGGTTTCTTGTTGTTGTTATTTCCCAACCTTCCCCCATGCTTTGAGGACTAAACCCATCATTTTATAAACACATACTAATTTAGCAGTGACGATCCAGATATGTGAATGGTGTCAATATGCGTGTGAATCATACAGGAAAGCTTGTGTCTAGGAGACCAGCATTGCACAGAGTGCTGTGACTCAAGAATACCCAGCTACTGCATCACTCTGGTGAAAATGAAGATGTGAAAGGATTTGGATTGAGTCGCTTAACAAGTAAATAGTAAATGAACCATGTAATTTACTTCGGTGTAAATGTGTTACCCTAAAAAAGATACCCTTGGTAGCTGCCCAGCTTGTGGTGCTCCAGCAGTGGGAGGTAGGGGGGTGTTCAGAAACAGGTGATGTGGGCAGGAGTGTGATGATCTAAGACAGAAGCAAGATCTGGCATTACTTCAGATTCTTGATTAACGATTTCCCTGGTATTTAGCTGTTGTATTGCCCTGTCAGTGCTTTCCTAATCAGAAAATCAAAGTACAAAGTGATGAATATAGATGAGGCCTGGAACATGATGCCTGCTCTTGGTAACCTTGAAAGTATGATTTAGACTATTATACCCAAATCTAAGAAGGTGTATCCAGTCAAAATCTGCAACATCTGATACAAAAAAACCCCAGGTCTATATACTTGCTATACCAAAATATTCTTCTAATCCCAAAGCCAGGATAATATCGGAAATAGTAGCAGGAAGGAAACTTAAATTTTCCCCAAAATAAGTGACTGTGAAATAATTATTTTATTGTGTTATTTATTTTAATCAAAGCTGACTAGTATTATGAACCTCCTAAAAGTTTGTTTTACTGACCTTGGAGAAAGTGTTGCTCCCTCAGTGTTCCATGTTACTTTTGCCCTTTTTCTGGGTATATATTCAAGAGAAGATACAGCTTGTTTTTATCCTTCTAGGGGGGATTTCTTGTGTGTTGGGAACATGAAATGATATCTCGGCAAGCTAAAAAATAAATGACAGTAGATTGCAAAACTCATCAGCTATCTATTAAAAACCCCAAATCGCCGGAATGCCAAGTTCAGGCCAACACTCTGATCGGAACAGCAGAGTGAATTTTACAGGTGTGTGGGTAATACAGAGGGCAGCTTTCGTCAGAGTTTCATTTTCTAAGTAGATTAGCCCTGTCTCCTTTTTAAGGTGATGTAGATTGTCTGAAAAGTTATTTTTCAGGCTCTGGTAGTTTTAAAAGCATGGACTGACCAAGACAATATGCCCACAAAACCATACTTCTTTGGAAAAAAACCCTATATTTACTAAAGTAAATTTTCTGGACTTTTTCCTTGCTTGACTGTTGCCTCTGTGTCAGTAAACTGATATGCTTTACAGAGCAGAGACCTCTTTGGCAAATGCATGGAAGTGGTACCTGCAGCTTGAGAATTTGCATTATGTTGTTACCTCCCTTTATCTTGTGTCTCCTCTTCATCTGAGCAGCAGCAGCTTGAACAGCAAAACTTTTTTACAGGTGGGAGGAGAGGGTGTTTTAAGTCCCACAGTGACTTTGTAGTGCTACAAATAATAGGAGCCAATAAGGAAGCAATTAGTGAAGGTAGACCCTTCCATCACTGACAGGAAGTGAGAGAGGTCTATCAATAGTCCTGCAAATTGGACCTGAAATGGTACATTCCCAAACCAATGCTGTAGCTCTGATCACTTTTGGAAAGAGGGGAATTAAAAGAATTTGGTAACGCTCATAACCGTTATCAAATGATTGCAATAGCCTGCAGAGTTTTGTCACTCATACAAGGGAGTAGCTGGCAAGAGACTAGGAAGACCAGCAAAAAAGTCCAAAATACAGTGCTAGAAGCTTCCTGCTAGGCTAAGTTCAAATATAATCTTCTTTTGCTGAATCTCATACTGAAGTGCTGCGAATGGAATTGGCTATCCAGAGAGCAGTCACATTCCAAAACCTAATATAAATGTACATCCTGCTGTCAAATTGAGATCCTTTGCAAATGCCTGGGGAGTAATTGTCCAGTCTACCAACCTGGCATAAAAATGTGTTTTTTAAATGGAAATATATACATAAAAGAAATGTGACAGATGAGGGGGATAATAGCATACTGCTGGGTTTTGCCCTCACCTCAAGCCTGTGTCTAACATCATCTTCTGCAATCAGCTCCACTGGAAGGACAGCTAATAATTAAAGCAGCTCTCACAAGAAAAATTCCATGTTAGTATAGCAGCCACTTAGAATTTATAATTATTATTTTTAAAGATTGGATTACTTTAACCTTTATGGAACAAATAGTACTCCAAAATAAAATAATATTAAATTAGAAATTCTCATTCTTGAAATTCTTTATAAAAGGATATGCAGTTTTTAAACTGGGGGCTAATGGGATAGTCCTCCTTCAGCACAGAATCTATATGTGAAAAAGAAAATGACTGCACATCATGTGGGTGGAGAACATATAGCTAGGACTAGACTATACCGTAGTAAGTTATTCAGTCCCTTGGGTTTTTATTTACCTTTGATATTTATCAAAACTGGAGTCCTGTAAGTTCTTTCTCTCTGGCAGTGCATTTTTTCTACACGGTTCATCAAATCTCTTTGTTCACCACTGATTTTTCTCCATGTCTACAGCTGAGAAACACTGATACGAGGCAGCTGCTTGTCTGGATTTGTTTTAGAAGAGTTTGATGGAACTGCTGTCAAAATAGGAAAACAAACAAACAACTTTGCTGATTCATTCTGCTTTCTAAAGGTGATTAGCTGCAAAAGACTTTCTGTAGCGGTGATAAATGCAGCACCACGCAGGCAGGCCCACCAGCAGCTATCTACCCAGGCTGAAGGACCTGCAGTGGGGAGGACAGGCCGTAGCAGAGGAGACAATTCATTCATCTACCACTCCTCAGAATAAAACTTTGTGCCACAAGACTCAAAGTCTTTAAACAACGTGTATAATACTAAATTGATAACAGGATGGGAGATGTGTAATGGTGACACACCCAGCTGCCAAGCTGCAGATCATCTGTAACCAAATCTGTAAATACTTAAAGAACTGCCTTTCTCAGGCCTACTTTTCCTCCTCAATCTGTGTTTTTCACTGTGTCATATTATAAGGACACGGTTTTCTCAGGGGATACACAATTCGTGCTACAACTGACAAATCCATTCCAACAGGAAAAATCTCATCTGTGTTTGGCTGTATCCAATAAAGCAGCACAAATTTGTGCTAAGAAACTGCCTAATCTGACTGGAGCATATGTATTTAAACAGTTTTCAGCAGAGCATTGATAATCGTGAATTCTCTTATTTTGGTTCTGCAGAAGAAACAGACTGTTGCTTTTCTTCATACGCTTTGCTCTTCCGCAGTCTTTCAGACTCTCTCCTTTTCCCCCGGGTATAAAGATTAATATGAACCTATGTCTGGGGAGAGCTTCGGTTTTTCTGATTTCACTTAGTTTCTTGGCAGCTTCCCTCTCTCTCCTTCCCTCTGTACATCTGATCAAAATAAATAATGCTTTACGTTGGGGAAAGTTCATGACAAAAGCTTATTGAGCTGAAGTGTAGTAAGACTTGTCCTGGAAGGGGGAAAGATTGCGGACCAAAGTCAGCACTGCGATAGAGGAGAGATGACATTTTTCATAGCATCTGGCCAGTTGTTTTTGTTTTGCTTAATTAAGAGATTTATTGTAAGAGACCAAGCCTCAATCTAATTTATTTTTTTCATTATATTTGTAAAGATCTGCTTGGAACAGATAAAGCATTCCATGTGGCGTACTTATTTTCCTTGTGTGCCTCTATTAAAAAAAATTACTTAATTCTTATGTGTTTAAAACATCTTCGAATAGGAAATGGATACTTAATGCTTCTCTAACAGAATATCATGCAAACTGAGTTGCAAGACTAGCATTACTTATGTGTTCTTCAGTTAACTGAGTGGACAGTCTCTATGGGCTCTTAATAAATAGGTATTGCAGTAATGGAAAATTAAAAACTAGTATCGGAAGAGTAATTTGGTATTTTTATAGCATTTTATTTTCTTTAGCTTAGAAAGGGTTTGACTGTGCTGCGAGCTGTTTAATTTCTTCTCAGGTAAGAAAAATATACCATTAGTATTCTCATAAGTACGTCACTGTGTCCTCTGTAAGACTATTCTTCACTAAAGGACAGTTTCTCATACGTAGGGCAGGGCAAGTGTCTTTTGTGGTGTGAAAGAAGACTTAATAATATAACGGTTGTAGTTGGTAAGCCTAACCTCTGACCTGAAGATGAAAGATCAAGCTGAAGAAATGGATAATGGTGGCATTAACCCCACAAGAAGTAATGGCTGACACAGATTTATAGAGAGAGAGAGAGAGAGAGAGAAAGTTCTCTGAAAGTGCAGGCTTTGACCAAACATGATGGTGTTACATTGGTTGCCGATAATTGCAAATCTGTCAGCATGCACGGGCTGGCATGCCTTGCCCTTTTGGGGTGATGGTACGAAAAGTCAGTGCTGATGAGACATATTTATGCCAGGAAATACAAGAAATTAATTTTCATCATTGATCAGTGGAATGCAGCCAGGCTGATTTCAATAACAAAAAAGAAACCTCAAACACTGCAGCATTAACGGTTGCAGTTTACTTTCTGACAAAGCCACCTGCAGCAATCCAAGCTTCTTGAATAAGTCTGTGTAAAATGATGTGAATAGGTTTTAAAAGGTCAACCACAAACTGTAATTTCACTAGATAAAACTAGTGGTCCAGGGAAGAAACTTTTTACTACGCAAAGTTCGCCTCAAGACTAATGCTCTGCTTCATCCCTGCAGTAATAACCTGGATGATAGAAAGTGTATCCCAGGAATGGGAGATTAGTTTTGCCTCGCTCTGCTGAGGGACAGCTCTTCGGGTTCCTCAGTAACCAGCCCACCAGCGTGTGAGCTCTGACGGGGTCCTGGCACCTCAAGCAGCCCCGAATTGTACCAAGTCTTTGTAAGCAGGCATCTTGCCAACTTATTTTTCTATTATTTTAGCTAAAAGCAAATCAAAACGAAGCATGTTATTTTTTAAATGCTGAGGAGGCTTGATGAGGAAGATTTTTATTATCTTTTTTGACTGTACAAGGGATTAGATATTGGAGAAACGTTTGTTGCTAGAGCTTCTTTTTAGAAGCTAAAAATGACACAAATATTCTTTCTTCTCTCTCTCTGCTTTTCTGTGCATGGATACTATGCTCTTGTCTACCAGTAGTACTGACATGTGCAAGCAAAATACCATTTTTCCAAAAACATATAAAAAAGCCAGAGCATTATTTTTTAATCTTGTGACAGCTGAGTCATCTTTCATCTTCCACTTTCTATCTCAAGCCAAAGCAAATAAGAACCCTTAAATGGTAAATGACATTTTGCTCTATACTTGATACGATTTCAGGCACACCATTTCACTGCGAGGTTTGCTAATGAGCTTTGGGTTTGTTGGGTTTTGCCTATCTCTTTAAAACCTAAAAATATCTTACCATTTGCAAGGGAGAAATAAAGAGCTCCCATCGCATCAGCGTTAGTGGTAGAGGTAAAGTACTTGCAAGCTGTGGCATCGTAAAGCTTGTCCATTTTTAATCAGATCCCCTGGAGCGTTGAAAGTACTTTCTGAGTCTGGACTAATGAGGAGCAAAAGTGAATATGTCATCTGAGCATTCAGGTGAGGAGGAATAAAGTTTCTCATGACCCCGATAGCACTACATTGTCACTTCCACAGAAGGAAAAATACGGTTGGCTCCCAAGTAGAATGGTGCATAAAAACCTAAGTGGCATTTAAAGAAATAAACCCAAACCCTCAACCTGTGCATCTCTTGTTTCAAATTCAGTGGCTGAATACAAAATGCTTCTTTATGAACAAAGAGGCATCCAGAAAAGGGGGGACTTGATGGGTGTTTTATTTTCAGAGCCTTTTTTATGATTGCGTATCTTACAATTATCCTGCTGACTGTTTGTATCTGTCAGCAAGATCGCAAACCAGCACAGGTGTCAGCAGGCTGTGCCATCTGCCAGAGTCGACTGTGCACAGTGCTATCGAGAACAATGCTATCATCTTAATATTCCAGATACCTTAATGAGTTTCTCAGACTAATTAAATGTGCAACTCGCCGAGACCATTGGATGCCAGATTGTGGTGGCTGGGAAAAAGCTTCTCATTGTTCAGAAGCAGCTTTATGATGGTAGAGGCATACTTCAGTTTTTAGTACTTGGGTACAAGACCAAGGTAATAATTGATTATAGATTAAAACAAATTAATAAGCACTTAAAACTACAAAAAGACCTGGAAATGCAAATAAATACAGTGATGCTTTCCAGCTGATGAGAACAGATTAGGAAGAACCTGATGGCTGAAAGTGACAGCACAACAGAAGTGATGTTGATGCCAACCCTCCTGTACTTCAGAGGGTTCCAAAGCGGTGGGATGGGGAAAACAAGATCCCAAACACCCATACTCTAGTGCAGAGAAATAGCCTCTTCCAAAGAAAGAAATAGAGCTTAACAGAAAAACACGTGCTATAAAATCAATTTAAAAGCTCTCACTCTTTTTCAGTTGTCTTCAAGCTCTCATGTGCCTTTGCAGATAATTTGAGTGACACTAACCAAAAATGTGCATCATTTTACTGGTGTTAGGTGTTGCATGTTACAATGTACTTAATCAAGTACAAAGGGGAAAATTTCAGGGAAAAAATGAAAAGGAAAAGTAAAAGGGAAAACCAGATGAAAATTTTTGGTCAATTTTTACATGAATTCCTCTTGGTGAAGTTTATGCTTCACCTTGTTTCCCTACTGCACTGTTCTTCTCTGCAGCAGATCAGGTGATGGATCTCTCATCACAACGAAGATGGAGGCAATGAGGAATAGTCTCAGAAGCAGTTTAAATTCAAAGTCTGTTGTTAAACCCAGAAACACTAATTCCAGGTTTTTCAATTATTGAGCTAGCATAATTTAAATGCGTGTGTGAAATTGCAGGTCTAAAGTCTTTATTTAATTATAAACTGGATAAAAATATTATTTGTGGAGGAGTGCAGAGGAGGGGGACAGAAGTTTCTGTTTCCTGGTGAGTTTTTCTTTTTTCTCTGAGCAGTCTAATAACAGACGAGAGGTTATGTTGTTACAGGAATTAAACTCTTAGGCCTGCCTGTGCGGGGAATGGACATTAACAGGACCTTTATGCACAGACAAGATGAGCTAAGCTCTAAGTTTATGTACTGCTGGCGTACATACCACAACAGTGTATGAAGAATATGGTTGAGCAAAATAGAATTTTGTGTACGAGTAGTCGAAAGAACCGTGGCCAATAATTTGTCCTTACCAGACTGGAAGCTTTGATTACACTTTTTCCATTTGTGACACATGTTTTGGGTTACTTCTTTGAAGTGAAAGCTGCAAACCTCCAAAGAATGGCATTTCTTCCTCCAGATCCATTGAAACATGTTTCCTTGAGCTGGTCTTTTACCTGTAATCGTTTTGAACAGGAGAGAAGAAATATGTATTTTAAAAAAATTATTAGGATGGCCAGAAAATAAATTAATTTCTCAGCAGAGAATATTTTGCAGAGCGCACATCTCTGGGGGAAGCTCTGTGTGAGCAGGGCTGCAGTGGTCTCCTCGCAGTGTTCATGCAGGCCTTTAAATTCACTTTGTATGGCAGATGAAAAATGCTAATTGCGTGAAAGGGTTCGTGATTCACTTTATAATTAGAGTTTCTCTTGTAATTTTGGCTGAGTGTTTTTACCCGATAGCCTTCAGATGGTAGATTCTCAGGACTTGGTGCATTAAGGGCTAACCTAGTCAGAAAACCTTTCTGGTCTATTGGGGAGCTCTTAGCCTTCATTTAACGAAAGACATCATCTATTATGACGCACAGAGAAGCGGAGTGCTGGAAAAATAGAACTGTGGCACATTAAGCTCTTTTCTGAATTGCAGGATTCAATTAGGAGCAAAACCTCTGCTTATCTTGAAAGAAGGGAAAGGGAAAGACAGGCTCCCTCTTGGTAGAAGGAAACGTTGGGTGTTCACTAAGAATTAAATCTAATCAGAGCCCGCTCTCCGTTTTCCTCTCTCTGTGTTTCAAGTTAAGTTCTTCACTCAGCAGAAATCCCAAATCTGCATCTCTCAGGCTCGAAGCTGTAAACAAGGCTGTGTCACAGCCTGTGTACAGACTGTGATGACACCATAGAGCAATTTCATGACAGATCTCTCTGCTTGCTAAGCGTAAATTATTGAGGCAGAATTCAGCAGAAGCACCAGTACAAGGAGAACAGTGTAAGGCTTGGAGGGGATAAGAAAAAATGCAGGTATAGTTACTAAAGGAAAATACTTCCCATGAAAAATATTTTCCTGAGACTATATACCTTCATAGGTTACCAGGTTAGGCTTAGAAGGAAAACTGGCAGTCAGGGGATGGAGGGAGTGAGTGTGAACTGGAAAGCTTTAAGAACTCTTATTTCATTTAATGTTTGCAAAGAATAAGCAAAATGGGCAAGCTTGTAACTGTGGTTGTCAAGCAAGGCATTTTAGTTGAAAATTTTCTTTCTGAAAAATTTGGCTGGTATTTTGGCTTGTATTCCTCATTTTGTTTCATCAGCCACACAAAAGTAAGGGGGGAAGTAAGGTAAAAGTTATCTTATGACATTAAGACCTGTGATGAAGTCCAACTGTCACATTTGCTACTCACTGGAGCAAATCAGAGGGGATCTGGTCGGATTTTGTGCTCTGGGACACCAGTACAGATAAAGTATTTACACACTTCCACAGGAAACAAGAATCCTGGCTGCAGGATTCAATGTCTTTGAAGGCGATCAATGAAGATCCATGTCGACACAGAATTGATTTCAATTTAGGAGGACTTTTGGCCTCAATATTTGACTCAGCAATTCATTCTGGGCTATGGCTTGTGTTTTACTTAAATATTTATTCCTAGATGGTGTACATCTACTCTTTAGTTAGGGGCGCTAAGTTCTCACAATACTAATTGTAACAACCAACTTCCAGCCACAGGAATTGTAGTTGGATATGAGTGTGACTTCTTGAGTCAGATGTTCAAGGTGAGGCTGAAGCAGAGCTGGCATTTTCCACCCTGGCCTTTGCCCTTCGCTTTTCTCTAAGCCTGAGTTTACCTGAAAAGTTTTTACTCTCAGGTAAAGGAGCCATTTCCTTTGATTGTTTCCTTTAGTCAGAAATGTCACTTATCTTGTCTTGCCGCTTCTTTTCCAAGCGCAGATGACATTTCCCCTGGACTTAAGGAGCATACTAATGGCGCAGCATAAATGTGTTCTGCCTTTCACTCGCTTGGCTAATAGCTTGCTATTGATAGAAATGAACTCTTGAGAAAGATCAATTAATTTGTGTCTTCTCCCAGCAGTGAATTTTCACTGGTTTGCTTGCAAGAGCGGGGGAGAAAGAGCAAAATACAAAAAATGTGCTTGTGAGGTTTCAGATCTTTGGGGGGGGTGCAGGAGAAAGGCATCTTCCTCCACTCACTGAACACCTGGCAGCAACTTCAGTTGAATGATTGCTCGTTCTGATTTCTTTCCTCTTGTAAAAACACAGTTCTCCTCTTCACTCTAGCTACTGAGCATCAGAAAATGGAACGAAACTTTTGCCCTCAATCTGCAGAACATATTTAAGTTTGTTTGTAAAGGCTCTCACTATGCTTGTCAAGTGACGTGCCTGTAATCTGCTGGTCATTATGTGCTGCCTGATCCACGAATCGGGCAACCTTTTTGTGGATCTGAAACAGAAAAGGGCAGTTAAGGCCCAGCCCCAGTGCAGTGACAGTGGGAAGAATGTGCCCAGGTAGGAAGGTGAGGAGCACTGTCCTCCTCACTGCTTTTCTTTCAATGAACAGCTCATACTTTTTAATTTAACTGCTCTCCTGAAATAGAAAGGGGAGGTAAGTGAATTACTCCTGAAGCAGCTGGACTGAATATAACATAATAGATGACCTCATTACACAAAGAGTAATATTGACCTTTAGGAAATTTCTTCAGTTCATGGAAATAAAGCTTGATTTTCTTTGACTGACAGAAACATCTATTAAGCACTAGCTGTCGATTTGTGTTGTTGTGCAGGATGGCCATCCTTGTAACCCCTGGCACATCTTAAAACTTAACTGTCAAAACTGTTGCTGGGTAGGCAGGAACAAGCCTCACAGCTCTTAAAAGCAAATTTCAAATTAATTGAGAAACTTCCAAATGTCTTGGCTTTTCCTTAAGAGGCAAGCGCAAACAATAACAATGCCATTTATGGGGAAATTACTAGGGCTTTTTTTTTTTTCCCCTAAAAGCAGATGGTAGATACTAAGAGCCAGCCTTGGTATCAGGAAAGCAAACTGGCAAGAATTGCACTTGGGATTATAGAAGAGCTTTTGGCTGATCAGTTTCGTTTGTTTTTAATCAAGAGTCATTACATGGCCATTATTAACGAAACCCCTAAGTACACATTGTGGAAAAAGTACAGTAAAATGCTCTAGCCTGAAAAAAAGCCTCAGGTAGTTTTTAAACTTGGTTTTTGTACTGGCAGAGAAAGAAAACATACTCTTTATGTGTTTGATAAATGATAGTTAATAGTACAACCTGCAGCATATGTGGAACGAAGGGTAGAAGGTGTATTATGTAGCCATCATTCACTATCCATTAAAATGTTAAATCATATTGTAGCAGTTTCAAAGGCTTTACATGTATTAAAAGTATTGTCTTTTGATTGAAAGTAGAGTGGAGTCTTTTCTTTAACTCAGGGGGAGACAGGGTTGAAATTGCAAAGTAAAGTGAATTACCTGTAGCTTACCAGGTTAAAAAAAAAATAAAAAATTCTGAGAACTGTAGAGAGGTCAGTGGGTTTTTCAGAGTGAAATGGTGATTAAAAAAAAAAGACACTCGGTTGAAATTTCTTTTTTCTTATTGTCATTCCTTTTGTGGGTGTCTGAATTTCCTTTCAAACCTGCTTGTAGGCAAAATAGTATTGATTAGATCTGTCTTCCCCAGGTAGGTGTCCCATCATCTGCTAGGTCCTAGGTTAACTTCATAGAAGGAAATCTGCTTTTTGACTGTAATTTTCACTGGGTAAAATCCACATGTTTAAAAAGGGGCTTAAGTGATGACCTCGGTTTGCCTTTTACTGCAAGCAAAGTAGTGAACATTGTCTGGAACAGTATGTTGTGTCAGTTACCTGATGTTCCAGCTACCAAAGGCAAGGAAAGAAGCTTATGGGAGAGGGCAAAATTCTAAAACAAGGGTAGCCAAAGTAGTAGTACAGGGTAGAACCTAGAGGAAATTACTACTGCCACTCTAATTGAACCTCTGTTGATATAAGCTCTCCTGACCAGATAAGTGCAGACGTCTGTGTGCCGCAGCTCTTTTGCATGACTTGGCAGCACTGTCTGAAGGCAAGACCTAGACTCACCACCCAGCTGCCTTCAGCTGTCTTCCCGCTTTAGGCCTCAAGAAAGTTGGCACTTTTTTTGGCATGTTTTTTTCTGTGCTCACGCTCTCATTGAGGCTGCAGGAAGGTGGGATAACAGCCATCCAGACACAGCGCTAATACAGAGCTTTGCTCACTCAGTAACGAAACTAGAGTAAGTTGTCACCACCTTTCTGCAACAAACATCATCCATGGTGGGCTTGTGCTGAGAATATAAAATGCTTTGTAATATTAATAGGCTGCTGAAGCTTACTCAAAACTTGTCTAAAGCCGTGTGGCCTCTGGCACATCCCTCCCTGGGCTGGTTGGGCCGGTTTGCAGATGGTCAGTGCTAGCTGAGCTGAAGGACTTTCTGCTCCATGCCTGGTATTGCCAGCTCCTGGAGCAAGTGTGGGAGAAGTATAGGACAGGGATTATTTACCGCTGAACAAAACATACTGTAAATAGTGGCAGTTGCTGGGAATATATGGGTAAACTGATGCCTTTGCCTTCCCTTCATGGTATGGCAAAACTAAAATGAAGTATAGGCAAGTAGGTTTCTTGTGTAGTTCCTGCAAAGTCATTAGTGTCAGCCTGTGGCTACTCTAAAACACATTTGTTTTATAAATAAATTACAATAAATCTCATAGCTTGACATTTGTTGTCCTGGGAGTAACGTTTCAAATCTATTTCAGTTCTCACTGGTTTTCCAGCATTTAAGGGTAAAGAGATAAAAATATTATGGGATGGTCATTGACTTAATGAGGGAACCAACTGACCTGCCGACAACTTCTTTAATGTTGTAACAGGATCTGTCAGAGAAAACTGGAATATTTATGTATCCTTAAAAGAAAATTCACCAAAAGACTAGATAATAAATATCAGCATCTTTTCTGCTATACTTCATTCATAAATTAGGCCCAGTGCCAATATCTTATTTTTGTTTGCCTTAAATAAGTCCTTCCATAGGTATGTGATAGCCTTTTTCACAACCTACAGCTGCTTCTCAACCCATTTATTGATTTCCAGAGTTGAAGGAGATGAAAGATAACATTTCAGAAACAGAATATTTATATGGAAGGCAGCTTTCATAATTAAGAGAACATTTTCTGTGTTGATTTATAACCAAAATTTCTTGATTGAATTCTGAGGAAAGGAGCATTGACTTGTCTTCTTAGCTTCATAAATCTATGTCTAATGTCTTATACCTGAAGTCCCTACAAAACCAGTAACCTACAGAAGCTTGTAAGTGGAAAACAATTGTCTCTCTTAGCCAAAGTGGCTTATTTTATTGTTTCTTGGCAGATCTTTATTCTTTCGTTGTTACCACATGAAGTATAAAACAGTCACTCTTTTATTACCTTTACAAACCCTTACATTACACAGTTGTACAGCCGCTTACCATATTCATATTTCAAATATTCTCTGTATGGTTAATCAGCGGTGATATTGATTGCTATTGTAACTTTTGGAAAGAGGTGGAGAAACCAAAAGACCCTTTTCAATACAACTGAGCAATCTTCTTGGTAAAGGTTGCCCAATATCTCTTACAGAATGAATTTTTAGGGGCATCACTTGGTGAACATGCTCTTAATGATCAACATATTAGGGTAGGTGTTAAATAAACTACTCTGAAGAGCTAGTTTTTAATTTAAAGGAGGGAGATTTATTTCAGCAAGAAAAAAACAGCCCATATTGTTCTTGAGTTAGTGCCTACCACATTCAAGCCGCCGGGCTCATTTCACAGGGCAGGGGGTAGAAAAGAGCAGTTTTGCAACAACAGTGTTTGTTGTTGAAAAATCTGGGGAAACAATGTACAACAGAGGGAATTTCAGACCTTCTATAAATATTTGCTCACCATGGCTACATTCTTTTAATTATAACAGAAAGGTGGAGCGCAGAGCTTGTGACAGAACCTGCAGTATGTAGCTGCCGTTGTGGTGGCCCATAGTAAAAGCTGTGGGGGGACACTCACCACCCTGAAAGGGAACCTGGCGAGATCAGTTATTTAATTTTCAGCCAGCTGTGTGAATGATAAATGCAGGAATAAAGCATCATTAAAAGGAAAGGAACATAAAATGTTAATTCCAAGAACTGCCAACTGTTAACACACATATGTGAAAGAAGGTTTTATATTAAATTTTCAATATAGTTGAAACTAGGTATTTTAATATTTTCAAAATGTTCAGGATTTGTCCAATGGGTTTTTTGAACCTGATTTTTTGTCACTAAAATTCTAATTCCAATATACAACTTCAGGCTTTAATGAATGAAAATGCTTTTATTGTCTTAACTGAAACGATTCTGGAATTTCAGCTTTCACCTAAACTTTCCTTTTAGTTCTTTTTTCTTTTGTAGTATTATGTATTGGAGGGGAGCAGAGTATCTACAAAAAATTTCCTCCTGGTGGGGAAAAAAAAAAAGAGCTCTTGTGTGAAAGAGTCATAATCTTAAGTAGGAAAAGACTTTCAAGAAAACATTAATCTATGAAGCCATTATTCCATTATTGCCGCTTGTCAAATTGTCTCTAAAGCCCACTGGATCCCTGGCCTTTTTAGGGGTGGGGCATAGGGAGCTGCTGCAGTGTCCTTAGTACTTCGGGATGTTGCAAATGCACCTTCATAAGCCATTACATCTACACGAGAAGAGCAATGGGAAGTTTTCCTGGGACTAGAATGGACATTCTGTTTGGAAGAAAACTGAATTAGTGCTGTATTTTACAAGGTCATTGTGAGCAGAGGTTTGAGCACGCAGCAGCGCCACATGGAATCCTGGCTGGTTTTTCCTCGGCCTTTGCTGTTATGTATGCTGTTTTATAAACTTTTTTAAAAAGGACCACCACAGCTGCCTTGTTTTAAAAACCAAGATCTTAACCTTGACAGTTAATCAATAAGCAACAAACGAAAAGTAATAACGCACGACTTGAGAAATATTGCTTTTATTCCTAGCCTGAGACTAGGGCTTGCCAATATGTTAAGATCAATCAATCTTCTCCCTCAGATTGAACTTGCATCCAAATCACCAAATCTGTCAATGCACCGTATGCAGAACACTGAGCTGTTTGCCGATGCTGTACAAGGGTGGGGGGAACGGTGACATTTTCTGGCTCTCCCAAGAATGTAGAAAGGCCAAAGGGGAGAAGAACACCTGGTCTAAAGCTGGGAAATACCTGAGTGAGGCAATCCTTTTTATGATAAGGAAATTGCAAGTGCTCTGAACGTGCTCCAGTTGATTCAGGTCAGTGCTAAATCTTCTCATGCAGAGACAGAATGATGAACAAACAAGAACCTTAAATCCTGGTCAGAGGAAATCTGCTACGTGGAAAAAAACAATGAATTCGCTGTTAGGAAGAGGCATCTTGGACACAACATCATTCATTCTTCACAGAGAATAAGGAAAGAGAAACACGGTTTTGTGAGGGTCGTTCTTCGCTTTGTCAAAGGACAGGGAGAAGCAGCAAAACTTTTAGATGGATGTTTGGCAATTGGAAATGTAACAAGCGAACAAGTTGTGCAGGCACTACGCTGCAGAGACCTCTGAGCAGCTTTCCCTGGGTAGATGGCTACTGAATTGCTTTTCATGGCCCTGCCCTTCAATAGCTATTCCTGTGTTTTCTGTGTGTAGTCTCGCTCTTGCTACTAATCCCAGTTGCTAAAATTAATTAGGATATAAACACACCTAGAAAGCCAGCAAAGCTTCATTTATGCCTGCAATATAAAGCAGAACATTTGGCAATGTTAATTGAAATGATAAAAAGGTTTGTAAGACATCAAGAACCCTTCAAGTCAGTCCCTCCCTCCCTTGGTTTAATGGCACAGTAAACGCTTGCTTTTCTGGATATGATTATACTTCCAAACCATAAAGACTGAGAAAATTCCATTATCTTCTGTCGAGGAACCCTCCAGAGAAGATAAAAATGCAGTTAATAAACAAGATTACTTTCCAATGGCAATTGCTCCATAACAGAAAATTCACTTTCTAACCTTCTACTCTAGGATGCTAATCAGTTCAGTCCCATCGGAGTTGCTGGCAGCAGTTTTTCCTCCCATTGGGACAAAAGTAAATGCAAGGTTTCTGTGGAGGTTAAGGAAGAAAGGAAGCAAACAGTAAAACTGCTTTATTTCATTTGGAAGTGATTGCTTTAGGCAATTATGCACCTGCAGCATGGATCCTGTTAACCAGCAGCATAGAGCCTACAGTAAGTCTACTGAGCCTTTTTCTTCCTGTAAAAAAGTTGAAATGATTTCCATGGTCTGTGACTGGCACGATTCCAACATGCCTCTGCCTTTGGTTAAGTCTTCATCTGGTACAAGCTCTGGTGTCACCTGGCATCAGTCACACTGAAATCGATTTACTTTTAGGGCTGTTGACAAAATTCAAAGGTCTTCCTTTCCTTTCATACAGAATCATACATTTCATTGCTAATTTAGTAATTAATAATAAATGAAATACAGCTGTGGTCTTTTCCTCCTAATTCCTGGTTATACACAGCCTGTATTTTTCCTCCTCAGAACATTTGCTTTATAGGAAGCAGGATGCACTCACCTCAAAATAAATATTAAATGCATATAGCTTTTTTTTTCCCCCAAGACAAAAATATCCGATTAACAGTGATTTTCCCGTTGATAATGACTTAATTTACTTTCTGCAATTATTGTGATATTTGAGTACTTTGCTGGCTTATAAATGTGTATCTAGAAAGTAAATCTTTTTCCCCTCACAATCTGCAGCAATATATACTTTTGCCCTGTATTTATCTTCTTTTCTTCTTAGCTATGTAATATTTCTAGGTGCTTTGAAAGCAGACTTGGTCTAACATTCAAGCATAGCTGTAGCTGGAATTAGGGCATCCCAGCTTTTTCCTTTACCCCTTTTGCCTGGGATTAAATGTTTTTAGCAAAGAGGCTTATTTCTGTTATCCCAGAAAGTTATTTGGAAAAAACCCCACCATGCTTCAGAAAACAACTACAAGAGAAGATGGCTAAGAGAATAGAGATTAGTGAAATTTCATTCATGATTAGGAACAAAAATTAGGTTACTTCCACTTTATGTTACTACAGTGATTGATCTAAATAGAAAGAAACTCACCCTAGGAAGTTCAGCAAAAGTTTTCATAACTTGGCTATGGTGCGGATGGACTCTGGAAGCTGCACTCTGGGTACCATCAGTACTTCAAAAAGATAGCTAGGATGAAATGGGCAGTGATAAGATAGCTGACTTAATAGTAATCCAAGTGAATTTAAAATCGATCATGGGAAAAACATGGCATAAGTCAGCTGCTAAAGCATTAAAAGGCGGCATAATTGGTAACGAGTAATTTGATGCTGTAGAACTTGCAGATTGTCAAAGGAGCTTGGTGTTTTGGACACCACAAATGCAGCTGATAACTGCGGTGCAGTAGGTTTAGATGTCTGTCAAGTCTTTGACTTACTATTACCATAAATTCTTTTTAAATAGCATGAAACCATACACTGAGTAGCATAAAAGTGACTTAAAAATAAAATTGATATCACTAATTACAATGGCATTTCATCAGCGGTGAGGGATTTTCTGCAGTTCTAAAGAGACCTGCCCAGGATGTCCCAACAGTTTATTGTATTTGGGTGGCTTGGAAGACACCTGATCAAGTGACACCTTTATTTCTATTGCTTTTGGTAACTCCTTTCTTTTCAAAGACTCAGTTTTAAGGCTTAATTTGCATATTTACTTAGAATGCACTCATACAGAAGGGATTGCTCTCTAAAACTGCAGTTGCAAAATATTCGGATTTATTACTATGCATTTATGCTAATAGTTAAGTTGGTTTAGAGCGTGATTCGATGGCCAATTTGGAAATTTTGGCTTAAACAATCAGAAACCACCTGATCTTGAGATTTTGGATCTTCTTGGGGTCCTATTGAACCTATTCCTTTGCTTTGGCTTCTGACTTTACAAGCTGAACCGATGCAGTCCTGCCTGTACCTAAATACGGGTGTCGCTTACTGTAGTTACAATATCAATCTCTCCCCTGTAGAATCCATTCCTCTGCTTTTTTCAGCGCCTGGACAGAGGATGATAAACCTCCATCTAGGACTGTTGAGAGCTGGGATCTCAGAGGAGAGCGTTAGTCCTGCTGCGTGCAGGAAAGCTGTTCAGGGCTTGTGGGGATCTCCTGGGCTGACAGAAGACAGTCCCCTCGTCTTGGGGGTGATGGTGAGGCTCAGCTTATGGATTTTGGAGCCAACTGGATTGTGAACAGTGATGTTGCTGGTTAAGGTTGGGCATTTCTGCCTTTTTTAGGGAGCCAGCTTGTGGTGATTGCTTGGCTGGGAGGGACAGGAGCAATATCACTACTCAAGACAAATACTAGCTGTTGAGTCCCAGCATACTGATAAATCTTTTTGCCCAACTTGAAACCTAAACAAAACACCAAGAAAATTATCCAATGATGCTTATAATGAGAGTTAAGTATTTCACATTGCCCTGCTCAGCATGAACTCAGGCCACAACCTATGCAGTGCACGTTACCGAGCAGTGTGTTAGATGATTCACAGTCGGACTCGATGACCTTAAATGTCCTTTCCAGCCTAAGCGATTCTATGATTCTATGAATGGTTATAAACACTGATGATAGGAATGTTCTGCTTCCATTTTATTTTCATCAGATTTACAGCTAGCACTTTAGTCTGTAAACCATTGTATGGTGCGGAATCCAACACAACCCCACAGCCTGTCCTTTTGTGTTTCCATCACATACACTCCTATTCTTTCTCCAAAACTACTCGGTTGGTGTTAAACAAGCTTCTTTTAGTGTTTGAAGTAAAAGCTGGCCTGCTGGCAAGAACGTAAGGGGCACTGCAGAAAAAACCCACCTGCCAGACTGACTGCTAGCAATTATTTAGAGCTGCTTGTCATACAGCAGATAATACAATCCATTCTGACTTGTTCATACAGAGCGTTTGCTGTCGTCTTGTTAAGGTTCTTAGTAAAAAATTCACCTTAATCCAGAGGTAGAAACTCCAGTGAAGTACTGCACATAACTTCGCTGTACTACTTAAGGCTAAAAACGCTCCTGCAAATGCAAGGACCTGGAAATAGGCTGGAGAGATTTTCTCCACTAGTTTCCAAGGTATTAAGAGAAGTCTGAGCCTGGAGGGTAGATTGTTCTGTAATGCAGCCATCAGCTGATGCCTGCGAGTCTCTGCATCCATTTCCCTGGTCAGCCGACCCTTTCCGTCTGATACTGGAAGGCTTGCTTCAAACTAAGGGCTGGTTTATTTTTCATTGCAAGGTCTTGAGGACAGCAGCATGTGTGTCTAGAGTTCACCCAGGGTCCTGTTCCTCTGTGCTGTGGTACTAGAAAGGATGAAGGGTAATGTGCAGTATTATTTTTAGCTTTGTGAGTCATTCTTGGAGGCAGTTAGTGGAACTTCTGTGCACGTTCTTGCTTAGGTAATTTGGTTTACTACCCCAGTGCACCCAATACTTTAGTTCCCTCTGCCTATGTCTCTTCTCCTGTGAAGAGCTGAGATCACATAGCAGTGGAGTTATGGGGTGCTAGGGTTATATTTACTGTGATGTTTGTTTGATTTACAAGTAAATGCCCCCAAAACAATGTCTGTTCTTTTTAGCCAGGCATTCAGCACTGGCTTTGAAAAGACTTTTTAAGGCCTTCTACTGGCTGTATGCATTTGGGATGCCAACATGGCATCTCAGCAACTGCTTGCTGCCGTCCCTTTTCTGTGTTCTCAGTAACATCTGATCACATCTGTAGCGCACTGAAGGGTCGTGACTTCTGTTGATCAAGTAGAAGGTGCATCTATAAGATCACACTGATCACAACATTCACAGTGATGTTGCTTCTGCAGGACTAATGGGAGTACAGAAATCAGTAAAAACCTGTTTTGAGTTACCAAATGTCTCTTTGTAGTCAACAACACCGTGTCGTTATATTTAGAGTGTTCTTTCAAGTTACATCCCACTGTGTTGATTTATTTTAAACAAATGCTTTCAATTAAGTCAATGCATTTTTCCTTCACCTCCCACTTTCCCTGAAGTTGGACTGATTTGTATGACACATCGTTACTTTTATTAGCAGATCATAAAACCTACACTCTCTCAAAGGAAAAGCTCTGCCTCCTTTCCATAGGCACCTAAGTGCCCTATAAACAAAGTGGAACCGGGGTCTTGGTCACCATTACAATTACTCTGCCTGAAGAATGATAAAAAACCCCATTCTTAAGTAAGGTGGGTAATTAACCACCCCAAAATTGGGAAATTTTACAAAGATTTGTGCTCATTTGAAGCTGCAGCCATGGAAGGGTTATGCTGCAGTTTGCTTTCTATTCCAACTTATATCAGCTTTTGTGAACTAATTTCCAGATCAGTAAGGCATTCAGGCACAGAGAATAAAATGTAACTACTCTTGTATGTGAGATCCAACCAATTACACAAAAATGTGAACAAAAGCAGCACAAGAACACAGAAGTGTTCAAGCATCCATTATAACCAGTTCCAATTTCCTTTTTAAATGTCAAGTACAAAATATGTATTTTACATGCAAATAACACTGGAGTGTTGTTGCTAATATGCTCCTGGAATTACATTTTCATAGCATAATGTTCTCTGCTAACAATAACTTATATTTTAATTAAATCTGTGGTCATTTGCATTTCATGTCAAATATCCCCATGCCATGTTACTGAACTTTCATGTCAGGAACGAAAGTTTAAAGGCCATAGGCTTAAATACTTAGGTTAAACTTTTGAAATAATATATGCAAGAAATTACATGTGTGTTCTATCCCTACTGGTTTGGAAAAACAAGTCTCTTTGGGTTTAAAACACTCCTTTCACTAATCTCCCTGTGTCAGGATGTGAGTGAAATATTTGGCAAGGTTTTAACTTCAGTGAAATACTCTTTCTGTCTTTACTCTTTGGTACTTACAGGTCCTGTGCTGCTTCACTAGCACCTAAGGCTACTCTTTGTCTGGTAATGAAGAAGCACATTCTGATTTGTCTCTCCCAGGAAAGAAAAAAAATCTTGTGACAGCTCTGCATTTAAAGGTGGAGGGGGGAGGTTGTGTTCTGGTGTGATTACAATCTGGTGAAAAGTCCGTTGGGGCTTTTTGAGGCTATACACCCTTATTCAGACGGAAATAGTCCATTAATCTGTCAGGAAATTCAGGCTGCTTCGTGCATAGATGCTGCTTTTACTGTTGAATGGTGTCTCTGAGATGAATCCAGAATGTCACTGTGAGCGCGTTCCCCGAAGGAAGGAGGTGCAGGAGATGTGTAATGAGAACCTGCCCGGCTGCCTTTGCCCAGACATACACACGCTCTTCGCTTCTGCGCTGCCACAGACACGCTATCGGTTATTGCTGTGATTTAACAAATAAGCTTCTCTGAGCTCTAGGAAACCCTGAAGTCAAAACCTACTTGGTTCTCTCTGTAGGTTTCTGTCATGCTCTTATTTTTTTTTATATCATTTTATTATGCATTCTCAATTCTCACCCCAGCCCTGAGCTTAGCAGTAGAAAGTTGGTAATTTAGACGCCCGTGGAGCACAGGGAACAAAGATGTATTTTAGAATTAGGTCTTGGCAGCTCAGCCTCCCTGCTGGAGCTCACGGCATTTCTGAAAGGCAGTCTAATCCTTCAGGTTCGCTCCCGCGTCTCAGGCGGGAAGCCTGGACCTTGCTTTGGTGTCCAAAGAGTCCCAGGCTCTGGAGCAGACCAGAGCTAGAAACTCTGGTTTAAGCTTTCTGTTAATTGACTTCTAGCTTTGAGACATATGCAAGCTATGAAATTCTGTGTAGGTGTTTGCAGAGCCTTGGGAAGAAAATATATTTAGTTCTGGCTCCAAAGAGCCACAAAGTTATGCAGATCTAGACTTTAGCTAGGCTGGTTATAGTGCACAGAGGAAGCTGTTTGGAAAGGACTTTTTGACACCGACCTCTGAGATCAGCAGAGATTGAAGAGGAAGAAGAATGAATTCCTGGAGGCAGAGGATCTTTGCCATAATTACTTCATTGTTTATTGGCCTTTTAATTGTACATTGACAGTGATGGTTGTCTTGTCTCAAGTTAAAATGCTACAGTTGCTGCCTGCTAGTACAGCAGAATGACAAATCAAGAAAGCAGAAATAATCAGTCATGCCTTAAAAGAATAAATGTCTTCCCCAAGGTTTTAAATAGCCATGAAGCTTGGATGGAGGGGGTTTTTAGGTGGTTGTTGAAGTCTTTTTTTTTTTTTTCTTGAAGTACACAACAATGAAAAAAGACATACAAAAGTAAACAGAAAAAAAAGCAGTGACATGGCCACAGCTCTTCCTTTACTTTTCGTAATGGAATCATCAGCCAGAGGAAGAAGATAAGCAATGAAGTGTATACAACTGAGCTCTGGATAACTAGCAGCAATTTCTGATCAGACTGAGCACTTGCTTCACATCAGTGCATCTCTAAATAAAATAAGAAACAACCCCATGGCACTGTGTTTTATAAAAAGAAAAATATTGAGGGGGGATGAATAAAAAAGCCAAGAGCATTATCCTGGAGTTGCATCCAGTCATGTGAATAGAGGCTTAACAGTTTAATTAAGCTTGTTTGTGGGCTGTGTTTTGATTCTCAGGAGTTTTGAAGGAGGGCTCCCGTAACTTGCTATTAGGGCCAACTGGAAAATTTTCAAGAGAAGTTTGGCTTCTGACCCAGGCTTCTGATGCATCTCTTCAAACATCTGCAGTGGCACACTGGGAACAATGCTCGCCAAAGAGGAAAGTTAAGTCGGAAATTCCTCTAGTTACTGAAAATTGGCAGTAAGCATAGACTTGCCAGGAAAGTTAAACTTCCCTCAGAGTTTGCGGGCTCAGAGCACAGGTAAGCGACACAGCAGGGGCTTGGGCAGTTCCTGTGTTCCCAGGGGAGGCAGCTATGTCTCCTAACATTTTTGGATGAGAAATGAAGAGGCAGGAAGAGGAGTAGTTTGTTTCTCCTCTGTTAAAGTGGCAGCTGGAGAATAAATCAAGTGGAGCATCCCGCGTAAGCACTCAATCCAAAGAATAACACAAGTTTGTTAAAGAATAATGTATGTGAAATGCCTCTGCTGATCTAAGACCTCTGAGTGGCCTGCAGCCAGAACCCTATAAAACATTCACTTCTGCAAGTGAGAATTTGCCTGGCAATTACTGGCTATACTAATTAGATTTTGAAAGGTGCTTTTAACCTTTTCACCTTACTAGAAAAGAGTGAGGCTCTGAATCTCTGCTACAGCATGCCAGCTTCACAGCACTGTAAATGGCACCAATTCTGTTTGGATGAACTGATGTGGTAGAACAGAGAAACGAGGGAGAAAGGGTTGCGAAGGGATGGGAAGGTTTCTAGAAATGTGTGTCCTTGAAACTAGCAGTTCCGATCAGAACTGCTTAGTGTAGACACTCCATGCTGAATAACAAACGCCATCTTGTGTGCTATACTTCCTCTTTCTCTGATGCGCAAGAATAAAAAAAATTAATTATAAATATAGCAAGAACTACAGCTAGCATCTCACTATATGATACAAAAACCTCAACTTGTATGTTTTCTGATTGCTAAACATGGGGAGGTTTGTGGAAATCAAGCTCCATATAGATTGTTAGAAGTTAAGCAGCTTTGACAGGAGCAGGGGAGAAGAGAATGTAATTGGCTGTACATGTTATTCTGCTACCTCATCACAAATGTCTCTGTGGTGGTGTTAGACTGTGTTGGGTCCGTTTACTTTCTTGAGTAGAAAAGAGACAGGTTGCCCAAAGCAGTTGCTCTTGGCAATCTTAGTTGTCTTCCTGGAAGAGACAGCAAGAAAGATGCAGCCCTAAGAATTTCCCAGTGCTGCATGGTTGGAAAAAGGAACTAACAAATTTTTCAAACTCCAAGATGCTGAAACAACTACACAGAATCCTTACAATTGATTATAAGCTTTGTTATTGTGTGTTTTTATAGCTTTGTGCCGTTATTACAAATGCATATTTCAGTGAAGGGGTTTCTGAAATTATTATTATAGAGAGCTCTGAATAACCTAAAAGGCTAGGCACTGCATTTTCTTAAGATTAAAAAGCTTTTTGCAAGGATCAGGTGGAAAATCTTTGGGGCATCCAGCATATAAACTGCTCTTTTCCCAGGGCTCCATATGAGAACTGTTGAGTCTGAAGGGCTTAGCTTTTAGTGCATTTGCCACAAAACCAATGTTCATGTTAGACCTGGCCAGTCTATATGACACTGTTTTATCATGTTTTCTCAAAACTGTAAATATTTTAAACATATAAAAACCCGTTACATTGCTGAAACAATTCATAATGCCCTGCAATCTATAAAACCAGAGTGGAATCAAAATCTGACATCAGTTTAATTACCAGCTGTCATTAATGCCCCCCAGATCAGTCATAGGGTCAAACATTAGGTCCTAGAGTTTCCAAATGTACGAGTTAATGTTCTCCTAGCACTCCCAGCCTCCTTAGTGCAGAGCAAGAGATAAGCCCAGTTTAAGGCTGGGACTTCCAACAACCGGACTGTCCATACTCCCCAGACTTGCAAGGCTTAGAAAGCCCGTAAAGTCAGACCTGGCATTAGGTGCTTACTCCAACAGGAATTAAAGCCCGGTGTTGTTTTAGGAAGGTGAAGTTCATAATATACACAAAACACCCCCCCACACTTTGCAGCCTGTGGGAAATGTGTCCTATTTCTGATGGTGAACGTTCTTTTAGCATGGTCACCTTCTTGAGGCAACATCTGCAAGTGCCTCGAAGCATAGGGAACATTTATGGGTCTACATAAATGCATAATAATAATAGTCAGTGCTCTTAGATATGAGATTTGATAGACCTTATAATTTAATCTTAACTAGTGCCATGTGTCTGCAGATAATACTCTTTTTTCATATGCACAACCACAAAATACTTGCCACAAAATATCATGCTGCGATAGTTTTAGTATCCTTCAAAAGTAGAAACGAGGCAAGAGTCACCTTTTCATGCAAATAGATATTCTAGTTGTAATAAAGTGAAGTATAGAGAGAAGTAAGGACAACTGCAGTTTTGTATCATTACAAAAATCCCCAGCTTCGGGCATTTTGAATCGCTTGGAAAGTGGAAGGGTATGGTCTGCTGGGAGAAGTTAAGCATGTCAAATTCCTCCTCTTAGTGAGGTACTTCTGATGTTTCCAAGTGGCTTCTAGACCTATCTTCTGATGACTGATACCAGAATTCTGCTTAGAATTGTTTCTTTACATCCTGCCTCTTCCCTCTGCTGCTTGTAGAAACACCAAACCAAGGTACCCTCACAGAGTGACAGGAAAGACCTGGCTTTTGTGGGGTAAATTGTCACAAAATTGCCTCTGAGCAGAAAATTTCCATTTCTGTGGAAACACATCAACATACTTTGGCCAAATTTACAGTTGCTTCTTGTATACACCTGCTGTTGTTCTAATGAAATCAGTGCTTGAAATCAAGGTTGTTCAAGAATGGGGAAATATGATCTCAAAAATCTTGTAATAATACTCAAAGTGATGTTATTAAAGGAGACATATTTTAACAGCTACTTTTTAGGACTTTCTGCCCATTTTGGCATATCAGTGTTAATACCTTCCATGTTGTTGTGTACAGAGATTCAGTGTTCCATGCTTGAACGAACCTTTCTACGTGTTAAATGGGTGATAGCTAACTCGCTGTTCTGCAACTGCATCCATACAGCTTCTTATTTATGCACAAAGTGAAAGCTGGTTTGGATTTTTGTAGAGAAATTATGAAAAAGCAGTTCTTTCTATCAGGACAGTAAATGTGCCAGAATTCTCGCTATATTTTTAATATATATTTTTTCATAAACCAGATCAAGTCAGTGATTAACACTTCTGGCCTTACTTTAGCAAGGTACTTCAGCATGCGCTTCGTTTGAAGTACAGACGTACCACTGGGTTCAATGGCACTGCTGAAGTGGTTCAAGATATGTAAATGCCAAAGCACCTCACCAAATTGGAGCGAAAACCACTGATAAGAAAGGTATGATATTGTCTGAGGAGACGTAGCTAAGACTGACAGCAAGTGTGTTTTCATTCTCCCCGTTTTCCCCAGCATATTTCTGTATCGTAGTCCTGTTACCGGTCAGACATATTCAGCTAAGGAGTTTTAGACTAACAGTTATCCACTGTCTCAACAAGAAAAATTATTAAATGTATTAATATTATAAGATGGCAGCCTGAAAACTCTATATTAAAAAAACAAGCCATATTTTCCATGGCATTGGTACAATATTTAGGAAAACCTGCGAAGCTGAAGTCCAAAGCAAAATTACTCAAAACTGAATATTCTTTGTCATTCAAGGTGACACTGATAGTATCTGAGTTTCCAATTTTCTGACTTACAGAGGCAATTCAGCAAGAATAGAATGTTTAGTTTCAGTCACCTGCTCATGGATGTAAAGAGTCAAAAGAGCCCTCTCTTGATCTTGCTTTTGTGAGCACTGCTCATCTAGGCTCATTAATAGTTTATGTCAATTTATTTTTGAAAGTGAGCCTCTTCTTTGATCTGAAGCTTATTTATGATTATGTTTAGAAAACACATTTCCTTACTAAGTAACTTCCCCACCTAACACACAGGAAGAATGCGATGCTGTAAAGTTGAGCCGTGGGGTCAGACATACTCGTGAAAAGCAGTTGGTGCTGAATGCTTTGGATTAGAGGAGCGAAATAGCAACAATCATCTTAGTTCAGCAATGGCATCTTCCATGTCTCTATGGCTTCAGAGAACATCGTTGCGTAAAATTCTATATCGCTTCTGAAATTGGTCTTCGGAGTCAAAAGCTTTCTGATTGCTCAGAAGCTGAGGCTGAAAGACAGAAGAAAAATACCAGTGTTGCAATTTATTCTTGAAACCTGCTGGTTTCATATTTCCTCAGCTTGGTGGCAAAAACAGAATGATCAATATGCAGAATGGAAACGGGTGACAAATACCAACTGACACAGATGCAAAGCAAGTCTTATGACCCGTGTAAACTTCCAATTTGAGAGCACAATGCTGTAGGAGATCTCGTTAGTGTGCGCTTACATGGAACAGAAAGGGGAGTCATTTGAATAACATTAACATTGTATTAAGCAAGGCAGCCTTATCACAGCCAAGTAACATCGGCTGTCTGAGAGACAGCAGGCAGAAAGATTCAATTCAGAAAAGATATTACATCGAAGGAGAGCTGTGCTTTCAGATCTGCTCTCATTACCTGGAAAGAGGTTGGTAGCACTTGTGCAATCTTGGGTGGGAAATGCAACTGCTCAGTGTTCTTCCTCCTGTGGTTTTATGAAAATTACCACCCCGCCCCCAAAATCCCAGATTTGTGGCAGTGATTTTCGGTTGTTTCAGACAATGTTTGTAAAATAGCCTGTTTTCAATGCTCTTGGCTCCTCGCTCTGGAGACCCTGACTTTGTCACACTTGGAGAGTTAGTTACAGTCGATCGTGTTAACGCTGTCTTCAAGAAGGCTGAGAAGCAAAAGGGAGAGCTATAACACTGGTAGGAAAGATGATGCTGTATTTTTTATTCTGGCGTGGAAATTAGAAAGGTTTTCCTTTCTCTTGCTATGTAGGCTTGTATTCAGGGCACTTAAATTCACATTTCCTGTCATTAACAGGGGACATTCAGACTTTCTCTCCGTATCCGTGTAACCGTCTCCAGAACGATTAGTGAACCTTCCTCAAGAAAAGACACAGGCTTCAAGATTAACTACATTCATGAGGCAAGACTTGGGTCTTCTGCATTTCAGGTGAGTAATCTAAACACTAGGTCTTTGGCTAGGTGGTGATGTGGTTTGAGAAAACACAGTCTGTGAAAGAATGCATCCCCATCTGTCCTAGAAGTGATACAGGCTGGGGCGTGCTGAATCCAGGAGTCTCATTGTGAAAGGAGAAACAAAGGTACCAAAGATCATGGTATTCCCAAGTTTGGGAGGCTATGTGTAGAGAAATAAATTTTGGGTACTTAGAGAAAATGTAATCATAAACCACACAGAGATTTGAGAAACTGATGCTTAAAAACCAAGAGGATCCCTCATGACTTTCCTCTTGCCAAGTCTGAAGATAAGACTGAACCTAGGAACCTTTATTTCCACCCTTCTATAGATCTACCATGCTAGTAATTCAATTAGGGAAACATGGATGCACTGAAGACATTTTCGCTATAGTGATTACCACTGTTCTTGTTACAATTAGGAGTAAGAAATGTTTACAAATGTCCTTGGGGTAAAAGAAACCCTAAGTAATTATTATAATTGCACAAGAATTGCTTATAATTGCTGGACTTCCCAGAAATGACTTTCAGAGGGAATCTTTGTAGCCAATTGCATTACTGTCTCCTCAGATCAATGTTCTATTAGTCCCAGTGCACGGATACCCACAGGGCAAAGTAGCAAACTATTTGCATTTCATTAGCAATATACCACATTGCAAGACTATTACTCAAATGATTGATGACCCAGGCAGGACACATCTTCAAATCTTTATAAAGAACTAGTAATCTCCTCCTTTTCTATTTTTTTTTCCTCTTCCTTTTCTTCACTGCCTTTCAAACAAAAATTCCCCGTGATGTTGTTCAGATTTCAATACATCAAATTCTTCCATTAATAACAGAAGAAGGGCATCAGGTCAGCAACAGTGTAATGGTTTCCAGTATATTTTTCTGATGAATTTTAGTGCTAATATAAGAAAAAAATCAAACCCAACGCCATTCAGGTTATATCCAGGCTGATGTACAGTCACTCACGTGTCTAACAGAGAAGAAAAGAGGAAATCATAATATCATTAACATGACCTTGCTGGAGAGCCAGAAATAGCTCAGAGATGGAGCCACTGGTTTAAAAACATGTATGTTTTCTATATGTGCATAATCACCTAGTTATTTAATAAATACTTCAGATGCCCCAAAGATCTATCAGTCTGCTAAAGAAAAAGGGAAGCGGGCAAAAAAAAATTTCTATATTTAAATTAATTGCCAGAATTAAAATTCCAAAGTTTTTTGTTCCTATGTCCATGTTTAAGCATTTCCTAAATGTTCAGTTTTAGCTTGGAAAAGGCCGTGAGCATCCAGCACTTCCTAGTGACTTGAGCTTACGTATTTGGGAAATTATCCAAGGATTTAGGCTTTAAGTTTTGGGCTGCTGTCTTTCTAAAGGCAGTCCTATATACCTGGAGTCACCTTTACAGTGAGGGGCGAGTGAATATAATCTCAGGCAGAAAATGGAAAAATAGACCATTACAAACCATTCAGTAAAAATTGAATGTATTTAATACGTTATATTGCCTATACCGTAGTAATAACTACCATGAAGGGGAGGAGTTTTCCTTCAGCCTGATCCTGGACTATAGCACTTTAGTATTAGTTTCTATTCTTAAGAGCTAATCCAAAAAAAAGAATGCATGGGTAGGCTTGGACTTAGTATGAAGTTAAGGAAAACAGTAATAGACGCTGTTTGATAGCCTGGTGTTTCCAGCATCTTTATCCCATATCTTACTGGGGAATCCTAGTTTAAACAGAACAGGTAAAATAGGCACGTGCAAAAAATCTTTTAAATTTCAGCCATCTTGGCTCATTCTGAATCATTCTTAGAGTACTTGTGGCATCAAGATGGAGAGGCATGAAAGGCTGAGGGTACTCTAAGGCGACAACCTCGAGCTTATCTCTCTTTTCTCCTGATCTGGAAAAAAGATTCAGTGAGTACAGCATTCTGTCATTTTGTCTTATCTCTCGCCCTATGAGATTTGTTCAAATATATCACATCCATCACTGGTCACCGCAGGCATCAGCTTCTTGCTGTTACACTGACACTACAAAGGATTTGCCTCGGAAACCAACAATTAGGGAGGTGGAAGGGTTAAAGAAACCTGAGGATATTAGTGAAGGTGTCAGGAAAATTAATTTTGTATTTGAGTTCTGGTTTTGTCTGCTAAGATCTCCAGGAAATGTTCAACATGTTATCTCAGCAATTTACGCTTTTTCTGAATGTGATTGATCCTTATCCATTTACAGCAGAGTTCCCGCTGTTCACTTTATAGTTTTGTTTTTCGTTGTTTTGCTGAGATATGACATTAATTCGCCTTCACATCTTTTATTCATTTTAAGGATGCAAAAATTCTCTGAGATATATTGCCCCATGAATTCTGGAAAATACAGCATATGATTTTAGTAAAGATCGGAGAGATATATACACACATATACTATTAAGAACCATAGAAATCTTTCTTGGAAGAAGATGTGACAATATTTGTATATCTTAAAGTCACACTTGTTAAAATTAAGGTGAAAGCATCTGTGAAACATAATCTCTAATCCATTTGTAAACCAGTGGTTTTTCTGTTCGTCCTAGAGTGGCGTTTGGCATCTACCTTTGCCAGCCTTCCCGGGAAGGTCACTCTGCGGTGTGCAGGCGTTCTTCCTGCTGACAGCTCGCCATACAGAGGCCTGACCCTTTGCCAGTTGCAAAGGTTTGACCCACAAGTATGGACATAAAGGCTGTAAATGCACCCATAGCAAAAAGTGAATTTGCTCAAGAAGAATAAATGAATGTATAAAATACAAAATACCACTCTGCATTAAAATTGATTTACTAGTCAAGTACACCATTTCAGCTTTTATTTGTAAGGTCTGTTATCAAATAGACAATTCCTTTAATTTACAGTATTCAATATAAATGTAGATCCTGTTTAAACCTGACTTAGACTGAATCTGATTCGTTTGTTAAGCTATGCTGAGTTTTAATGTCTAATTCCATACACAGCATAAACTAAAAATTGTTGTTATATTATATTTTGCAAAACTAATGGCCAGAGTTCTGTAGATTAAGGCCATATTTTGACCTTCTGTATAAGCATAAGGCATCCAGTCCATTTCTGAAATTATCCATGTGATATTAAACAAGCCCAGAGCAGCATTAAGACAGTAATGGAGTTTATTTACGGTTGTTTATACTAAACTTGTACTTAAGTGATAATATGTTTTATGCTTTCACCAGCCAATAGAAAACAGTTGAGCATAGCCTCTTAAAATATTTTTCTGCCAGTCTATTTTCATTAACTTCAAAAGAAAAATGGAATTTCAATGGCTCACAAATATTTGTGTGTTAGGGAAAACAGTTTAGGTGTCAAGGTTTGTGGCAGGTGTAAATTGAATGATTCCATATGGTCTTAAAAATGACTCAACCATGGCATCAAATCCCTTGTTAAAAGGTTCAGAATAATGCAGAACAACCTAACTTAGCATCTATCACTTGAGGAACCTTTACCTTTTCACTAAGATTGATGAGCAGAGGAACCATGGCATATCTGTCATCTCCGTGGTACTTCACTGGAAAGCTATTAGTCTCAGAGAAATCATCCTAGAGTCTCTCATTACTCAAAAAGCAGAATCTTTGTGTGTGTTCAGCCCTTCAAAATGCAGCGGACTTTCTCCATAAACCGAATACCATAAATATTTCTCCATAAGATCCCATATTGTGATGGTTGTCTCAAGTATTCTGCAAGAGCTAGACTCATGCTTAAGACTTCCAAGCCAAGCATATGCCCCAAAATATCCTTTTCAAATTCACCCACATTAATTCTGCTCTCGGCTGGACCTACAGATAGTAAGAATGCTGGCAATTTGAGATTGCTCCCTGATATGCTTGTCTCTGTTTCCCCAAAGAAAGAGGGAACAGCTGCTAGATAACGGCATCACATGTGCTGTGTGGTACACGGCTGGTGGCCTCACTAGATGAACTGAAACATAACCCCTGTCAGTGATTTTTGCTACAGATTTAGTAGCCAATATCCTTTGACTGATGTATCTGGAATACCTGAGCACCTCGACCACCCTTCAAATGCTGTGAGAAACATGGTACCAATCCACAGACTGCAACATAGAGAGACCAGCATGGATGAAGCTGAATGGAAACAATCATCCTCTGAATACAGCCAAAATACTCTGGGAGGCTGCCAGTGCCTCGTTTGCAGCTGAACCAAACCTAAGAGCCCTGACACCCAACGTGTCAAAATTGCAACGATGCTTCTCGGAAAAACACCTCAGCTTTGAGCAAGTGCAGTCTCATTATAGTGGAAAAATAAAAGCCCACCAAAGTTTCTGCCGTGCTACAGGTGCCGGGTTATACCAGTATGTGTATGGAAAATGTCCAGATGCTTCCAACCTTTGCAGCAAGACCAAGACTTGGAATTGTCCCTCCTCACTCTTCAGAAAAGCTCAGTCAAAACTCCTCCTTTACCCGTTACTAGGCCACAATATGGTAGAAGTGCCCGTTGTGTCGTTTGTTACTTGTGTTATATATTCAGCATGCTATGTCTTAAACCTGTTAGCTTCGGGGATCCACTGCAATAGTTATTGGAATGACTTATAACAGCAGGAAGCACTAGTTTTAGAGCAAAAATTCACGGCTTTCAGTTGAAGTTCAACAGGACCCATATTCATCTGTATGCCGATTCTATAGATCACACACTACAGAGGTTTACATTCAATGTCATTCAGGATGTTGTGAACGTTTGCAGGACTTTAAAGAGAAATACATGGAAATTACAGCTTTCATTTACTTTCATGAGATATTAAAGTAGTTTGTAAAATCAAATTACAAGGATGTCCCATTCTCTATTCTTTTTAACCAGAGAAAAATTGGGGGCTGTCATGTATTAATGTGGTGACTAAAACATCAGTGCAAGCATGCTTTGCACTGCCAATTAATCTGCCTTTTAGTATAGGAAAAAATTGTTGTTGCCAATTGTAATTCTTAAAAACCAAGAATAGATTGAAACCAGCTCTTTAACTGATGGATATAAAAAATGTTCTAATGCAGCTGTGTGCCAACAGGCCAAGCTGGAGAAGTACCAAGGAAAATTCGCAACCTGTATGGCTGTACTTGTTCTAAATTTCATCAATGGAATGATTATATTGGTTGTTGTCAGAGATTTCAGGATATGGTATATGGCTGTTCTGTTACATCTCCTGGCTGCTGTATCAGGTAGTCATCATTAACTGGAATTTTGAGATTTAGTGGCCTGTCTCTGGGGCAAAAATGAGCAGAAAGAAGGGTAGGCAACAAAGAAACGATCTGTAGCTACAAGTGGTGGGTTTTTTGGTGTTTACCAGTCCAGTGCAAACTTTTGTTTTCTTGTAAACACTGGGATAAAAGTAGGTCTGACTCACTGTAAATAATCCTCAGGCTCTGTTTTGGGTTAGCTCCAAATATCCAGCCAGGTAAACATGGCAAGGTGGATGCTGGAGGTAAGGCTGGGTAAACCTGGAGATACCAGCTGTTTTACCTTCATGCAGCTGGCCTGAAGGGCTCATCTCCTCTGTAAGCTCAATCCGTGTCCGGGAATTAAGGTCTAGATATAACAAGGAATCTGAGCTTGGAAATATTTTATTTACAGGCACCTGTCCCCTGAGTCAATGATGGAAGAGTCATCCAGAAGCCCCATGCTGAGCAGAAGAGAACAGTGCTGTGAGGGACCCTTCATGTGCTGTAGTTTAGAAGTCCTTAAAGGAGAAGAACAAACATTGCAAGGATTGAAACAGGACTCAGACCCAAGGTAAGCATTTTTACAAGTGTCAAAGAGAGTCACAATCGTCTTTATTTTTCCTCTGGTCTTTAAATCTTGTGTTTTTGCTGCGCTGGAGCCTTAGAGTGGTCCCTGTGGACTGGTAATGAGAGTGGGGACTTGTGTGTTGGGGCATCTGTAGGAAGGGCAGAGAATCAGGGTATCTCCAAGTAGGTACTTGCATGTTTCTACCTGAATGCCTCTGATTTTGCAAGTGTTTTCTTAGCCACCTGTTCCCCTCGCTGACTGGAGTGAGCCTGGTGCTGACTCCAGAGCGTGAGTTGTAGAGGGACAGAGCCCCCTGAGGAGAGGGCATTGTGGCACTCGGGGCTCACAGTTCTTTCAGCGTATCAGTTTACTTACCCTCTGGCATTGGCAATTTTCTGAACTTAACTACCCTAGTAATTATTAAATCTGATTTACTATCAATACCGTTAAACACAATGGGACCATATTTTAACTGAAAAATACAGAATAAAAATCATGGCTAGCTAGCGTGTCCCAGCTCTCTCCCTATCTGTGCTCTTGAGGTATTCCTGCCCTGCTTAACACTGGCCACAATGCTGAACTTAGCTGCAATTGATATTTTTAATTTCCACATTTAGCCTGGGAAATAATTAAGCGTCTTAGACCTTCTACAAACATATCAGAATGGAGTCATAATGTAGTCCATAAATAAAACTGATAATAGTTCAGTACGTGTCATTGTTTAATATCCTGGCTTGCATTTCACGGATTATATTTTACATAATTACCAGATTCTGTTCTTGAAATTTGATCTTTTCAAACAATTTAGGAACAACAGCGCTTTCTAATTTCCCTCTAAAAAGCGAAGTAGGGTCTTGCAGTCTGCAGAGAAACACCCCAGTGCACCACAAGCCTGCGCAGACTGCTGCAATCGCTTTCCTAAGCAATGAGAGAGGAAAATGTGACATTCCGTCATTTTTAGCTCAAGTTTTGTTTCATTCTAACAGCTTTGCTTGATAGTTTTTCCTCCAAAATACAAATAAATGTCACATTGATGAGAACATTGCCAAGCAGGAGTAGAAAATGATTTGGGTTTTAGCATAAAATATTTTTTTTTAAAGAAAGTGTATCAAGTATCAGTAGATCTCATGAAAAAAGTAGTGAAGAAATGGTTTGAGCCATCCAGATAACCAAACTCTCCCTGCTAAGTTTTAAGATGGGTAAAAAATTAGACTGTTCATAATCAATATTCAGTGTGTCAAACAAAATATATGCGAGAGTCAGTGACAGCAGCATAAATGCTAATTGATAGGATGCTGGGAATGATTTTGTATCAAGTGCTAATCAGACTGTTTTTCCACTTATCAGCATTACCACTCAATAACTGACAACTTTTAGATTATCTTGAATGTGTTGAAAATCTGCTCTGCTTTCCAAATGACTTTGACAGTTGTGCGCTGCAAAGAATGCAGAGATCTTAAGCAGTAGGTTCCCACGTAACCTATACTGAGTGAATATTTTTCATTTACCATAAGAACTGGGGAGAATACCTATATGGAATAGTATTTTTTTAAACTTAAGAAGTTTAAATTTGTTCAAGTTACTGAGAAATGCCATTTTACAGTTTGACAAGTCTGGTTCTGAATATTTGGGGAGGTTATTTCGAATATGTTCAAATACAGACACAATCCTTATATGCACACATTTCTGGGAGGGCGATCAAATATCAACAAATACTGGAACTGTGTTATGTATCATAAACCACATTTACATTGTCAACAGTGGAAATGAGCAGCAGATCTGTCTAAGCCAAAGAAGACTAAATATTCTGAGTTCTAATGAGCTTCTTGGAAAGATGGAATGGAAAAAAAAAATCCAGAGGTTAAAAAAGGGGCTCTGGTTTAAGTTGTGGGTTGGTTTTTGTTCCCTCTGCCTCCCTTGACAGATTTTCTGATCACTGCTACCCTTTCTTATTTCTCCTGTATGCAGATGGGATTTTTAAAATTAGTAATTGTTATAATGCTATTAGCCGAATCAGGGTAACTTATTTATGCACAGAAGGCTATAAAAGTCTTGTACAGGGTAGACCTACCTAGAAAACCTAGTCTGACAGGAATTTTTTCTTGCAATCCTGCCTCACTGGGAAGGAATGTGATCTCGCACCTTTGCTGGCACAGGTCTTCAAAGGTGTCTCTTTCTGCTGAGATATCAAAATGAAATCCGTGGCATTCACAAGCAACAAGGTATTGATTTCTCTGGTTCAAATCCATCCATCCATTGTCATATTTGCCACCCTATGCTTTGGATTATTTTCTAAATCAGGAAAAAAAAAAAAAAAAAGGTAGGAAGTTTTCTTTGCAGTAGTCAAAACCTGCTTCAACACTGTGAGGCATCATCTCACCCACACCATGAGCCCAGTGGGGACCAGGCAGGACATCCCTCTGTGGGACCCCATAAGTCAGCCCAGAGCATGGTGGTTTGGGACCCGCAGCTGGGGTGTGCCTGTGGGTCCTCGTGGGTCCATCCCACCAGCCTGCAGGTGTGGGAGTGCTGGGCTACAGCCTCTTGCAGTTAGCTGGAGGAGGTGCTTAGAAATGGGTGGCTGTTTAGGAATGTGTCACAAGTGTTGGGGTACTTAGGTAGTATGACTGATATTGATCTCAAATGTAGGTTAATTACAAGTCATTAGTAAATCAATGAACAGCTTCAATCCTGATTTGGTTTCAGCTAGAGGAACGGAGCAGTTGTTCCCTGTGACAGATCTCAGGAATATAATCGTATTGCTGCTAAACACTGTGACAAGGAGGTAATACTTCAATAAGTTGCTTTTGCAGAAATTTATAATGTTAGTATGGAGCCTCTGCCTTTTTTAAAGGTATACTTTGGAAAAGTGTTGAGCTTTTTTGGAAATTCAAAATCTTTAGTCTTGGATAGTTCCAAAGTGCTGGTAAGATTTTAATACTAAGAAATAAGAGAAGCTATGAAATGGAAGCATGACTTGCATCATCAAAAAATAAAAAAAAGCGATGCTAAAAAGCTAGCACATCAAAACATTCCAGCTGTCAAAATACATAGTTCCTCAATGAATCTTATATCTTGTCTTATTGTCTTGTGTTTGTAGTTTTTTTAATTAGACTTAGAATTCTAATAAGATGAAGATATGTGAGGTTTTTTTAAACAGAAATTAGTTTTCAGGCCATTAGCATATTTATATAAGTAACGTCAAATGCGACCCTTGGTTAAAAATTCACAGCAAATTAACTTTTCCCTTAATAAAAGTGATATTTTAAAGCCACTTTAATTATCCATAATAGAACACAACATTAGTCTGAGATAAATTCTCATAGGAAAAATATGATATATTTATATCAATAAACTTGGCTATGTCAATTTGACTTGAAAGGAACACTTGAGCTTAGAATTCAGTTCACAAAGTTTGAGCATTAAACTCACATCGGGGGAATGGCAAAATACTAAGCAAACGTCGAATAGCTTTTCTCTATATAGTCAGATTTTGAAAGTTTATAAATGTATCCAATATCTTCATGGTTAGATACTCAAAGCTTTCTTTTTAGTTAGGTAAGCATATCTTACAAGACATTAGAAAATAAAATACAGCTAATGTGTATTTTCAATATGCTGTTTTGCAAATATAGAGATAATTTGGAAAAAAAATTATGAAACTCATTTCAACTACAAGTGGCACGTCGTAATGTCTCAGAAATGAATAAAAATGCTGGCATTTCCAAGAATTAAGTGGGATTTTAGCTTTAGCTCTCCATCTCTTTCCCCACTAAGCGAAATGAATATGTAATGCCTCAAACAAAGTAGTTTCATATTGTAATCTTTGATACCAGTGTGATTAAGAAAAGCATTAAGAAAGGTTGCTTCATATACAGGGCTGAAAAATCAGAACTGCTGGGCAGCATGATAAATACTGGAAGCTGCTATTAAAATAAAATTAATACTGATATATCCATATATTTATGGCACCATTTTTCATTTGTCTTTTTTATCATTGCACATCAAGGCTGCTTCATAATAATTGCAGATGAAATCAGTATTAGGAAAATTTTTAAAAAGCAATCATTTCAAATAGTCATTAGAGCTCCAGCCCTGGGGTGCTGGGCCCAACCTGGAAATGTTAGAGCCATCTCCTACTCAGCCGTTGGCCTGCGGACCTAGAGCCGCTTTCTGATGAAGTTTGGATGTTAGAAAACCCGTTATGTATTACTTGGAGAGTACCGGAGTAGAGTTCTAAACAATACATATGTATTTGTAATCCTTGGGAGGTAGGAACGTTTCATCCCTCCACTTATACCCATAGAGGAGGACAAATGCTTTTCCCAAGTAATAGATGTTTTCGCAGGCCTTAAAAGTTTTGTATTTTGTGTGAGGAAGAAATGAAGTTTTTGTGAGCTTTATCACCTGGTAATTTGTGCATTGACTTATCTGGAGATGGGTTCCTGGACCCTGACATTGTCCTGTCCTGAGTAGGGATGAACGAATGACTGAGAAGAGGAAGAAAAGGATAGGAAGAATTGGGTCAGCATTTGGAGTGAGAATGTGAAAAGTTATATTTCTATTTAAGCAAACCTTTATGGAGAAGGTTACTTTGAGAACGTGCTTCTAATAAAGCATTTGATAAAAACACAAATACCAAACAGAAATAAGGTGGTAGTGCCACTGCGCTGTTATCTGCAAGGCCAGCACTGGTACTTATGCTTAAGAAATATGAAATTGGGTTCAAGTCATCCATCAGCCTGAGGGCATTTGACTCCTGTCTAGGAACTTGCTCAAAACATGATGAAGTATCTCATTTAATAAATTAATATTTTTCTATGAAACATGGCTTATCAGCCTTTTTCTCATTGTGAAACATGGTGCAGGGAATCTGTAATTTTTTTCTGGTTCAAGAACTTTGCCATCTTCATTTTCCTACAGAAATCAGCACATTTTAATATGAAACAAAAATCTTGACTTAAATAATTTCTCCCTGTGTATTAAGCTCGTTAAGAAGTATCAGGCTCTCAAATCCATTAATTTGATATGAGTAGTGTCGCCTGCAGGAACGCTACTGAATTTATTGCTGAAAGATAACATTTGGATAAAGAGACCATTCCTTTACAAATAGCTTCTGAAAAGAAATCACTGCCCTTATAGAACCTAATTTAATTAATCTTCTAGATGAAGGCAGTAGTCAGAAAGAAGAATTTGATGTTGTTTAGCCTTACTCTTATGAATATTAATATTCAATAAAACGATTCTTCTGTTTATTCATGAGTACTATAAATGTGCATTCAGATCTCCAGCTCTAAAAGTTGCCAGTAGTTGTTTTTGTTCCTCTGTTGTAAACAAAGATTCTCACTTTCCTTCGTTTGATTTATACAAAATTTTCACAGCAACAGAAATTATGATGAAACTCACGTTTAAGGGAGAAAAAGATGAATTAATGTGGACTGTGCCTGCCCTAAGCTGCACTTGGAGAACTCTACCGTGTGTCTGTGTCTATGATGTGAGAATTAACATCTACAACACCTGACATTTTAAATTGCATAATTATGCTAGAATACATAAACAGAAGTACAGTTTTTAGATCTCTATGTGAACAGAATCTAATGTCACTATAAAAATCACAGAAGATGCCTTTCTTTAAAAGACCAAATTGAATCAACCTTTATCTTTTCACGCACAATGAATTAGCACAACGAGCAAACCATTTAGGCAGCATTTAACCTGGATATAACAAACTCAGTCCTGGTAGTGTCCAAGTGGAGAGTTCACAGTTTAGGAGCAGGGCTGGAAAACAGCCCTGGATTTGCAGAGCCCTTGTGCTTCCCTTCGTACCCTGCTCGGGGAGCCTGATGGCACAGCTCCGCAGAGACAGCGTGTCTCCAACGGTTCACCCCTTCAGGGGCTTCCTCATGACACAACCTATTCCTAAATCTCCCCATCTCTCAGGCATTCAGACAGCAGTTTCAGCTCCCATGGAGTTGTGCTGTGAAGCTGGACTCAGCATCTATCCACACAAACATCTTACCACCTCTGTGCAAGATTTACATCTCTGGGGCCCTGCAAGCCTAATAGGAAATGTATTTCCAAACCACATCAGTAAATATAAAAGGAGGTGGGCCATCCACGTGAGCTTTGTAAAGAGTAGTAACCCCCTAGCAAAATTTAATCAGCTTTTTAAGACTTAATTCAGTATTTCCTGGAAATGTAGAGACATACAGTATTCATTGACCAGTATTTTCCCCCTTTCACTTGTATAAAGTATTTTGTAAAAAAAATATAAATCAGACCAATGATTTTGCTTGAAAATACTCACAAAAGGCATGAAGATGTCTAAAGCTGGAGCTGGAATGGTTCTAGGACAGAAAGGAAAAGGAAATTTTCACTCAAATCTAAATTTTCACTGCAGGTTTTCACTTCTCAATACAGTTCTGAAACAGCAGCTTTTACTTCTAAAGTACATATTTGCTTGCAAGAGGTGTCTGTTTCATTGTGCTTTAGTTGTACAAGAGTTCGACAGGCAACCATGAGTCCAGTGTAGACTGGATCTCCATCTCTTTCCATGTACTCTTGCATTTCAGGGTATTTAGCTGAATATTTTTCATTTAAAAAAGAATTTTTTAGAAGAGTTTCTATTTAGACTTTTTTTGCTGGCATGTGGACGATTGAAGAGACTTCACTCGTTCTCTTTGCTAATTGTAAAACAGCAGATTGGTTCAAAATGGTTTATCGTCACTCCCTTAGTAACCTTGTAGTAAGCACAAAGGGAGGAAATATCAATGGTATAGTATGATAGACATAGCGCTAAACAACTTTTCCTAAATCTCTGAAGATAATTCCTTCGAGGTCAAGCAGAGTGTTCTTGGTACGCTCCCTTTTCACTGTTGTAGTTAAATCTTAGATGATTTGGGGGTTTGTTATGAATTTAATTGTGGGTTTTTTTCCCCCCAAAAAATGCGGTGTAATGTTGTGGTTGCATATAGAATAATGGAGTGTTTTTAGATGAAAATGCGTGTTGATCTGCTTCATTTAAATAGAATTGATTTTTAAAGAAGGCAGTGTCATTTTTTGCAGTACCCTGTTGACATATGAGAATACTCTGAAGCCTGGCAAGTGAATCATCTGTGCCAGCAGAGCTGTAACTGAGCTAAAACATTTGTAGGAGGATGTAAGTTTAAATATTGCATCTTCAAGGAATACACTTCTGCTCTCGTTACCATGGCTGAAGCAGATGGAGCATATGAAGAAAAGATGATGGCTGGTAGAGAGGAGACAGGGAGACTCTGATGATTTTGGACTTCTGAGCTAATCTAAGAGTGAAAAACAATCATGTGTCCGTTTTCAAAATGGTGTATTCTGGTGAGTTTTCATTCCAGAGAATGTTTCTACCAAAATGTGTTTTTCATTCCTCAAATATTTCAGGTACTATGAAGAATTTCTCCAAGCCTGAAGACACTGCGTCCTAAAGGGTAAGATGCCATAGATAATTTTTAAAATGGGGTTATGCCTTCATTGAACGAGACACTTTCTCTTCCCACTTGGGTACAATCTCAGGAAAACCTGAGGCTAGTGCCTTGCAGAATTGGCTCTGCAAAGATGCTACTGCTCATAGCAGGAACTGGGAGCCCCCGTGCTGTGCTAAGACAAGATAAAACCCTGATAATCAGCACTTTTGGTTATCAGCACTCTAGTCCTCACAAAAAGAAAGAGTAACAATTTTACACTTGCCAGTGGCAGCAGAAAATTGTTTGCCTGTCCTGCCATACGCTGCACAGAGCATGCTGAGCCTTCCACTTTTTCCTTTTTAAGGAAAATTATATTTGGTAGGGCAGAAAATGCAGCTGTTATGGCACGAGTGTAGCAGATATGTGTTTGCTGTGTTGCTGATTAATACAAAGTATGTGGGGCCTGACCTAGAACAATACTGCAGCTTAGTTCTGTATTTGTAGAGATTACTTTTTTTATGTCAAGATGCTGAGGCGTTTACATGATGTGGATATTTTCCAAAAGCTGAGAAATAATGAAAAATTATTGTCCCAATCCAGTGCAACTGTTACAAGCAGTGTAACAGCTGGTGATCTACAATTCTGTGAGAGATGAACAAACTGGTCTATTCACCTGCAGAGCATAGATGCAAATTAATAAGAAAGTGAGAAGTTGCATAAATAATGAATGAACATCCAAAGGGGAGAAGGTGAAAGATGAGTAGCAACGCATTCTGGTGTAATTAACTTAGAAATTCTAATCAGTCATTAAAATAAGAGTTTGCTCAGACTAAGGTTTAGTAACAATTGAGCAATGACTTTAGATGCTAAGAGAGGAACCGAATGCTGGCACAAACACTTGAAGCCAGATACAAAAGCAAGGATGCTGGTATTCACCTGAAATTTTGCAGAGCTGCCAACTTCCACACCCAGCCCAAGCTGGCCAGAGCAATTGGGCAGGTAAGCTCCTGCTGCTAACCGGAACCCAGAGCACTGAGAAAACACACACCGAGAAAAGAAGCATTCTTTCAAAAGGCAGTTATGGTTACTTTCTCTTTGATGTGAATCTTAAAGAACAGTTGTGTTGCTTTCCACACAGGAGTTCTATATTGGATTCAAGTGGAATTCCCTTACTCTGAAAGGGTCTGTGTGGAGTTGAGCTGCCTTATCGGGCAGGTTGGTTGGGGCGCTTCCCATTGTCCCCTTGAAGCCGTACCATCGTACAGCAAAGGCTGCCGGGGCAAATCTTTGCTGTCGTTATACTCAGGCCTGCAGGTTTGGCTAAAATTAACACTTTATTTCTTTGCCAATGCTTTCCAAGTTACTTGAAGTAGACTATTTTGACTCTTTTTGTAACACCCCCCCTCAAAAAAAAAAAAAGAAAGGAACAAAGAGAGCTATTAATTACTCTCTATTTAATATGCAACACAATTAAAATAGCATATGCCATATGGCTCTGCTTTCCTTGTGAGAACTTGTGGTGAACTGAGGGAGAAGCCCAGAGTTTGCTTCCTTTCCAAGATGTGATGATCAGATTTTAATTCTCCCCTATCCAAACCTCATTTGCCTTATGCTGGAACAAATGTCTTCTACAATGCTGAGGGGGTCACACTTGTCATTCACAAAGTTTTCTGGGCCTCAGCCAAGGTCCCTGCAGTGACGCAAGCATGCTCTTCCCTAGCCGCACGTGTTACAGGCTCGGTGGAATAACCCGTGATGAAAGCGTATTGCACACAGGTGCCGTAGAGTTTTTCAAGGGTTCTGTCGCTGCGTAAGCCACCAAAAAGTTCATAAGACTGTTCAAAGGCAATCAGCTCTCAGGGAAGAGTCCTTTCATGCCAAATCTGTGCTCTCCAGCCCAGCTGTTTCAGCTGCAATTCTCTTTGGAGGAAGTTCACAACAGTAACTTTTCAGCGTGGAGGAAAGTGTCTCTTTTCTTAGTCTCTCAACAAATACTTATCTTCCCTCAGAAACCAACTCTGATTTTATCACTTTAAATGTTGTTTAAAACTTAGAGAATCTAGAAAAGGGATGTACATAATCTTAAACTATACTGGTCGTTTCCACACACATATTGACATTAAAGCATCATGGTTAGCCGTAGCTTTTCTAGTTTTCTCATGAGGTGAGTCAACTCTGGCTCCCCATCTGGATTACATATAAATAAAAGCAGCAATTTATTATCAGTTGGTAAAAGTGCAAGACTTCTATTTCATAGATAAATAATTTTTAGTTATTGGTAGGTGATTATTTGTATTAACAGGTGAAATACCGTTGTTAACATGACCAATATTTTCTCTGACCTGGACATTTTCATAAAGCTGGAAAACCTTCCTGTTAAACTCACTTTGAAAGGAGAACCGTATAAAGACTAGATTTATTACTCAACAGATGCTCATCACATTGCTTAATGCTTTATTTCATGGTCCATATTCATCATCCTTTTTTGATTCTTAAATCTGTACCCAATTCTTTTTGAACATCTGGTGTTCTTTCTCTTCTATGTTTGTAACAGAATAATTTGTTTGGGCAAAATGTTTCTTCTTATAATGCTCTTAATCCTCATGGGTGTTTGGAACATAGGCAGGAGAATAGGACTTCTGTGATTAAATGTAAAGATCTTTGCAAGATTGTTTCATTTTCCGATAAATATAAATTTGTTCCTGCAATGACATCATCTGTCGGCAGCCTTTGACATAAATCTGCTGTTGCTGGGAATTGGGCAGAATGTCCTTGTAGAGGAAATTGTTCTGTGAACAATTGATCTGTGTGCAGACTTCAAGGTAAATTAAACAATAAACAAACTTAGATTTCTTTTTTAGAGTGAGCATTAAATCTGGGAATATAGTTTATTGAAAGTGTACAAATTGCTCAACATTTTTTCACGTCAGTTCTTTGCCAGCAAAGGGTCTTTTAAGTCTACTTTGGGTGTTTTCAAGCACAGCCCTCATCAGCTTGCATCACTCAAGAGAGAAGCAAGGAGATGTTTGCAGACCACATCTCTCTGTCCCTCTCAAACAGCAGATCACCTAAAACGATAGATATTGCCACACTTAGCATGGAGAACATGGGGCATGTCACACTGGATGTCAAACGTTAACAGACAACTTGACGAAGCTCTTTCCCCTTGGAAGGAGAACTGGGATGGTGGCAGACTTTTTAGCCACACCCATGGGGAACCCTAATTTTTGGGAAACTCCAACTGCAACTTTTATTATGATGAAAGTAAACACATGAAAGCCCAGTATTTTTTGGAAAAAAAGATACTTTAGAATTATGTCAATTTTTAATTTTTTTATGTCATGTTTGATGAAGCACCAGAAGGCTGGGAACAGTGAAGTCTCTTTACAACTTTTCATCTTGCTGGTGCTTTGTCAGCCTGAAATACATAGCAATTTACATATATTTTCCCAAGAGATTGCCATTTCTCTGACAAGTGTTGAAATAGTAGCTGACATCTTTAATAAGAAAATGGAGCCAGGGAACAGAATGAGTAAATTAAAACAGCCATTAATTTGATTCTGGTTTTGATCTAAAAAAAAAAATATTAAAAAGTCTAGACATGAATTTGTATTCAGAAAACTGCCATGATTAGAGAACTAATCCTTGTGTGGAATCAGATATGAGAGATTATTTATGATCAGCCAGCACAAGTTCAGAGTTCCACTGCTAAAAGTTGACATAAATAATTGGAAATTGGGAAGTGTCTAAAATAACTAAATGGTAGATGCACTGGGTATAAAACAATTATGGATTGTGGAACAATTTCTGGATATGTTTTTTTTTTTTCTCTGCAGAGAATGGTTGATCTTTTTTAGCTATAAAATAATATTAGACTCTATTGTCTTTTTCATTTTTTTCTGAGTTGATATTTTTATTTGCTTCTAAATTATGTGGGTTAACTTTTATAATTGCTTATTGATTGTTCTTATGCAGTGGCTCATATGCAATGCTCATATTCTTTGACTGTTCATATGCTCATGTTTTCAGCCTTGTTAGATCACTATGAGTGTATTAAAAATCTTTTCCTTTCCTGAGCTACCTGAAAATATTGGGTCGTCTGTAAATTTTGTCAGTTCACTGCACAATTTCTGTAAAATAGCTGATAGAAATCAGCATCTATTCAGGCGGTTTGACACTCAAATTTTCAGTTATTTAACTTCATCAGAGTTAAATGGCTTTAAAGTAAGCACGTAGGCTGCATCTGTTTGACATAGTCCATGTATTCCAAGACATCATGGCTTGAAGTGAGGAAACAGTCATCTGTAATGATTCATCTACTTAAACTGAGAAATGGGAAAAATGTATTGGCAATTTATAAATATTTCTACATTTTCTTGAGTAGTGATGAGAAATGGCTAGGAAATCTGCTTGGTTTGTATCTTACTGGGTAATTCATTAATGATGATCTGATCAAGTGATGTATGTCTCGATATCACGCGGGACGTTGAAGTGCTTGGTGCAGAGCATGAGCTAGCCCAGATCAGTTATTGTCTGGCAGGCCAGTCTCTGCTCCCCTTGCTTCTCAGTTCATCTGCACCTAAAATCCAGAGAATGACGCAGCCTTCCCTCACATCTGTAACAAAAAAGGGAACTATTTGGAGAAGGTGGATGTGACAGATATCATGCTTTTTCTTGATATTTTTGCTGGAAACTCTAGTCCGTGTAAAGTCAGAAAAAGGCTGAGAAGTGCCAGGACCGGTTCTGAGAGACGGAAATAAGTTTGTGTTGCCCGAGTATGATTTCTGGAGGTCCAACTGCTAGTTCTCCTGGTGTTGGGAATTGCAAAAAGTGGGAAGCATCATTTAGGGATTTTATTTCCTTCCATGGTAGGTCTTTTGATCCTGATGTATTTAGAAGTAAAGGATTGGATTCTAAAAGTTTGCATATTGTAATGGAAAAAGGGGGCATAATGCTGAGATATGCGTGTTTGGAATAACTGATGCCTAAATCAAGCCTGAAGAAGAGAAGGCTCCAGGGAGATCTTATTGTGGCCTTTCAATACTTAGAAGGGGGCCTATAAGAAAGATGGGGACAATCTTTTTATTAAGGCCTGTTGCAACAGGACAGAGGGTGATTGTTTTAAACTAAGAGGGTAAATTCAGACGGGATCAAAGGAAGACACTTTTTATACTGTGAGGATGGTGAGAGCCTGGCGCAGGTTGCCCAGAGAGGTGGTCGATGCCCCATCCCTGGAACCATTGCAGGTGAGGTTGGCCAATGCTCTGAGCAACCTGCTTTTATTGAAGATGTCCCTCCTCACTGCAGGCGGATTGGACTAGATGACCTTTAATGGTCCCTTCCAACCCAAACCATTCTATGTTTTTATTAATTGATGACCTCAATGAGCTGCTGAAGACTGTCATCAACTAAATTTCTTGTATGCGGTGCTTCAGGTGGAGCCTTTGTAGGCCATCACACAAGTTTCTAGCGAGATTTTGAAACAAATGGAGAGTTTAAAACCGCAATGAGTGAATTACTATAGCTCATTGCATTTAATTTTTTAAATGATGTAAGCCAAGTAAGTGTATAACAGAGTTTCTAAATGAAAAGTTGGCACATTTCCAAAAGATCACTGAGGGGTAGAGTGTGTATCACTTCATTTAATTAAGGTTTTTAATTCTATTGAAGATTACTTTGCATTTTTAAACTCTGATGTCCTTGCTCTGATCTGATCCTTTCATTCTGAAATTATCGCAGAGTTGTAAATTTCAGTAATATCAATAGAAAGAGCAGTTAACTTTTTCTTTGTCATTGAAATTTGTTCAGCCATTCTGTATCCAGTTGTAACTTTTCCAGGTCAGTTTGGAGGAATACAAGGGGCCTTATTTTGATCTCTTCTATACGGATCTAATTCCCACAGATTTATTATTTGTGAAGGAGTAACAAAAGAGCAAGGAGAGAAAAGGTAGAGGACTTTTTCTGCAGCAAGGATTATTTTCAATTTACCTTTAAAATTAGGAGTTGAGTAAGATATTGATTACCAAGCAAAGTGGTACGTGATAGCATTGTTTTATGGGATTTTTCACATGCAGTTTTCTTCTTATTTGTCCTCTAATAAAAGCATATGTGCTCTTCCTGCTCCAAGGGCCTATTTCCTTGTGTTGTTATACCTGTGTGACTGAGCCAGCTGCAAGACACCGTCTAGTTAGGACTGAGTGTCTGCCTGACCCAGCTGGTGTTGCTGACTTTTCTAAACCTGCGTTCTCTCTTCAGGTTACTGTTCTTTGTGCAAAAGACAAGTGAAAGAAGAAATCTAGAGATCCCTGACGTTACCAGCGCAGGTTTAACTTTAAATAGAAATTGTGAGCCTCTTCACTGGTATGGCCTCTACTCCATCCCCTTGGGTATCGATGATCTTGGCTTTGCTTAACTGTTCTATATTTCACTGGATGGAAATGTTTAAAACTTGTATGATTCTAAGAATATTAATTTTGCTTAGAATACCAAATCCTACTTTTTCTTCCTCTTCTCCATTCTCTTTGGTGAAAATTTGTAGCAAAACCGGGATACGGCATTCAATATGGAGAAACGTCACATAATTTAAACCAAAGCATTTCCTTAAGCTCAAGATAGCTAAATTAACCAAAATATGTAAGTGAGGAATCTGCTAGGATGCTTTGTATCAGAGCCAACTTGGCACTGCTCTGAACCAGTAGCCACAAAGGTGAAAAGCCAGACCCGTTAAGCAACAGGAAATGAAATCTAACAGATTGAGGCTAAAATTTTATAATGTTTACAAAAACACTGAAATCTATAAAGTGTTCTGTCAGATGGCATGGCACAAATGTCAGCTAGAAGCCATAGTATGTTTTCTAGTCAATGAATTTCAAATATTTGAGTCTTATATTAACACATTTCTCCCTACATGTAACACTATTCCAAACTGTCTACCTGGCGAGACAGTTGTGAAATTTATTTTCTTCGTCTGTTTATTAAGTTATGCATGATAGTGGAGTCTCATGGGATAATTATAATTTAATTCCTCATACTATTTGCCTGAATTATTCATTTGCTGTGTTACTGCAACGATTTTGGGGCAAAGGTGATAATGCTTAGCTATATTTCTAGGAGTTCTTAAAAATAATTGGATTAGAAATCATGCACTGAGGACCTACTTGTTATTCTTAACGGTTCAGGACTTATTTAAGTGTTTTAATCAAGCAGTAAATGATGTATATCTCAGACTACTTTCATTCCTGGATTTTGAATTGCAATTTGTAAGCACTAGAGCACAAGCCTTTTCGTTAGGCAAAACAATTTTTTTTTAATGTTTTGCCTTTCTTCTTCCACGCAGTAGGAAATAAAAACCCAGCATTAATGTTAGAGGCAAGCCATCCTTTGCTGTCTAAATAAATACCCAAAATTAGCACATCAGTAAACTAATGTGATCTAATTAATCTAATACACCTGCAGAATGTCTTATCCAAATCACTCTTAATTGATTGCCATCGATATTTGTCTGAAATGCTGATAGAAATACAGGTTTTAGTGAGGCAAACAGCCTGGCGTATATTTTCATGAGACTTCCTGGGGCTGTATTGTACCGCACCTGCCTTCTCCCCAAATGCTTGTTATAGCTGTCATATACTTTTATGAGGACAGGAGCAATGTTCTGGCAAGCTAAAGTGACTCAAATTGTGTTCGGGTGTAAAACATGAAGACCCACTTGTGATTGCAAAGGTAGTAAGTCTAATTTGATTAGTGCTCCGGTGACATGGCATATTATGAACATCATTTGTCATTTCTCGCAAGTACTCATGAAAGGATCTTTTTCAGGGAAGGTGTAACTGCAGCCCGAGAAGAAGTTCAGCAGCTTTCGCACTGAGGGAGAGAGCTGGGGAGAGTCAGGGTAACAGCAGGAGATTGTGATCAATATCGGCTTTAAAGCAAAAAGTAACAACCGGGAGGTCCTACCTGCTAAAATGAGAGAAAAGCCTTCAGTAGTAGTATGATTTTCTCCTTAAGATTTATGTTACGGAGTCTCAGCTGTTAAAAACCCCATACTTTAAATCTGTTCTGAAACAGGCCTTATTTTCTAAAAAATTCTTAAAAAAGCTTTCCATGAGTTGCTAAGCAACTGGGCTTGAAGAAAAAGGCCAGATCCTCAGTTTCTGTGAAGTGGAAGATTTCTATGTATATGTGTGCATAAAAACATACCCCCTCCCATTTTTCAGAGGTGTGCATCGGGTTAGTGTGTGTGTCTGTCAGATTTGGTCGTGTACCCACAAGTCATCTGCTAAAGGATGTTACAGAGATGGCAAGAATTCAGTGTTCTGACAGCATCAGTACAGTAAGAAAAACATCTTCCCATGGAAAATTACAAAGGTTTAAAATTTCTCTTTCTCGAGGATCCCACTGGAATATGTGTTTGAAACAAGTTGTTTTCTGCTTTTCAGTTTTTAAGAGTATTGGTATGTAAACATTGCCAAGAAGATTCATTAGAAGGCTATGAATATTCGGGGTTAGAGGGTAGAAAAAGGCTGCCTCTTATCCTTTTTCTTTTTTTTTTTTAAATATTCTCTTGTCAAGAAACATGACTCAGGGTAATGTTAAGATCATGCTAGTGTGGCCCCAAAGTTCCAGTGCTAGATGTTTGTGCCAGTTATTTATGCAAGTAGTTTCATAATCATGGTGTAGTCATGCTACTTCCTGCTGTTGTACCTGGGAGGAAGATTAATATATGTATGAACCAGCACTAAATTTCATTTTAAAACATGTGACTGACCTAACAAATAGAGCTGGACTTCACAAAGCAGCATAAGGAAATTGTCTTTGGCCACCAAACTATCTTTGGTTTCACTACTTAAATATTTGGAATTTCTGCCGCTGGACTTTTATGAAAATAGGAGCTTTTCAGGGAAATATGGGGTCTGATTCAATGGCCAGATGGGTTTTTCATAGTAATTTAAAGTCATTTAAACAGTTACAAAAATACATCATGTATGAATATATTTTTTCTACATCATATATGGTAAAAATAGGCACTCATCAATCTAATTTAGATATATCTATAGATATAGATAAAATTTATGTATACTATAGATACATATTTAGATAAAATTTAGATTTCTGTATTTTAGAATAGCCAAATAACTTGGCTTACATATAACTCTTTGGAAATACCAGTAAGAAGTACTTACTGGAGCTGTGAGCTCTCAGCTGGGTGAAGGACTATGTCAGTGGTGGGAATAAGTCTCCAGTATTTTTCAATATAGTAAATATTGTTTGATAAATTTCTCCTACAAGCATTATATATAAATGTAATACACAGTGCTGCTGAATGAGTTGTTTCGAGAAATAATCTTTAGGCTACAGAAGTGGAAAGATAAAAACATGGTAGCTAGTGCTTGGGAAATACCACGGTAGCTAGGATATCTCCACTAGCTTGGTGTTTCCTCTCTGCAGGCTCTCGTCTGTCTGTCCTGCTGGCAGTCACTCTGTCCTGCTTCCATGAGGTATCGTGCCGGGAGCATGCTTAGAAGGTAAGAGAACAAGCAGAATTAGGTGAAGAAAAAGCAAACAACAATGTTATCAATATCATGCCAATGTTCAGTTCATCTTTCAGTGGATACTGGTAGTGAAACAACCTTAAAAAAAAATAAATAGTTCTAGATATTATCGGGAGCCTGTTACACTTTTTGAAGCCGTGTGTCTTGCATTTTAATTATCACCTACCATCTAGTGCTTCAAATGTTTTTAAGCTTGTTCAATCCATTAAAGCAGCAACCATGTTAATAAATTCTAGTCACTGACTGATATTAAATGACATATGTAGCAAACAGTCCATCTGTCTCTGTTGTATCGTTCCATGCCTTCTTTCATGTTTGCATTACAAATTCTGTAATAAATAGCCTGATCATTTTGAGTGACGTTTGGGTTCTTTATTGGACAAGACATTTCGAGTACATCTGTCTTTTGACTGGTTTATAGCTGACAGTTCTAACAGCAGCTATTACCTTCCAAAAGGCTGCATTTGAAGCACTCCTGCTTTTTTTGTTTGTTTGTTTCAGGGTGCATATTGCTGACATTTCTACCTTTTTTTTTTTCTTTTAAAAAAGAAGAAAATGCAGACACTTGTTTTCCCCTATGATGATGATTTCATCAATGTTATGCTGAATCAGGCCCTGTCTATCTCTCAAAATCTTAATCCTGATCTCTTTGGTCTAATCCTGTTGCTCTCCTCCACTAGCCTTATCGTTTTATATCTGCTATATGTCTTGGTGGGTGTAGCTTCCTCATTACTTCACCTTTCCTGCTTCTAATTTATACAACGTTCTGAGTCTGTCGTTCTGCTGCTAATGTTCTGCCCGTACATTTCCCTCAGAGCCTCACTTTGCTGTGTTTTCATATCTATTGGTTTGGTATATTTCTACTAGGAGGTGGTTTTTTTTGGTTTTTTTTTTCAGTCTTCCCTAGAAGCCCAGACCAGAACAATTAAAACTATCAGTTCAGTTGAAGAGTATTTCATGTGTCTAATCCATGTGTAATTACTGAAAGGCACAGGATGGTCTAGTGGCTCACTGTTATCTCAAGTTACTGTGAAATTCCCATGCCCTTGTTGTCATATCTGATGGCTAAACTACCAAGTGATTTGGAGGTTTTTCTTTACATTTTGGATCTTATTATGTAAGAATTTTTTCTTAAGACAGAAAGTCCCTTTCCCTCAGTTTCCCTGCTCACCATCCCACTCTTGGAGTAAGCTCCTCTTCACTATCAGTGAAGTTAGTACGCTGTGTTTTGGGTGGCCACAACATTTGCCTTTGTCTTATCTTCTCATTTCCTGTTGCTGGGAGGTGGAAAATTGCAAGGAATCTTACTGCTGAGATAAGTTTGAAACGTAAAATTATTTAAATAATCCTCTCTTATGTGAAAACCAAGCCTTAATACTGCTTCTGAGGATCCACTGGAATAATTTCCTCTATCTGTGTGAGCAGAGGCACTGGCCTGTACACAGAACAGTAAGAGAATTGCCTCCAGCTCTGGTTCTTCTAACAAGAGCTCTGTGCTGTGTCACTCCCTCACTAGCTTGAGCTGTATATAAAACTGTATCATCCTCAGTTAAGAAATAACACATACAGGTGAGGAGCAGTGCATACAGCGGCACCTGAAGATCTTTTAGATGAAACCAGGCTTAATTTCTTTTTTATTTTATATTAAATGTTTCTGCGAGTATAGGCCTTTGAGCTTGCTTTCTAGGATGAGTACATTTTTTACTTAAGGTGAACAGTAACAGTTAAAACAATCAACCTTTGTCGTAGACAAATCAAAGTTCAAATAAAATTAGTTTTATTTGGATATGGGGAAGTAAAAATAAAGTACTTACTTGTTTTCCTTCTGTGTGTCAGCACATTTAGTCCAAAAGTGCAGAATAGTAATTGTTAGTTGAATAAACTGTAGCGTGATATATGATGTTCTGAGGTTGTACTTCTCTACTTTAAATATTAATATTTCATTATTACAACACTTTATTTTCAAGTCTTCTGGAGAATGCAGCATCATACATTTTTAATTTTTTAGGCAGACACTTCCCGTATCCACACGAGTTTTAATAGCGTGTGCGTTTCCTTCTGTTTCAGAGAAACCCTGGGCGGGTGGATCGGGTGCCTCAAGGGGCCAAGCAGCAGCTCACGCGCTTTCACCGGAGCGCCTGATCCAAGCTCTGCTGGAAGCCATCGCTGCCGCCAGCCTTGGTAGGGGCCGTGACCTGGGCTCAGCCGCTGACACTGGGGAAGTCCGTACCACTCTGGTGAGATCGATCTCCTTGTTTGCCATCAAAATCAGGGAAGGGGAACTGCTATTAGCATCCTGCTCTGAAGCCCTTCGACAGCATTTAAGTGGTTACGGCTGAGATTTTGGGTTGAGCCTGTCTCTTAAAAGCTAACGCTGTATTTTCTGGTCTTTCTCCCCTGATACGTGGCCACATCGTAAAGTATTACCATACACAATTAGGTGGACGTAAAGCAGCTTGTAATGGCACCATAGGATTTCTTTTTTTCTTCTTCTAAAATGTTAACTGTCTTTAAGCCACTCTAAAAAATCTCCATGGCCCACAGCTGCATTTTCAAGCAAATGTCTTGTTTGGGGTTTTTTTTAAGAATGGTTCAGCACGTTATGGAAATAAGCACATTGGCAGGAGAATTGCCAGACTCATACAGCATTGTGTAAGAAGAGCCTTTAAATATCTAAGTGTCTACAGGCATCTCTGTGCAACTGTGAATGCGTTCAAAAAACCTCAGGACAAAATGTCTAGGACCCACATCAAACTGGATGACAGAAAGTGCTGAAATTTTTCAGCTTTAATCATGATGTTTCCATTTTTCCGTCTCCCTCAAAAGACAGGGAAAGTCATCTGTTTAGAAGTCAAACTGTATGTTTAAGTAAATAACGTATACAATAGGGCTGAATCAAGTCACAATTTAAATCCAAGAAACTCTAGTTCAAGGTCACAGTTTACTCAGTTTTAGCCATAAATCTCCAGATCAATAGCAGAGGTGGAGCCTGATGAGAAATATTTAACCTTAGACAAACCCTTCTATCTGTTTTGTATAGACATTATCAACACAAAATCCCAGCTCTGTGTGTATTCAGGCACACGTGCCTACAGCACTTGCCCTTAGAAGAAACAGAAATAACATTTATATTATGCAAAACATGAAAAAATGAACGTATATGCAAAAACTTTCTGTTATTAAAAATTCTCCATTTATTTATGTTTGCAAACTTTCCAGCTATTTTTTTTTTAATTAAATACAAAGGGTTTTTTAAACACAAAAGGATTTATATAAGTGTTGAAGCGTATGCAAAAAGAAAATCAGGATGGTTGACACTGGAGAATTAAGGGTACCAAAACATGTCTTTTACTACTATCTAGGGCTGCTCAGAAGTGATTTATTTCTGTGGCTACTAAATTCAAAACTTAAATCATTTCAATTAAGTATGACTCAGGGAGAGTGGTTTTCGTTATTATTTTCCACTTCAGTGAAGGAAAATACAAGTCTTAATACTTTGTTCTGGTTTCTGTTATTTTCTGTTTCACTGAAGAAAAACACAAACCTGCACTAAAATTATTTTGTCACCTAGAGTGTTATTATTTTTGGTCTAACTGAAACATTCTACTTTCAGATGTGAGAAAAAAGAAGTTTAAAGAAATGAAGCGGCAAACTTCCCAAACTTTTGTAGGAACCAATTGCTATTGCTGTCCCTCTTAAACCAAGAACTTCACATTCCTGCTCTGTGTTCAGTGGATGTTTGTTTTGAAAAAGAAGTTAGAAAGCTGCAATGTGATGCCTTAGAAAATACAATGGCCTGATGAGAGGCACACTTCAGGGGCAGGTGGAGGACGGTCGGTAAAAGTTCTCACAGGCTGAGAACTGTAATTCAGGTTTCTGATGTGTTTGGAATTTAGTGCTCTGATCACAGAGCATTCTGATAAGAGGCAGCTTTTCCCTTTCCATTTGAAAATGGTTCCAAACCAGAAGGATTGATGAATTTGTCATGGTTTAGCAAATAGTATTATAACGATAGATAAAATATTTTCTAGAAAAGAATTTTCCATAATAAACAGGGTTTTTTTAAAGGATCGTCTGGAAATATGGCATCCTAGTAGAATTTCTCAATTTTGCATGTAGAATGCAACCAAAATACTCTATCTGGTCTGAAGTGGACCAAGTACAAACCTAGCTAGAGAGACTGCTGAAATACTTAAAAATATGAGGAAGAGAAACAAAAGGTAAAGAAACAGGAAGAGACACCAGAACAGACAGCTTGTTTGTCTCTTGACTTGTCAAGGAATGTCATTTAGTGGTTGGGAGATGTAAACAAGAAACACAACGAAGTTGTAGAGCAGCCAGTTTAATTTTAAAGTTGAGAAAAAACTTGGATGAGTAAATTAGAAATCAATAAAAGCAAAAATCTGGAGATGGGAGGAGGGGATGTGACCAATGAGGATTTACTTTTAGTTTCTGTTCTCCGAGTATGGCCCTGGAAAGAGTGTTTGGCAGATTGAGAGTGCAGGAGGAGCTCTTTCAGATGTTGAACACTGGAATTTCAGCCCCGTAATGGGAAATTCAGACAAAGTAAGATTACAACTGGAAAATCCATAGTAAAGTTTACAAAGTTAACATGATTATTTCTTCCTAAAACATCCGGGTGAGGAGAAAGGGAAGCAATATTGAACCATAGCCGTAAACTCTTCTGGGTTTGGATGCAAGTACAGAAAATTACAATAAAGCCCCCCTGGGTATGTTCCCTGTAGCCTAACCCCAGAAGTGTGTTGTTTTTTCATGTGTGACTCCCACCCTTGGTATCTATGAGAATCTGGATGGTAAGGATTCATTTTGGCATCACTGTTGAGAGTATTTTCATGCCAATGAAGCCTGAGAAAACAATCACCTTGAGAAAAACAATCCTTATGATGAGGTATGAGGGAGAGAAATAGCTTCTTAGACTATCGCTGTCAACCAGAGAGGAAACAAATAAAGACTTGGGCTCTCATCTGTCATATCCGAGCAAGCAGGACTCGCTCCGGACACAGATGCGTATTTAATAGCTTTGGATATGGTATTATCACAGGTGCAAAGCGGGCAGGAATGTGTAATTGCACATTCACACTGCAAAGCCTTAGAGCCACAAGATACAATATGCTGTTCTTTGTATCTACCACCAATAGTATTGCGTTTTTTGTAGGAAACAGCAGGATTCAAAATAAACTCGCACATTGCCCATTAATTTTTAAAGTGAGAGGGCAATTAACTTCTTCACCGGGAAAGCTAAAAATCATTTTCTGTAATCACCTTCTTGCTAGCATTTTGGCTTTGGAAGTGACAAGGAAATGCGGTGGCATCTACATCACTTGGTAATGAGACCGGCTGAAGGAAAACTTCTGTCTGCTCTGCTCATTAGTCCTGATTGCTCTTTGCCCCTAAGCATGCCTGGCTCATAGGTGTTCCTGTGGATAGATCCAAAACACAGTTGGTCAGCCTCTCATGATAGCATTACCTACATATAATGGAAGTGGATAATGCTTAACACTATTTCATTAACTTCTCCTGGTAGCTTGGAGCAAGAAAGGTTGTAGATGCATTCCTTAATTTATCTTAAGTTCATCTCTCAGCAGTACAGGACCTTTGGATCCTCTCAAGCTTCTAATAAGCACCTTTCTGTGAAGCCCTGAGAGCGAGCTGATGGGCTGAAAAAGAAACAAAAACAGAGAAAGTTTTGATTCTTAGGACTGGTAGGTTACCAGAAAGAACTGTTTTTAGGCAATTCTTCGAAAAAAATCCACTTCTAAATCAGCAACAAATTAAGCTGAACTTTCTATGGCTATGATCACACAAGTATCTGAAGGGAAAAAAACCAGAGCACATCAAATGCAATTTGCAACAAATCCTGGGTACAGCTTGTTCTGCCATCCGCTGCAATCAATACAAACCTTTCACTGATGTTAATGGTTTGGGATCGAGGGCTGCAAAGTGAACAGCTTGATCCTGGTGACAGAGTTGTCTGCTGTGACACCGAGTTGGGCAGATATTTGGAGCCAAAACAGCAAAAGCTATCAAACAAGCGATTTGCAAAAGGGTGGAAGGGTAGAAATCCATTTGCAAAACTATAACAGTAGCAGAGACCATCTTGGTTCTCTCTTGTAAATGTAAAACATTGATAATATAAAAATGTAAAAATTGACTTCATAAAAATATAAAACATTGATAATGATTTAGGTACATACATATTTATACTCGTATATGTCTGTGCACATAGCTTCTTGATGCTTTGCATTTAATGAAATACCCACATTGCACCATATTAGTGATGAAGTAAATGTATAATATAGCCTATAAAAGTTTTCCTGTTCATAAATTTGTCTGGTATTGTAGAAATCAGTAATAGTACAACGTACGCACCTCTATGCCATAATCTGTTCTCAGCGATATGTCTTGAATACATTGAACAATGAGTATTTTCATTGCTGCTGATAATTTTTTTTCATTGATTAGCAGAGATTTGGTATTACTGTAAGTATCAAAATAACATCTTGACGGACTGCAGTATGTACTTCTATATTTCAGAAACATAGAATATTGACAAAATAAAGGATTAAAACGTGAATAAACATTTTTTTCTTTTAATCTAGCTAGAGAAGAGCTTTGCAGTTCAATACCTGCTCGCAGGTCTGGAATGTGCTACGTACAGCTCTTGGTCAGAATTTTGCAATGGAGCATTTTACTGTTTCTTTCTTATGTTTTTGTTCATTATTTCTGGACAGTTTTGGAAGTGTCCAAAGGCTTTATATCATTCTTGTCTCTGAAGCCTTCTTAGAAAATTCTTGTTCCTGTTTTGGGTCAATATTTAGCACAAAATGCAAGCAGACTTGCATGAAAGAACTTTTGGCAGAAAACTTGCAATTCATTAGTAATATTGAAGATTCAAACGGAAGAGCTTTCTTGCACAAAGCTTTCTTGGTTTCTAGAATTTCGTGCCAAAATTCTACTGAAGCCAGGATTTTGCAGCTTGCATCTGTCTCGTGGAATCAGGGAGGACTTCCCAGGCACGGTCTGAATCCATGTTGGAATGAGATCAACTCTGACAAGTCCGACTCCCCTGAGAGCGGGATGCACATTCATTTTGGAAAGAACCTGGACTGAAGTAAGTTAAGGCTTAATTGGGGTTTTCTATTAGTTCACAAGCAACTTTGGAGATAAAAATGGTCCTTCTAAACTATTCAAAACCCAGTAATATTTAGTGTGCAAAAGGAATCAATGAGAGCGTTGAAGTAGTTTTCTTTTATATCAATAAATGGGACTGTTTGCATGTTAACTGGACTTTACTCACTCTGAGGATCATTCGCTGTGGTAATTGCAATACTCTCATGCATAAAACCCACATGTCCAAAAATCTGAACCCCTTGTAAATGGTCCAGTGCTTTAAAACAAGTCTTCATATAACCTGGATCTTAAGATAACCCAAACTCAGAAGCAAGGAGGAGTGATAGAGGTAGAAGGGATTAAGGGCCGAGTAGGTAGATGGAAATGATGCAGAAGTGCATGAATGCTAGTCAAAATATTTACTAGACTGTTTATAGTGAATTTGTACTAATGAAGCTGAGGGCACTCGGTTTTTATGCAACATTTTTAAGTCCGTTCTTTGCAGGCTATCGTAGACCAATTCATTTCATATCCCAAAGTCCCTGAAAGATGAAGAGAGACAGAAACATGAAGAGTGTAAGCAGACGGATTTTTGAAGGTCTAATAATGGTTTGCAAGTTGTGTTGTTTACTGTTTGTTTGTTTGCTTTTTTAAAAATCAAATTTCAATTTTGGTAGATTTGCAGAATGCAGAAGATGCTCCTTGTTTCCCACCTCTGAAAAGTGGAGAGTCAAAACTAGGATTTGTTTGTAATCTCTTCACAGAACAGTCTCATAGGCAGCTGGACAGAGTGGGCATCTTGAGACAGCTTATAAAGGTGATTTTTGTTTTATTAAAATGAATGCTATCCTGAAGCAGATGAGAGTAGATTTAACTGTATCATGCATCATAATGACGTAGAAATCTATTTGAAAAGACACAATACATTGAGAAATATCGTTTAAGTTCTTTTACCTATTTCTTTGTTTCACATCTCTTGTATGTAGAGAAACAATTTTTTGTGACACAAAGTTCACATATTAATTTACCTGATGTTAAAAGGGCTTTTTAAATTTTTTGATACATAATAAAGTTTTGAAAAAACAGCCTGTAATACTTGGAGAGGGATCATTAACTGATGATAGCAATTGCAATAAATAAATTTAAGGATGTAAGCTCTCAGATATCATTTGAGCTACTAATATTGTCGTTCTCTAATCTTGTTAGGCTTGCAATATGGAAGAAGCTGAAAGCGGCCATAAGAGAGAGAACAAAAGGCAATGCAATATGGTACTTCCAAAACTAATTGGTCAGGAGAGAATCATCGCAAACCTAGATCCTTAACGGGAGGAAACTGCACAGAAGGCAGAACTGCCTGGAATGACCTAGAGATGACAGTGCCTGTAAAAATGAGGTAAGCGCTAATGATGCAGTACAGAGGGAAAAATGCAAACACACCATGTTACAGATCAGTGAAGAGACAGTCCCCATTTATGTGGCACCACTGAGACTGTCTGAAAATGCCTTGTTGCAGATAGGAGTGGTAAAGAGAAAGGTAACAACGCCATACAGTCAAGGAATTCAGAAGTGGAAAAAACCCTAGAAAATTGATTAAAATTGTTATAAGATTGTTTTTGTAGTAGTATTAGTAGTGGAATTCTTTCCATTGCTTGTAGAATTCACTGAATTACTTATTTTGGAAAAAAAAAGAACAAATTCTATTTTAGAACTTAAAACTGTATTAAGAGAGAAAACACTTAGGTTCTTCTGGTTTTTTTAAGCTTTGACTATTTCTTTTTAGAAATTATTTTTTATGTAGGTAAATATTTCTAACCCAGAATAAATCTTTAAATACTCACATAAATATATATATGTGCAAGTGTGTGTGTTAATTTTTGTTCCCAGTTGCCAAATTAACGATGTATTGAAAATCACGACGATTCAGGAAACAGGGAGAGTGACTGATGTATGTGATTCAAGTAGCCATGTTTGTCAGCATACGAAAATAGCACCTCAACAAGGCAACCCTGATTCCCTCCAGCCACAGAGTATTCTGAAGTAAAAAAAGACACGAGTCTTACAATAGGTATATTTACAGGTTCAAAAACAAGCAAACAAACCCCTCTTTCCTCAGGCTCTGCTTAAGGTACCCCTATGAGTTGCCTTCCCTCCCCTGGCAAGAAGGCCCAGGACATAAACTGCCAGCTGACAGGTTCCAGGGTAGAGTCTAAGGACACATTTGAATTTGATTTAGAATGTAAATGTGGCTGGGTTGAAGAACCTACATAGATTGCTGCTTTGGTTTCTGTAGGTTGAGAGGGTTAATTACTTTCTTTTGTTGGTTTGTTTTCTATGACATTGAAGGTGTTATGGTTTGAGACTGCTGGGTTCCATATAGTGAATATTCAGGTGTAAAAGACACATAAAAAAGCACTTCAGGCTTCTTAGACACAGAGAAAATATTAAAGACAAACCAAAGAATTTACTTCTTTTTTTAAGGTTTATTTTTGGGGAGGAATTTCTTTCAGATAGTATCATTGAAAGAAACTGGTTCTTGTCCTTGCAAAGTTATTATTTACTTATCAAGGTTCTGTGCTCAATTTTCATATAGTGTGTTGAAAATCTGCCTGATTTGAATTTATGAAGTGAACTGAGGACAAAGTGATAAATTTATTACCAGCGATTGCTCAGAATCTGGATGTTACAGCAAATTCGAAGTTGCTCGGTGATGTTTAGAATCATTCTGTCCGTCTCTGGCAAGGAAGGGAGGATTGTGACCCTCTTCAGAAGGCAGCAGTGTCAAGCATACTGTGGGGGCAAATATGGTGATGCAGCTGAATGTCATTGGCGAGTAAGGTACTATGTACCAGCCCTACATAATGAATGCAAATTGCTTCTTAGGATCCAAATGGGAAAGCGTAAAAGGCTGCAAAAACTTTAATTTATGATTTGTTCATTTAAAGCTTCAGACCATTAAGTACCCATTAAATCACTATTTTATACGCTGCTAAGTGCATCTCTATCATCAGAATAAAAAGATTGTTTTAATTCGCCCTGGATCAAATAAAACATTTTAACTGAGGGCATTTGTGATAACAAATTGACTGGAATTGGAAAGTAAATTAATGCTGAGCTCTGACAACAGGACGTCTTTGTGATTTTGCTTTTAGCATCTTGTACATGCATGCTGGTTACATCATGTATGTGTTTGTTTGCATTTAGATTTCAATTGCATTGATTCTACCCCAAATAAAATTTTCATTGCCCTGATAAGGTTCTCTGGGCTCATGTCTTTCATACTAACTTTTACTGCAGAACTTAGATTATCTCTTTTTAACCACTTTGTCATCTGCTCTGGCCTCCCTGCTAAAGGCCTCCATTATTTAGGCTGTGTCCTGAAAATGGGGAGTAGAAACAAGCAGATGAGAAGAAATTGCTTTTTTTTTTTTTTCTGCAAGGATGTTTCAATGTTTGCTTTTATTTCAAGAGAAGATGAAGTTGGAGATTTCAAAGAACATTCATTTGGAAATGTTGACATATTTTGTTTTGGCATTTTTGATTGAAAGAAAGCACTGTCTGATCTCTTGAAACTGAAGTAGTTTGTTTTCCTTCGTTCATGAGCTGATCAGCCTTTTTATTGCTTTGATTCCTGGCTTCCAGCTTTCTCTGTGGGGCTCAGATATACTCCTCCCAGGATGAAGTAACTGAAATATGTGTAGCTAGGTAATGGCCTCCACGACTAAATCATCTGCAGCAACTTGAAGTTCTTGCTCACTTGTGCTAAAAACGTCTGAATTCCCAGAAGGCAGTATTCTAAGAAAATGCCGTTGTCAATCATTTATTTCTAAGCAAAATGTGTTGTCCTGTTTAATATAACGAGTTGAGATAAAACAGACCCAAGACTATTTTCTGAAGGAAAATCTGGCATTAGGAAAATATTTCTAAACATAATTTTTAGGTAAAATTATTTCCTAATAGTTCTGAAGTGGAATTCTATGTCAAAATATGCAACTGAAAAGGTCACCATCTGTCTCTCAGGAACTCCTGGATCACTTCTGTAATGACTAGTTCTCATTAATGGGGAGGTTCTCAACTGTGGGAAGGAGAAACTGAGCAGCAGAAGGGCTGCAGAGAAGATACCTGTAGCAATCTACAGCCTGGAAAGACAAGTAAAGGGCAGTCCTGCAGATCCTGGCTCAGACATGTTAGCCAGTGAAGCAATTACGTTATCTTGGGCTTCTCTGGGTAGCTTTTTCTGCCAGCCCATCTGGTCTTCTCCTTAACTACTTCTGTAAGGTTTCTATTTGCAGCTCTTCCATCTTCCCCGGGGTTGCTTCTCCATTACAAGTTTCTGCGGTCTGACTCTGGCTTTCCCCCAGCTTCTTCCCTACTATTGATCAAATAACAGCAACTCATGGCTCAGAATTGCTAGACAAAAGACTTTATATTAATCTTCTGTGATTATTCAGTATGCTGTTAAAATGAGCTTTCGAAATGTATTTAGTGGTTTAGTGACCCTCCTGCTTATCTGTATGTGAATTATTCGTCTAACAGTTTTCAAATTCTAATTCAACCTAATTCAAAGTGTGCAGCAAATGTATGTGCTTTCTGGGCATTTAAGGAAGAATTATTTTTCATAATGTGAAACTATTTTCAAGAAAGCATTTGCTTGTTCTATTAAGTTACTGCATTCTTTCTTTCTTTCTTTTTTTTTTTTTTACAATTCCATTGATCTGTATTTGTCGTTTATATAGATAAGGAATAACTCTGAGAGTGGGCGCATTTATCTGTTGATGAAAAATCATGTAGCACCACACTTGAGTTTCCCTCAGTCTTTTTGTCAGACTTGGAGATTTAGTTCAGATCCAACTAATGCAACTATGAATATTGAAAAGCAGAGAGAGGAATATTGTTGTGGAAGTGATAAATTGTAGGTTAATTACATTTTTAAGTACATTTTCATAATATTAAGTTAAAGGGATTTATTGCTGAGGATTCATTTAACATTATTTTTTTTACTAGCAGAGATACTCAGCATTTATCAGGTGGCACCTGGAGTACTGTGTCCGGTTCTAGTCCCCACAATTCAGAAAAGACACAGGCTGGAGATGGTGCAAAGGAGGGCCATGAGATGATCAAAGGGCTGGAGAATCTGCCCAATAAAGAAGGACTGAAGGAGTTTGGTCTTTTCACCCTACGTAAGAGAAGGCTCAGGGGACTCAGTTTTCCAGTACCTAAAGGGTGGCTACAAAGAGGAGGAAGGCTCTCTCTTCAGAAGGAGCCACATGGAGAGGACAAGGGGCAATGAGTACAAGCTGCACTGGGAAAGGATTCGTCTTGATCCAAGAAAGAAGTTTTTCTACAGTGAGAACAATCTGGAACAACCTCCCCAGAGACGTGGCAGAGTCTCCATCACTGGAGGTTTTCAGGACGTGACTGGACAGGCTGCTAGATAATCTCATCTGGGCTTTTTTTCCACAAAGCAGATGGTCTTTTGAGGTCCCTCCCAACCTGGGCTGTTCTATGATTCTTTATTAATTGAACCAAAGGTAGAATATGTCACATGAAGAACTGAAGCACTGAAAGGAAAAGGAACCGCTACCTTTAAGAGGACTTGTGCACAGGTTTTGCAACAGCATCCCTCCAACACTTTGTGGGGTTGTTCTGTTTTATACCAGAATCTAAAATGCAGCAACTGCAATACAGATTTAAGCACACTTCCCAGTTATCATAGGAAGACTTGACTCTGGCTTGTGGCTTTTTGTGTGGAGGTTTTTTTATTATTATTTCTATTTGAGAGACCTTTCGTTTCTGCACATGGAAAATCAATCTCATTTAATGCATTGGGAAACTCTCCCTCTTAAGACTCACTGCCTTTCACTTTGGGTTATCCTCTCAGCCAAATCCTGCGAGATTGTAATTGATTTTAAAAGTCAGCAGCAAAAGTATTTGATCTTTAGGTGACAAACAGTCAAAGAGGAGTCCTCAGGATCAGTGTTAAGCATCAATGAAATTAGATTCATGCTAGGATAGGCAAGTTACAAAAATTCAAGTCCAGCTGTAATAGTGACAGTAATAAATGGAAACTCAGCAAAATGAAGCTATTAGTCAACAACGTGTAATGTCATAAACTTGAACAAATGATTATGGAGCAGCTCAGGTCTGAATTAAAACCAAACAAGCTGAAACAAGCAATATCATTGAGATGGATAAGAAAATGTATTCAGGTAGATATAATGACGCTTACATTAGCATAAAAGCCAAAGTTTTAACTGATCTGTTTAAGGTAATCTGGTCAGCATCACTCAAAGTGGACAACAGCACCTGCATGCACTGCTACTGGTACCAGGATGTGCAATGTTGAACCCTGTTAGACCTAGAGGGAATAGCACGTTGTGGGCAGCCAAAATTGTTAAAAATCTTCATCAGTTGTACTGTAGAAAGATGTGGGTGGAACAAATAAGTTATGGACAATTCTCTCTGCCATTTACAAGTAACAACAGTGGGGCTATTTACTCTTGTGCTGTCATAAGATACCACACTTCGTACCATTTGTGCCAAAAACAAACAAGAAAATGTTAACTGACAGTCATTGTTTTTCCTCATTCTCTTGTGGTGCTTTAAAGAATCTGTAGGGAAAACTGCAGAGAGCTTAGCTTAGGGCCTCAGTGACTTTCTCATGAAAAGAGGCGAGCTATTTAGCATCAAGAACACCTAAACCAAGAGTGGTGTGCAGAATGGCAAAGAAACCTTAGCAAAAAGCAAGGTTGAATTAAACTGACATGGCACGAAAGAGCACAAAGCAGCCTGAAGCCACTTAGCCATGGGAAAGAGGCTTCCTTTCCTACAGGACACTTCAAGCCTCTTGACACAACCTCAGATAAAACAACCAGAAAACTGCTTCCAGGAAGACAACCTTTCACAGCAGGTAATCTACTTCCTGAACCATAGGAAATAAAACTAATGAGAGAAAAATCATGTGTTTCTGGGAGAACACTCACTACTTAATTAACTGGTATAGTGTATAGTATTCTGTTGTGCTCTTACATGCAGCTTATTGGCAAACAATGCAAAACAAGAGTGTTGAGGGATTTTAACGCTCACTCTATCGATGCTATAGACAGTTGCAATTTTTCTGTAAAGTCAGGTATTCCAAATTACACCTTTAACATCTTCAGCAAATGAAGCAAAGAGTAAAATGTTGATTATTCTGCAGCAAGAATGCTAAGTGAAAATACTGAAACAGTCTAACTAGGACATACAAATAGATTACGAGGTACCGAATGCTGAAACAAAAATTTAGAGCTGTGCATAAAAATGAGTGTTACCACTTAAGTCATCCAAGTTTTACTTCTTTTTTTGGCATATATGTTAGCAGAGGCTAAGCAATCTTTTTTTTTTTTCCTTACAGGTTTAGAACAGCAGGTGACTGGTCAGCAGCAGACACAAGATGCCTCTGGATGCAAAGCAGTGATTCTATTTGATTCATCACACCTTTTGGATCGCCCTGTTGTAAGTTGAAAATGTTTTCAAAAACAGAGCCTGTATTATTTCTTCTCTGTAATCTGTGAGCCTCTGAATGTCTCGCTTCTTCAGAACACCTATTTTTTAAGTGGAAAAATTGATTATTGAGCTTTATTTCTCACGATATACTTAAGATGTACTTAATTGAGAGGGAAAACATTTCATCTGATTTCCTTTTTTTTTTTTCCTGGAAGTAGGAAGCAGCATCCTAGATCTTGCATGTAGGTCCACTTCTTTCAGTGAAGTCAGTAACTCCAAAAATACAAATACAGGTACAAAACTCAATCTAACGTGTTTGAGTCTGAGAAAGCAGAACATTGCCACTGAGAACTCAATAGTCATGAGCATCCATGGCTCTAGCTCACATGACTCAAGTTAAGGAAAAGTCTTCTACTGCTGCTTAGAACGAGGTGACTTTTAAATTTATTAGTACTCTGAAATCTAGGCCTTCCCCGATCTCCATTAAAACCAGTGGAAGACGTTTTATTGACTTGAAGGAAAGCTGGCGGGAATCAATGGCTCGAATGTCTGTCTGCCCTCGTTCTTTCTTTCCTTTCTTCCAGTCTTAATCTCTGTGGTGGCTTTCCTATCTGTATCTCCAGGTGATGCAGGGAGATAGGCAGTTAACTCAGACACAAATGACAAGCCAAAATAAACTAAACAAATCCTATTCTTTTATCTAGCAATTTCAAGCTTGTGAGATGTTTTAGAGGGCACCTAGATGACTTTGAGCCAGCTGGTGCCCTTGTAGCACTCTGACTTAGCCATGTTTTCAGACCTGTTTTCAAAGGCTCTCTGTTGTTTTTCCCTTGGTTGTACTAAAATCTGCTTGTTGCCTTGACAAATATTTGTTTCCGCTTCTGTGTAAGTAAACATCTAACATAAAATTGTTTCGGGATTGAGTATTCAGATGGCTGCCGTGCTACTGTTTACCAGAGTGCAAAACGTGGGCAAATAGCAATTTGTTTGGGCTGAATAAGTAATACCTTATTTTAGAGGGCACAAATAGCCATGTAATTATTTTGAGTTAAGAAATTACCATATCATTTCAGGCTCATTACATGGGTATTTATCCTCAGCAGATTATATGCAGACTGTTACAATAGCAACTAGTGTAACTTTTATTGTAAAAGCAAAATAGAATAGTAATGGAAGAAGGAACATGCTTCTGGTGAGCATGAGTCCTTAAAACAGGAGTACCACCACAGATGTGCGGAGCTCCGTTATCCAGTTGAAAAGACTATTCCTGCATAACATTTTCATGAAGAAACAGCTAGCATTACACTTTTCATTTTGCTCTTTTTCTTCCAAAGCCTGGATGGTAAACTACACAAACCTAAGGAGGAAGGGCAGAATCCCTTCAAATTGCTGAAGGGATCACTTAGATGTGTTTCAGCTAGTATTTCTATACCCAGGAGCTTGGGGAGGCATAACTCAGGCAGAAGCTCTGAGGACAAGTTGCTGAGTGCTGGCTCAGCTTGGTTATCTTCATTCCTCCCTAGAAGACAGGAACTTGAAAGCAACCTCAAGGCTTGCTTCCTGGGGTCAAACCCTGAGCACCACTCCCCAGACTCCTCAGATTGGTGCTTTTATGGCTTTAATGTGAGCCACAGGATTTGGGACTGATATGCATAGTTCTGTCCTTGGCTTCCACGTGAGTTTTTCAGTGAGGCACTTTGATGGTGTTATGTGCTTCCACCTCTGAGGTGGAGGCTGTAACTAGCCTCCCACCTTACATTTGTCCAAGAGAGCCTGACCATGGATAGTGGGATCAACAACCTCTGAAGGGCTCGGTCCAGCAAACACAGCAAGTCTTCAGGTCTGTTACCTTCCAACTGGTGCTGCAGGACACACAGCTGGCCTCAGCCCTCCACCTCTCTGGTTCAGCTTCCCCAAAGAAGGGTAAGATTGCTCTTGGTTTCCTTTCATGATTAAAATTGCTTATTTAATCTCTCTAATCTTCTTAGAACCAGCTGAAAAGACTAGCACACAAAAATGTGAGAAATATTTACTGGGAGGTGGAAATTCACCTAGTCAGAAAATAATTGCTTCTAAACTGTTAGTTATTCATAGCATGATTCTAATTGCATTATACTTAAGGGATCATAATGAAACAGACTTCCAAATTTACCCTGGAGCACCTTTCCTGCAGTATTGGATTGGAAAGCTGTAATCTGAATAAATGAAATGAGTAACTGAAGACAGACTTTCTCTCTCCCCGACATGTCTCATTTTAAAAAAGGAGAAGAAGAAAAGGAGAAAACTATATCATTTAAGTAATTAGCAAGATGTTGACAAAATGCAGGAAGCGTGCAGTGGATATTTTGTATCTCAGCTGAAAGCAAATTAATAAAGCAGATTTCTGTACAGACAAGCTAAGCTGGTTTTCAGAAGGGAAAAATTCCTATTTTTCTACTATCAACTGAAGATGAAAGAGGCAGCGAGAGAAGAAATGTTCATGAGAGCCTGGCAATAGCCTTGTTATTCATTTGTGAAAGGGAGAGCAATAATATTCAAAAAGCCCTTAGGTGTATTATATAGCTGTCAGACCTTGAGTCTTAAAATAGAGGAGATAATGACTGCTTTTGGTGCTCAGCACAAGAGAAACCAAAAGAAACGTTGAGGGATGGTAGTATTTTGCTGTGATATGTGATAACAAGAAATTACTAAATTCTACCCTCAGACCGCTCCTGTTTTCTCCTCCACTCCCATGAGGTTGCTCTGCTTGAGCTGCTTCCCTCAGCCGTCCTGACAGTTTCCTCAAGTTCACAGCTTGCTCCCTATCGCGTAGCCACGGCTTTGCTGAAAGTCACAACTCGCTGCTTATTCCAATTCAGTGCATCTCCCTCTTTGATCTTGTCCCTTTATAAAACTGGCTTGATTTCAGTTAATCAATTCAGGTCAGTGCCTCCCTGCCACAGATGGTTGGAAACAGGCTGTTTTCCAAAGGCTTTGAGAATGAGCATGTCCAGTGAGACTGGGCTGCTGTTAAAGAGCTGAACATTGCCCAACCCACCTGAATACAAGCTAATGAGGACAACACAGCTACACAACTCAGGTGTGTCCGTTAGATAAGTCACTTAGTGACAGGCCACCCCTATATAGGTGGATGTTGCCCTTCTTTATCTCTAAAATAAAAGCAGCTCCTACCTTTACCCCATGCTCAAACTACTCCTGATATTTTCATACGTCTCAAAATCACTGCTTTTCACTGCTGGGAAGGAGGAGCATTCTTTTGGTGTCCTTTTCTCACCCCTGATATTTTACAGTACTCCTCGAAAAGGTACACTGAAGATGTGCCCTTTCATAGCCACCCTTCACAGTATGTATCTATAGATGGCAGTAGCTGAATCTCATTGAAAACAACAGACCTGGAAAAATGTCATAATTGGCTTTTTCTATAAGAAAAGAAAATGAATGCACTCTTTATGGATGAAAAAGAATGCAAGTTATTTCATAAATCAGGGTCAAAGTACAATTTCCCTTTTTCTTTCATTCTCAGAAGTATGGATATCAAGTTGCCTGAAACAGCACCAAGCTTGCTGGAAGCCATGAACTGAAAGACTCCACAGATTCAGCAAAGGGATCAGAAACAAGGAACTGTTCAATTCTGTGAATCTTTCGGTTCAGTGAACCTGGCTGGACATGTGTTACTCATGACCAGTCATGATACTCATTTACAAACTATCAGTTACTGCACTATTGTTTTCTCTCAATGCCTGCACTTTCATTTTGAGTCAGGAAGTCCTGCATCCCAGGAGGATTTATTACTTTGGGATTTCCCTAGAAGTTTTCCTAATGCCAATCCACGTATTATATTGTGCTCTTGTAAATACAACTTAATTTCGTTAATAACATAGCATCCCTAATTTGCACACATCTATTTTAGTATCTCCGGTGTGTCTGAAAGCAGAATTTTTAAGTACTCTGTAACTGCCATTGTTTCAATGGAGCAAGTCCAAAAAGCTAGTATATTTAACCAGAAACTCTAGAAACTGGGACAAATTTTCAAGATACTAATGTATGTAGTCAAATTTTTTAAAAATTCCTACATGGTTCAGGTAACTAACTTTTCTCAAGATGAATCTGAGTTAAGAAACAATTCTCTTGTGTGCTCCTCAGTGTTCTACTGGATGCTATCTTCTTTTCAAAGGCCACAAGCATACCTGAAGAGATGTCCTTCTGTTACCAAGAAGTGGAAGTATGCAGTACTCATTTACTGTAGAAAGCATAAAACTAAAGGAAGTAGTAGTTGGAAGCTCTCTCTAGTGCTCATCTAATCCATTTTTTTCTGTTTCCGTGAGGCAGAATCAAGAATATGTACATCTAACGTGGTCCCTACACCCTGACCAAAGAAGAAAATTCTGCAGTGGTGTTGCCTGGCCAGCGGAAAAAATAACAATTGCCCGACAGTAGCAAAGGTTTTCCGTAACACTAAGCTTCAGTCTTCTTCAGTGACAATTTATTCATCTTCTCTCATGACTTCTACTTATTTTTCTGTAGTACAGAATTTACAATGCATCATTGTACCGCTGCAGAAGTTTTGATTAAATCAAAATCTATCTTCTTCCAAACTTTTGTGTGTATGTATTATACATTTCAAGTGAAAGCTCATTTCGAAACATCACATAGATTTTTCTCATCAGAAGAAAAATGTCACTGAAATCAGCATAAACCAGTATATTAAAGCATACAGCTTCTTGAAGGGAAAACAGTAGCCCTTGGGCAGAAAATTTCTGAACACTATGTAATCTAAATTACGGGGTCTATGGAAATATTTTGTGGTTTTTTGCAAGCATAGGGGCTTTTTAAAATCTTGATTATTTAAATTCTATTGTTTATAATTCAAAGTTTTCTTTCTTCGGTAAGAAACATTCTGAACACATATATTTTTGCCACACACATTTCTGTTAGCACTCAGGGGAAATGCACTGCCTGGTAATTGGCAAACCGATATTTTCAGATTCCTGGTCCAGTTCATATGATTGTAAAATGCTGGAAGCTCACGCTCAGTGTTATCTAAGCTCTGTGAGCCTTGCATTAGCAAAACTGTGTTGCACTCTCTGCAAGAACCAATTTTTCCATCCTATATAAAGTACGCTCTAGATAGAAATGTATTGGGGCAATTATTTTTATGTGCTATTATGAAATTATGTACTTGTTGCTATATGATTTTAAAACTGCCATTTAATAATGTATTGGTATTACTATTGCAGGCTTGAAAAGTATGGAGCGCTGCCAGAGCCTGTTGGGTGACAGCCTTCCCACGCCTACTGAAACTCAAATATAACTCCAGAGCCCCAAAGTCCCAGTTTAATGCAAGTATACAGAAAAATACCACCAATGGACAGAGGCAGGAAGGTAAGGAAATAATTACTATAATTTTAATCCAAAAGTGAATTTTACTTGCACATCTACAAGATGATACAGTGTATTCCATTTATATGAGATGTGTTTTTAATGATGAAAAAGAACCTTTCGTAAATGAATGAAGAATGACATCCATTATTTTCCCCAAACTGTAATACATGATCTGATTCAAACATCTGCCTGTCACCCAGTAGTTAATTTTCCTAAACTGAACATTAGAGGCAGCTGAGTAGCAGTGATGTGGTTGAAAGAAAATTGAGCACCCACTGTTCCAATGGGACAAATACTGTTACTGTTGTCAGCAGTCTGAATTCCTTCCAAGTGTTTCCCGAGGTGTGTCCTGGTGCCCCTTCCTCTGCTCGCACTGTGGCACTTTTTGATCTGTATTCCCAGATCAAAAAAAAAGCGATTTTAACTGGCACGTGCTATCTCAGTTCTTTGAAAGTCCAAAGCTCAGATGTGATCTTTCCTTAAATCACATTCAACATGTGCTGAAGGGTAAGAGCAGAAATGGAGAGATTTAGCTTTATAAGATTCATCCTTATCTGCTTATAGTATCTGCCTAGAGCAGAGCCCAAGTCTGTAGACTGTGACCAGAGCTCCAGTCCCGTTTTTCAGAGCATGGTAGAGTCACTCTAGGGAAGTTTGTGCTCAAAGATCTGCTTTCAAGAATTAAGCAGGATTTTTCTCTCCACAGACATTTTCTATATGTAAGAGAATCCACCCTTGAAATAAAGGGAAAGAGTCCCTATAGTGCTACAGGTGAAGGTGGATTTCCAAGGATTAAAAAAAACCCAACAAACTGCCTGAGCCTTCAAGAAAATGGTCTGATCCAGTTTTCCAAGACAGCTAGTTTTATCAGCCATGGGGTTATAGAAACCTTTTCATATAGTAAGAAATTATCATCCATAATTGAGCCCTTTCTCTAAAATGTATACTACATTATTCTGGTATAAAATTGTTTGTTATTGCTAGTGAAAACAGGATTCCCTCTTCTGGACAATATTAATTGTACAGACTGAGACTAAGGGGCATAATATTACATGCAGGCCTGTGTTTAAAAATAAAGACTATCATTGCGTTCCAAAATGGCTGTTATTTCACATCACCGAGATTTAAAATATTGCTTCCTTAAATGTAAATGCAGGTGTACGTGGCTCAAGGATCGAAGTGGTGTTGGTATAGACACTATAATTTTCTACCTTTTAAAAATGTTTACTATTTTAGCTGGAAAAAAACCCCAGAAGAAATATCCACTTGTTGCTATCTTTGGTCATTTCACCCATAGAAAATTATGTAGAAAAGGAAAAGGGGGTGAACTCATAATACCATGAGTTATGTTTATTTCATATCATCTATTTCAAATTACAGTGTTCTTTTAGCTTTGGAATTACAGATGGTGGTTGCGCTATAGAGCTCCTGAAAGCGTCATGTAGGTTTAAGCACCAGACCATCAAAATCCCAGCTGCTAGGTAACAATCAAGTTTTCATTTCATTTAATATAATTTTTTCCTTTCTAATTATTTTTCCTTCCACTAGAGTGGAGAGAAGTTTAAAAAACAAAAATAAAAAACCAGTAGTATAAGAATATAGAAGAAACATAGATACTACAACCATTATTTTTTACTTCTTCCTAGTCTGCAGAAGATTCACAGCTTCTATTTTGTGAGGATTACTGGAATGATGAATAAATGCTATGGAGTTTATTTCACAGACTTGAAGTCTTCTGCTGGAACTTTCAAAACAGTTATTTGGATTTGCAAACTTTCATAGTACTTTGCCAGCACTGCTTGGTACTTTTCGACAAGCAGATACCTTTCCACAGAAGCATTAATTACAGCAGAGCTATGACATTGTGAGAAATGCCTGTGGAGTTTCTCATCAATGAAGCATCTGTTTCATGGTAGCTTGATGTAAACAGTATTTCCTTACACTGACTCACGAGTGGTCAAAAGGACAAAGATCTTAGCAAGATCTATCAAGTTTGTCCTGATCCACTTGGTGCATTATGCTACTTGTGGGATCTTACTAGGTTCCAAGCAAAGGATGAAAACCAGCCATTTTTGCAGTCTAATCTCTTGAGTTAATTTCTGACGACTCTACTAAATTTTTGAAGCGATGGACCAGGTCCACCCACCCCTGCTCTGAGTAGAAATCTTCATAAAGCAAATACAATCTGAATTAGAAATCTCAGAATCAATACTCCAGGATCTGTGGGAGTACTGAATTTTATCTCCACCTGTCTTTCTCAAGGTACAGATGATCCCCAAGGACTGTCCCTGTTCTCTGTGGGTACTTCTGCACTGGCAAAAACAAGAAGGCCCCTGAATCCAGAGATCCCAGGTGCAGGGCAGCTCTTTTTTAAGGTGAGATCTCCTTTCCTCTCTCTTCCCAGAGGTCCTTGGAAGAAAGACGATAGATCAAAGGATGCTTCAAGCAGATGCCTGTTGTGGGGAGAGGATCCTGGAGCACGCTGTGCCAGCCAAGTGTTGATGCTCCTCTTGTCTTCTCTGGAATAAGGGCCATTGGCTCAGAGATGACTTCAAGCAGTGCTTTAAACAATTGCAGTAGAACGGGTAATGTGAATACATATTATTTACTAATGTTTTCTTGAACTCTTTTTTTTTTTTGTCCTTTCCTGAGGGTGACCTGCTGTCACACTTAATAATGTCAATATGCTTATTTTACTTTCTGAAAATGTGTCCTTTATAATTACACATTCACAGAGATCCCGCTACTGTGATTGTTTTAGCACTGGGGGAGTTTGGCTATAGTGCTAGTTGTGTGCTGGGGTACCCAGAGGCTATAGAAGCAGTGATGATATTATTGTTTCAATCAAAATAAATATGATAAAGACCGAAAGAAACCTGTTAGCTGAGAAGCTTGAAAACACATTCAGGCACTTGCCTTCTGTGAGAGCCATGAAATTACAGCGGATCTATAAAAAATGAAGCGATTGAAAATTTTGTATTGTGATTGGTTCAAATATCAGAAGATGCCTGCCACTTTTCAGCCCTTAATTAAACCATATGTACTCTTTGTTTCCTCTTCCATGTATGTTTTGCTTTCATCAAGGTAGGGAAGCCTGAAATCCTGCAGGATTGTGCTTTGTCTCAGAAATGGCTCCGACCTGGTGCTCTCAGAATGATGGCAAGTCCGTGGTTTGCTGTGAATTAGCTTAGTGCACTTGCTGGGTTGGAAATCATGTACTGTGACTAAGGTGATAGACCATTCGTGGGTTTAATTCTGTAAGGTTGAAGGAGCCTGCTGCAAAGTGCTTGCTTTTAGTGGATCTTGGAGGCCTTCAAAGAACATGAGGGTTGCAGAAAAAAAGAAGATTAAAAAAAATACAGAAATCCTAATGCAAATATGTTGTTTCCTGTCAGCTTTTCTAGAGTGCAGACAGCATGTTACAGCTCAGTTTTCCAGCAGTACCCCTTTTATGCTTTTTTTCAGGCAGGGAAAGGATCCCTTTTCTGCTTTCACTTTTAAAATATGGCATGTAAGTGGAACTCCATTTCTTTTGTCAAGCTGCCAGAGTAAATACTATGTATTACAAATACCTGCTATTTATACAGGGTGTCATGATGATGTTGCCTGATTCACTAGTATATTAAAATGTAAAAATATTTCTTTCCGAGATCAATTGAACTCAAAGAAGAAAAAAAGCAAAAAAGCATCCTAGAAGAGTTTTGGAGGCACGTGCTCTGTGTTTCTCTCCCTTGCGTTTTAGGCTTCCTGGAGCTGTGAATATGAGCTTGGCTCATCCCTCCAAAGCTGTGCTTGGATGCTAGCCCACATGAAGGAGAGTTTAGCTATCTCTGCTATGCAGTCCTTCATGTGAGGAGGCTTTTCTGAGTGATTTAAGAGGGTAGTGAAGAAGATGGTGAAAGGGGCAGCACCATCCAAAGAGTTTGGCAGGCCAGGGAGGAAAAACACACCCCAGCTGCAACAAGCTGGGAGTCTGTAAGCACAACTCGTCTGTCTGCAGAAATAGCTGATTCCTCAGCTTTTCTAAAGGGTGGCAAACACTGTTTTTCAGAAGCTTTGCAGTAAGTGTGCACACTGGTCTGTTGTACTCTGTAGTGTTTTAGCCATCTGCAGGAAAACAAGAGCCAAATCCCAGAGTCCTTTCCAGGAGGCAATCCTCTGTGGCATCTCAGGATCCATAGTTCAGGTAGCAGATTACAAAAACAGCGCAAAATAAGGCATAAGAATTACCTCCTAGTGTCTCCCCAAAAGTCTAGTTATTTCTTGTTCAATCATCTCTCTGGCTTTATTCATACAGCACCTTCCAAGACTTAGTAGTTTTGTTCTCTGTTTTGCTCACTTTTTCTGCTATCGGTTATAACCTCATGTGAAGCCTAGGCTAATTTAGCGTGGAACTTATCTGGGGATTTTGCTTATTCATAACAATTTATTAAGCCATGCAAAGATACTTCTGTTTTAAAAGTTTTTAGATTGTATCTCTTATCTTCCTGAAGAGTAGTAAATGCAAATGCCTTATACAGTCAGCTGTATCTGCTGAAACTTGCTAAATCATGAGGAGTCATGTTACAAAACAACGCAAAGCTGTTCCAGGCAACGCTCTAAATTTATGGTGCAATGATGCTAGATGACAATGGAATTGCAAAAGAAGTGCTTAGTACATCAAAAATTAATACCTAGCGAGTCCATTTTTGTGTGGTGATGATTATAAGTATTCACTCTGTTTGAACATAATCCGCTCAGAGCAGCAGTTTGCTAAATGTACTAGAGATTGTTGAACAAAATACAAGTTGAGGTCATGTTTGGGTTTTCATTGGGCAAATAACTATCATTTTCTTCTCAATCAAATAAAATTGCAATGTTACAGGAGACACTCAGATTCAGCGCATACAAATGGGAAGCGGGTATCTGTGCTTTCAGCAGTTCAGGGGTATACACACAAAATCAGCATGTCACTCCATACTTTTCTTAGTTATGAGAATAAGCGTATTATATGACTCCAGGAACTATTACAACACTGACCAAACACTACGAGAGGTAGCAGTGCTACAGAGTCCCATGTACTTATGGACAGCTGCTATAGTATAAAAACACACTAATGTACGAAGGTGATAAATGGCCATCCCGCAGCACGAGAAAGGAGGGAGGGAGGTGTTGAGCCTCTCTCTCCGCAGGGCTGACTCAGAGTTCCTCCCAAAAACCAACCCAACCTTTACCTTGTACCCTTCAAATAAAAGTTTCACGCCCTCTACCTTAAAATCCATCTATGTCATGTTATGTATCTATTATATTTCAAGTAACAAATTGGTTATAAACATTTATTTTTACTAACGAATCACACATATAGGCATTCTTAACCAGGACTCATGTATGGTCTATCCAGTGTGCTGCATGCAGCTCTTTGTGTCAAATGAAAAATGTGCACCTTAATCAGTTGTAACCTTAGCTATGTGCGAGGAGGGCTGTTGATCCTAAGTAGGAAGAAATCATTCTGACTTTATTATTTCAGATTTCGCGGTCTCATGCAAAATGCAAGAGCCATATAGTTTATTTTAGCGGCAGTCATAAAAACGGAATTATTTCTTTCTAGACATACTCTTTGCTAATTTGCGATGCAGTAAATTTCTTTCACTCAATTTTGTATCTTTTTGCTACAGCTCCTCATATGCATTTACACAGAAATCCAGACAAACAGCAATTAGAAGTGAAAAAGCATTCAGCAGAGTTGGTGGTGGTGTATAGTGTACCTTGACTAATTAGAGCAGCATTTCCTGTGATTAACATGCAATTTATTCAAAGCGTAAAGGAAATGTAGAGAGGGGCACTAACTGTGTGTTAAACTATGAATTTCCTTCCTCATTGTTGCTCCCTCTGATTTGGAAAGTTCTCCGGCCTGTGTTACTCCGGAGATAATGTAAATGCAATGTAAGGCATTAATGAGGCCAGCCCACTTAGCTTTGAGCTGTGCCATTTTTTTTTCCCCTGTAGCCTCCTCTTAATGATCTGATAGTGTGTTCCTACAGGAAAGCGAGAGAGATGCATCTCTGGTAACTAAAGGTCAGACGCCCTGGGCTGCATGGGCTGATGTGCTGATCAGACCCGGGGAGAAAAGAGAAGGGTGATGCTTTCTCAGTGTTAAGGGTGGCCTTGTCAAAGAAATGTCTTTGAAATAACAATGTGAGGCAGCATGTTACTAATGTCCCATTTAGTGGTGCTGGAGAAAAAAAAAAGCCCGAGCCCTTGAATATTTAATGATGGCTGAACAAACTTGGAAAGAGCTGAGGAAGATGAAAAGTCACAGAAGTTAATGCTCCCGAAATACAGCAAAGCTCAGTAGTCCTTAAAAGCAATTAAAGAGCTTTTACCATCTGTTAAGTAATTACCTATCATCATTAGTTATTAGAAGTAGGAAATGATGTAAAGGGCACAAACATAATATAAAAAGAACAGCCAGATTCTTGTGGGTTTCTTGAATGAGGTCATAAAAACTTGGTTATTAATACTGAAATAAAAATGACAAACGTTTACAGGCATTTTTGTAGCTGCTCTGCTTCAAAAATAAAAGCAGTACATTTTTCCTAACAGTAAATATTTAGCTTGATTCTTGCAGTTGTTACTAGTGTGATACGGAGTTTATTATAATATTCATCTCCAAAAACCAACATAAGATGAAGAAGATTTAGAGTTTCTAAATTCAGTGCATTGTAGCTCAGCTAAAACCAATTATGGAAAACACAATTTGAGGATCACAACTTGGAACAGATTAAAACCAAGTAACCAAAAGCCCCCAAAGCTGTGTGTGCTTTTAAGCTGCGTGACTACACACAAACGTATGCACACTTTCTTACTTATATATCAATATGGGCTTCTATTTCCCTAATCTCTAATTCTAATTCCTTTCCCCCTCCTTCTTAGTCAAAATGGGTTCCCTAAAATGTATTTCTTTCAAGGCATTAGCTGCATATCTTTAAAGTTTCTGCAAGAATTTAAGCCTATAGGTCTGAGGTTGCACAGGGATCCTTGGGTATGTGCTTTACTGGTTTTTAGTCTTATTTCATTCAGAGCATGGGTGATGATCCAAGTTGATATATCTCACTGCAAGTTCCTAGTATGCATTAGGGTGAAACAAATGCATGAAATCTCTGTGCTGGGCAATTTTAAAAATGTGCTCTCAGTTGTTTTTCATCAATGCCTTTAAAAATACTTCTAAAAAATGGTGTGCTTTTCCAGGAAGCGAGGATAATTCTGTTACCAGTCAAGAAAATTCTGCAGGTGCAGGTTATTTTTAATGTGTTTAAATTTGAAATGTGATAGTTGTACTTTTTTCTTCTCAGGTTCTTTGCTGGAACCAATTCTTGCAGGCACATTATTGGGCCTCCCCTAAAACTAAAGTTGGTTGCAATTAGCAAAGTTCTGCTGGGGCAGCTTGTGGGGGCTGAGTTTGCCCATGCTGCAACAGAACAAATGTCAGATAAATGAATTTTCCTTGGCAAAATTACTTGGCTGTTTGTGAAAAACCAAAAAGGCCCATGAGTAGCAAAGGATGAGCCTTGACTGTGTTGGAGTACACAGACAAATGACCCGTCCTGAATGTGTACTTCGAGACAGCAGCATGAGAAACTACTGATATCAAAAGCAAATATTGCCCAAGCGAATGGCCTATCCTGGCCACATGGTTGCACAAACAAAATAGTAATAAAAAAACTATTGAACCTTCTAGAAATCAGCGAGAAAGTCATGTCCTGCTGTCCCGGCTAACCCTGGTTTATGGCTGCAATAACGAGATATCAGGGTGAGAAAGGGGCGAATCTTGTAAATAATAAAATGAGGAGTTAGCAGATTGCTGTGGTGGATTATAAAGAAAGCAATAAATAGGAAAAAAGGGGATATTAGGAGGGCAAAACCGGGGCCGCTGGGGTAAGAGCACACAGAGCAAGCTGTGTAACTGGGAGAGACAAGGGGTTTGAAAAGGATGAACACGGAAAGAGGAGCAAGGCAATAAAAGAAGTAAAAACTGATACTGCTCCAGGGCTGCTCCATGCCTGATCAATGTAGTCATTCCCACCATAATCCTGTCTAACTTGCTTCTTGATCCAGGAGGGAGATGATGTGTCTTCCCTGGCCTGAGGGGATCCCCACGAGCTCATCCCAGCACTGACCACGAATGGCAGCACCTCAGGGATTGCCCAGCAACATTGGTCCTTCACAACCCTCTGCGTGTGGCTGCAGATACCAGGGACTGTGATGGCTGCCTGTGTATGGACAGTCTTCTTTCTTTCAGGGGGTCTGTTAGAAAATCTACTGAAGAATATTGGAGTATTTTGCTTCTTGGAGTATTTTTTTCCCTCTGGAGATTTATATTACTTTTTTTTAATATATTAAGTGTGCTATGTATAAAATGTACCAGCTACTTTTTTTAAAACCTCACAATTTTATTTTGGTTTTTGCAGCTGGTAGTCTAAACATTTAGGTAAAGAGCAGAGGCATTAGGTTTGCATTGCCAAAATCTTACTCATAAGGTACCATATCTCATTATTTTTTCCATCTGTTTTGTCTCTTAGAGATTATTGCAGCAGCTTAAGAGTTTGATTTATTTCCACCAAGGCATAGGAAGAGAATGTGAGAAGAGTCAAAACTGCTTAAAACCACAGTCTTAACTGCTGAAGTATTCTATTTATGAAAATACTTCCACAACTTATGTTCAAAATCCTCAGCCTGATTTGCTGAATGAGGAGGAAGAGAGAGGAGGGGATTCTTCTATGTCAGTTCTCCACAAGCATGTCTGTATTGAATATTTAAATGCAGCACTTGCAGGCAGTGCATAGTGTTATACGGTTTTTTTCTGGTGAAAATGATTAAATTTACCTTTTTATCAGAGTAAAACCAAAATATCAGACAAATAATGAACTATATGCTCACGTAAATGGGTGCTATTTTCTACCTTAGTCAAAACCTGTCTGTGTGTACCCCATCTTTGCTGCTTTCATAGATATGTTAGGGCAACGTGTTGTCTGGATGATGGTGGCAGTGAAGAAACCTAGAACAAAGACAACATTTGCGAAAGTGAGTGCCTTTTAATCTGTATTCTGACACCTAACTAAAAACTGGACTTGTGCGGTCCTTGAGTACCCAAAGACTGCTTGTACAAGCAGCTTCATTCTGCAGAACTGCTGTCTAAGTGGACAGCTTAATCCGCTCTCAGACTCCCTGTGTGCCTGAAACACATCTCCCGACTCATAAATAATAGTATCTTGCTGGCTCAGAGCCTCAGTCCTGCAGGCTGATTTATGGACCTTCAGGAAGAGCAGGCCAGCCCTTGAGGCTGGAGACTCAACCCTCCATATTTTAATATTCAGGAGGATATAAGAGTGGTGAAGCTGAAACCCTGACCTTGTGTTCAGGAGACTCACGTTCCTGGGAGGAGGAGGAGGAAGACTTATCCCATGAGGCTCCCAACTGCTCACTCTGAGAACCACCCTAAGTCCCAATTTCACCTCCAAAGCTTTTCCAGAGCCCTTCCAGCACTTTTCACTCCTTCTACATTTTGATTCAGCACTACCAACAACTATTTTCCCCGTGCCAACCTATTCAGGGTGAAACTTTAAAATGTAAAAATTATTTGCTTCCAAAATCTGTTCTCCATGGATGGACCCACAAGTCTGTCCTGACTTCTCAGTGGAGACAGAGCCAATTGGTTTATACTAATATAGGTGTACTGTAATATAGTATATATCAATTAGTGTAATTGTTGGGTTAATACTGGAAAATCAGCTACTAGTAGAAGGTTTACTGTGAAATAAGTTGTGGATGCAAATTTAGCATGCCTGAAAATGGAAAGGGAGCTCAAGAACTGGGTGTCATGGCCATCTAGACATAGGCATGCAGCCCACGTGTAAGAGAGGTTACAGGAGCTTCTGCCTACAAAAGAAAAAAAATAGCCACTATCCTGATCAGAAGACAGTTCACCAAATATCATGTTTTTGTAATGGTAAAGCAGTGTGTTTGGGGCTTGGGGTTTTGAGTGTTTCTTTCTTTGTTGCATGATAGCAAATTTCTTGAAAAATGTAGATTCTAGCTGAGGCTCTGTGGCTGTGTTTAAACACTAATTCTGTCTTTTGTTTATATCAACAAAGACTGTAGGGTTCAATACAAGCATCAGTGTGAGGATTTAGACCAGGCATCCTATGAAGACCTTTGTTTCTGGTGAATAGCTGGCTCCTATATGAAAAAGAGCAAGTCACTCTGATCCCGACTGAATATCCAAGGTGCCATCCTGTGATGATATCACCTCCTGTAATTTTGTATGCTTAAAGTCTCTTTGTTCTGCAAAATGTGCAAAAATAATTTTAGTTTGGGTTTGTTGGTTTTTTTCCTGCAAAAACGTAGACAGTTTACCTGAGCCATGGTTGAGGAGAGGATGCTAATCGGGGCGTCTCAATGGCATTTGAAGGTTGCAAAACGTTGATGGGATTAGTGAATCTGTGAACTGGTACCAGCACCAAATCCCTTGATACATTCTCAGTAAGTTAGAAGTTGCAGCATGTTTGAAGCTGTGACAAAGAAGGTGTGACAGTTAAAAAGTAAATATCAGAAATAAAATCCATCTTTGAACAGGCTGAACTCTAAATAATTAAAACTTGCAAAAAGCATAAGAAGTGAGGCAGAAGTCATTGTTGGTGCTAATGTTTAAAACCTCTGAAATGCTCGCATGTGTCCACGCATCTTTTTTTTAAGATGTCAAATTTCACATGACAGAAATTTATCACCCCCAGACTGATATTTTTGGTACTGCTCAGTGTCTAATCAGTTAGTGTTAGTAGTTAGCAGTTATAAGCCCAATGCCTGGAAATAAAATAAATATAAGCACTCCTGTGGACTGGGGTGTGCTGCTGGTAGGCAGGTTGGTGCTGGAAGGTGGTGGGACCTGCAGCACGTGAGGGACTGAGCCTCACCAAGATGCAGGAGGAGGCTGCATGCTCTTAGTCTTCAATGCCCAGCAGATGCTCAGGAGCAGCCCAGCTTACCCACTCCGATGTGCTTTTAGTGGCACCACAAGTGCCTTGAAGTATTGCTTTCAGCCCCTACCAGTAAGAATTCGGATGGGTCAGTGGGAACACAGAGACCCAAATTTGAGTGCTATCCTGGATTTTAACCTAGAGGCACTACAGTAATTTTGTTCCATAAATCTCTAAATATTGCTACAAGCCTTCTGCTGTAACACTGCTTTATATTTCTGTGTTCTCCTTAAGAGCTTTTTTTATAATATTGCAAAGATTGGAAGAAAGTGTTGGGTTAAGATGATGATGTAGTCGAGAGTAAGGATTTGTGGAGGAATGAGGGAGAGCAGCGGCGCTCTGTGACAGCAGAAATAAAAGCACAAGCAGGGAACTACCCTGCAATCTATATCCACCAGAAACAACTAAAATCAGCAGCTGCCACACATGGACTCAAGGGCTGCCAGCCATGGAGCAAGAGAGCTCCAGAGCTGCACAGGGCACAGCTCTGGAGGGTGACCCTGGGGAGTCGCGCTGGGCTGGCGAGGAAAGGAGAGGTGGGGAGAAGGGGGTGAAGTTTCTGCGTGTTGTGATCCTGCTGTGATTTGTCTGAGATGGGCTGCTCGCCCATGAGACAAGATATATCTAGGCTTTTCCTTTTTTTACTTCCTTTTCTTTTCCCTTTCTTTTTGGTGTTTTTTGTGTGTGTGTGTGGTTTTGTTTGTTTGTTTGTTTTCTGTTACTGAAGGGCTTTTCTGTCAAGTCGGTGAGTTAGATCACCTCACAGCAGGGTCACAGAGGAGGTGCAGACCACCTAGAGAGGGCACCCAGGTGCAAGGAGGGACACAGGAAACTTATAAAGAGGGAACAGGGAGTGGAGGAGCTGTGAGACTGGTGTGTCCCAGCTTGTGCAACTTCACTCTGAACCTGATCGTGAAGAGACTGCATTGGTAGCCTTGGAGCTGAGATCTCAAAGTCGTGCCATGAGTGTCAGGGGCTTCAAAGTCATTAACAATAGTGGTGAGAAAAGGTAGGGAACAGTAAGGTGGGTCCAGCTGGCCTCCAGAGCTCCCACCCCAAATAAGTGTGCTTGCACACTTCCCAGCCACTGTTAAAGAGAGGGCCAGTGGAGACATGGGTGTGTAGTATTTACCGAGATAACAGCGACTGCTCTGATATCCATCCATATGTTTCTCTGCTTGTTAATCCATGCTCTCCTGACTGTTGACTTAAATACCTTTTTGTGACATTTGGAGACTAGTGGAGCATGCTGACCCAGAAGGAGCCTCGGAAAGGCTGTCTGATATGATATGCACAAATCAGAGCCTATTCTTTCTCGCATATGATCCCTTGCTTGCGTAGACATGGCTTCTGTAGCGAAAAAACAGAGATTAGTAGAAAAAACTGCTCAAGGAAAAGACTCATTGTACATGTTATGACAGTCAGGAGAGGCATTAATCCTGGCAGCGGTTCCCTGGTGTTGGTTAAAGCAGTTGATGCGCAGTGACAATGGCAGATGCTCCTTTCCATAGTGCTGCTGAGGAAACGTTGCCTGCAGTAGCAAAATGTCTTGCTGGGAAGGGGACATGTTTGGGCTGCTCTCAGAGAGACCCGCCATGGTCTTAAAGCCTTTATGCTTCTCCAGGTGTAACTCTTGAAAAGTGGTAGTTAGTAAGGTGTTATGCTTATGTATGGTGCCACGGGAACATTCATTACCTGTATGTGTGATCATACCTGTAAGCTAGAAACTATGAATTATGTACCTCTGAAGGAACGTGATTGAGAATAAGGACCACAAGAAAAGGGTTTAGGCTGTTGTGACCAGTGTTAGGCTGTGTAACTCCTGGTACTTCCACGTTAGTGGCATCAACAGCCTTTCCTGGAGTATGTATCTAAGGCTTTTCTTTATCCCTTTGTTTTTTTCAGAATCTGCAGAGAATGAGTGAGGCTTTCCTCCCACTTCACTGAATGTGTGGTTTTAATGCTTGTGTGTAGCTTAGCTAAGGCAAAAGAGAGCTCGCACCATTCAAAACAGCACTCGAATCATTGGGCTGCTCGAGAAAAAAGCATTTCCCAATCACTCCTTTTGAGTCGGCTGCATTCGACACAGAAATACTAAACAGGAGTGGAATGAGTGGGAGAGAATAAAGAGATTTGATTTCTCAAGGCTGGTGATGAATGGCAGTGGAGATGGGAAGTCTTGGCTAATTGTATCTGTGCTGGTGATTTCTTTTTTTTCCCTTTCTTTCTTTCATGCAGTAATTGAACAAGCTGCTAAAAGAACCTTAGGATTAAATATTGAACAAAATGGTTCCTAAGTAAGTGTCGCAGCTAATGCAGCAGAGAGTTGTGCTAGTTTTTCCTCCACTTCTGCTGTTCAGGGAATGCACTTGATATGGCTTTAACTCTCCTGCTTGGCAAACACACAGCTGCTGAGCAAGGGGAGAACTCACGGAGGGGCACTTCTGCCTGCACATCCAGCACGTAACCCTTTCTAGGTTGCACAGATCCGCGCTCGGAGAAGCGAGGGAAGCTGGTTTGTTCTCTCTGCAGAGGGGACTCCCAGGGAACAGACAGTCTTGCCTACAGTGTTCGCTACCTAAAGCTGACTTACTGTCCACAAATGCTAAGAGAGGAAGAGAAATGTAGTAAGTAGTTTAAAGAGGCAGCCATGCTCTGACAGGAGAAGGCTTTGAAAGTAATTACATAAAAAGCATGGGCTTCTGTGCAGAGTTAGGGAATCCCACCCATCTGTGGGAAACCTATCAAAACTAAAACCAAATTGCAGCCAGATTCAGCTTTTTGATGGAAACTGACCGTGACCAAATAATTATTTTTCACTTTTTTCATTTCACAGAACAACTAAAAGGAAGTGAATAACAAACACCGTCAGTTCCCCACAGTCATCAATACCTAAGTGCTTTGCTGAAGTAGAATGCTAAGAAGTAAGTTGGGACTGGACACTTAAAGGCTTAAAATTTACTGAATTTTCTTCCCAGCTTTGTTGTAAGTAACCATATTCTCATTTACTGCAGGATGGGAAGTGTCTGAGTGAGCGGGACAGCCAAAATGCCTCAGACACAGGCTGTGTTGCCAGAGGAAGGCAATTGACTTGTCAGAGCAGTTTGTATGTAAATTGAGGAAGGTTATTTGTGCTTCAGTGTTACTTAAAAGTTAAACAGCCCTTTTAGACGGAAATTTTAGTAAAATCAACACACGCATTCCACCCTCCTCCCAATGGGGAAGCAATTAGAAAAGCAAGGAAACCGTTCCCAAATAACATTGCTGAACAGACAGGTTTGAAGTATTTGCTTTCTTTTTTTTTTTTAATCTAATAAAAATGTTGACTTGAGGTCTCTTTTGTCTATTTCACTCCCTCGTGGTTTAAGCATAGGCAATTGTGTATGAATCTTCCATTTTATAACAGTTCGCAGGAGGGTTGCTATTGCTATTTTTTTTCCTGTTGCATAGTAGGGAAAAGATGCAGAAGGTCACGTGTTTGCCTGTTTGTTTCTTACATATTCTCAAGAGCTCAATAAGAAATAAAAAGTTCCAGAAATGCAAATCTAAATTTGTAAGCATTGCTTAATGGGCTCTTTCCTAGCTTAATTTTCTGTATGTTGGTAGGCTATCCAATCTGATTATGCTTCTAAGGTGAAGGCTGGCAGTTATACGATCAAAAATGTTGGATTTTGTTCCCTCTTGTTCTGTCTTCTGCATACGTAGAATAATTTCTGAATAATTTTCTGAATAATTCAGCCAATTAGCTGAGTCAAAAATATAGTCAAACGAGCTGTTCAAGTTTTGGAGCCTCATTAAGAGGTGAATACTTTTAGCTGTCGATGGTTCTATTGAAATACCACCTGTGAAAAAAGAAACAAGAGCTTGCACTAGATACATAAACAAAATCCGTAAGTCCAATGAAACTTTAAAAATTGATCTTTGCTTTGTTCCAAGATATGGTCTGAAAAATCACTGTGTAAGTCAAATGTGTCACACCTGAAATTTCAGTTGAGATTTTCAGGGGAATTATTTGATATCTTCATATGCTGCGGAATCGTCATGTCACCAAATGATAAGTGAATTTATCATCAAATTAGCTACTGTGGTTATTATACTGTCCATAATATAATCGCTTCACCCTCACCCATTCTCTCCAGTTCCCAGAAGACATGTCAGTACCTAACGCCCTTTTCTCCTCACTGGACTGGGGAAGCTCAGTGCCAAGCTCGGAAGTATTGACTATAAAATGTATGCTTTTGACTTTTGTATCTTGTTTCTTGAAGAGCCTGTTGACAGAGTAGAATTCAACCAAGTCTGCCTTGGTAAGTACCTTTGGCTGTCACTATTACTAAGATGTTCTAACTTCGATAATTTAATTTCAGTCCCTTTGTAAAAATGGATTTGTTTTTCAGACCTTTTTCCTCTTGAGACCACAATGATGTAAATGCAAACAATGCTCCGTGCATTTATGCATGTGTGTGTCTCGGAGCCTAGAGGCAGAATTTCCCATAAACATTCCCGAACTTCAGACAAAAACAGGTTTTCACATTAAAAGCTCCTTTTTATGTTCGCAAGAAAGCGCTGTCTGAGCTGGATGTGCTCAGGCAAGAGCACTTCATTAGGTAATTCTTCTCTCAACTGTGTGCTCATGAACGATTCCCGTTTGACCTCAGAGAAGTACGTACATCGGTGGAGTCAACGAGCTCTTGCAGTCCTAGGAGTCATCCTTTTGGAAACTATTAACAACTACAATAACAAATATAATATTTTTTAAAGCTGCTTCCTGAGGTTAACAGCTACAGGCCATTTGAGATCCCTGCTCCATTTTCCGTTATATCATAGTTAAAATAGAGCGGTGTGGTATCTAGTCCCTGTGGAGAGATGTATGCTCGCCATCATAACCCCACCACCCTTATACCACCGTAGTCATAACAACACCATGATGAACCAATGGCAAAGCAGCTCTTCTTCCTTCTCTATTCACTCCCCACCCCTTCAACAAACCCCAGCCCCAAACCTTTCTTAGGTTGTTGGGTTTTTTTTCTATTTTTCAGCGCTGGCCAGTGCAATGGCTTGAGTTCGGCGAGAACTGCCCCCTTGCTCGAAGTGAATTCAACTGGGCAGGTCTGACGGCTCAGTTAGCCTGCTTCCTTTGACCACTTAAGTGAAGACTACAGCCCTCTGTAAAAAGTAGCTCAAATTCTGTATTCATTTCTAGCCCGCACAAATGCCCTTTATTGCCTGCAGGTATGGCTCTATTTGGCACTTGGAAGTGGGATTGCAGTTATTGTTCCCCGGCTTTGTGTCATCACTTTAAAGCTTTCATTCTGCCTGGAATAGAAATGTTATTTTATCTAATGGGAACTATATTTTAGAAGTAAATAACAGCAACTGAAGAGATCCTGGATGTCCCTTTCCCTGGTTTATTCAGACAGCTATTCAGCACACCAAAGGCGATGGTAATTCTGTGAGCTTCCCTCCCACCTTGGTGTTTATGTGAGGTAGAATAATGGTTTACAGCAAATGGTAGTAAGTTTTTAGAGTAAAGGAAAAAACCAGCGGGTGATATGTGTGTAAAGAATACTGTTTTTTCTAGTGTTGCTGGAAACGGTGTAACTGTGGATGGTGGCCAGTCAGTATCAGAGTTGGAGCTTTTATCTTTATATGCTGATGGCATCATAGACCAATTTACAATGCCAATGATTTGGCTGTTGTCTATTTAAAAGGCAGCTGAAGACTAATGAGCAACCAACTTCAGTGACCTTTTAAAACTGCAGGTATCTTCAGCCTGCTGAAAAATAAGCCCGTAGTTTAAAAATCCAGAGGTATTGTCTTTGTGCAGAAGAAAAAAGAATAAAAGCATAAAAAGATCCAATCCCATATTCCTCATCTTACTCTGTGGGATTTATTCTTGAACATGCAAGACCTCACACATTATTCCTATGGGTGCTTACATCTCACAACCTCTTTTGTAATATGTCTGGCGTTATCATTCTTCTCTGTTTAATAATGACCTGCTATTATACAGAAATAGTTGGCTACAGTGGCCCAGCCTATTTTAGATCCACAAAGACCGTGCTTTTTAAGGCTGGACTATGTGAGTGCGTTTTAAAACCCTCTTTCTTTTTAAAAAAATCTGATGTTCTCAAACTTTCAGTTTGACATTTGCTATAACAAGCTATATGCTGCTGATGTGTTGTTTGGTTTTGGTTTTTTTTTTTAAATAAAAGGTTTTCCAAATAAATAGCAAAATTCCCCAGAGATATTAGGGTTTCAGAAGTAGTGCTAAACATCTGGCTTGTCTCTGTGGACTGCACCATGTGGTAGCTGAAATATCTGGTTCAGTGCTGTGCCTGTCTCCCAAATATATTCAAAACATCAGCTTTTCTTGGAGAACATTTGGTAAAAGCTTCCTTCATTGCTTAAGCCGATTCCCATGTGGATATTACTTCTTCAGATCGACGTGAAATTATTCAGATTACAAAAAAGTGAAGCTGTCAACATTTGCGTACGGAACAAAATGCTGCATTGTAATAACATATATAGGACAAGGAAAATTCCAATAGCATGTAATACATTTTAATTCTAGCGCCCCCCCCCCATTTCTGTCTTTAATAGAATATTCTCGGGTCCAGAAGACCCATTTTTCTAATGAAAGTATTTTTATTACTGAATTCAATTGGCAATTCTCTCTTACCTCAGCAGACAAATGCCTGTCACGTAAGTGCAAAACACAGCCAATAAAACTGAGATCTTGAATGTTGTCCCCATTTCAACAGCTTTGTGTCTGTGTGATTTGATAAAGAAAACAAAGTGCTACCAAATAAAAATTACTGTGCATGTAGCATAAAGAACAGGCTGAACCAAAAAAAAATCAATTATGTAGCTATATAGCTACTTATTGTATGAAGTCATAATGAATTATTGGTGAGTTAATTTGCCATTATAAGGAAATAAATTCTGACCTATAAAATGTATACTGGCACTAAGTTGAACATGCATATAGCTATTCAGTGGCTACATTTTGCCTAATTTTTTCATGTATCTCATAAATCTTTAGCTTTAGATTGTGCTTGTAGATCTTATTTTATTCAGGAAAAGCCAGACTTAAAAATAAGCTGAATTTTGAAAACTTTGAGGCTCTGTTCCATCTCATCTAACTAAAGCTTGTTGGAGGAGCTCTAGAAAATTCCCTGTGTGTTAGACTCATGGGTCCTAGTTAGGGTAATATTAGAGAAATTGCCATTTTCTCACCAGCAAGGCTACAGTATTTCTAATTATAAGGTTAAAGAGCTATTTGCAGGGAATGGCGGGAGGACACCCAAACCAAAACAACAATCTTTCTGTTTGCAAGTTTCTTTGTTAACATTCCAAGGTTAGAGCTTTTTCATGGCCAGCTTCTTCAGACAGTCGCTTGTGCTGCTTGGTTCAGTCTTTCAGGACATTTTTGCCTTTCTCCAGAGCTAGAGACCTTCTCATGTATCATTCTACCACGTAACAAAATACGACTGGATGCCACTGGGGTCGGGAGGGTTTCTGAGATAAGCTTTTAGATTGTCAGCATCTTCTAAGGTGCAAAACTCTTCTATAACGTGGCCACTTCTGTGCTATGCTGTGTTCTTTGTTATGATGTGTCTCAGCAGCAGATGTCTAATGGTGACCCACCCAATATTATCATTCATCTAAGATATGAGGCTTTTTTTTCTATAGTAGATTAATTGCATGAAAAGGCACGTGTACTAAATTGCAACTGACACTGAACCACTTAAGTGCCAGTGATTTCTTTTTTAATCTGTAGTTAGAGAAACTGGCTTTATAGAAAACATGTGTTCTGTAATTGTATAGTTTATTGCTGTTTGGTTTGTAATTTCTCTGTGGCAATGGGATCTTTCAAAATCTTCTGAAAGAGACTCACTGAATTAGAAATTCTCTGTGGTTGCATTGTCTTCCAATTCAATCGCACAGAATAATGTGACCCATTGCTCTTATCTGTGTCAATTTAATTGCATTGTATGTATGTCATGAACGCAGTTTGTGGTTGAAAAGGGAATTGTACTGCCACAGTAAGGGCGTGAAAAAGCACAATTAAGAGACGAATCGTGAACGCCCTTTATTATGGTCTAGCAGCCATGCTAATAGTCTTGCTTTACGTTTATGTGTAAAAGATGCTTTAAGACACAATATCTTATAAAATAAAATTTAATTTTGACATCAGGATGCTGTTATAACCTGTAAATGGTGTAAAACGGTTGTCTACCATAGGCCTCAACTCAGAGACAGAAACATCAAGAACCTTGACTGGGAGGAAGCACCAATAACCATTGCTTTTAGTGCTGGGGTAACCTTTTGTACCTGGTGAAACAATATTTTTCGACTTAAAGAGGTTTTTACCTTTGTTTGCAGTGAGGGCATTACTGCTCATATAAACGGCGACAAGAGGTTAGCACTGAGACATACATATGGGAATAAAAGAAAAAAAAGCTTGAACATCCACCTCCTGGAAATGTGGGCCAGGAGAAGGGAGAAGACTGGTGTAGATATGAACCCTACCCCTGCACTTTAGGAAGGAACTCTTCTACCCATCCTTCCAGCCATCTGTTCATCACCCAAGGAATCCTGAGAGCTTTTATTGCTCTGTTTACAGTGCTTATCGAAACAGAAGAACTAAAGAAAGATGAATGAATTCTGTGTGAAATTTCCTTCCAGGGAACTAACTGCAAATTGCAGTGGTTATTAATAATAGTAATTCAAGTCTAATCAGGGCAAAATAAGAACAAACATTTACTTTACATCCTGCAATCTGTGTTGGGACTAGAAAATAAGAACTCTTTTTCTTTTTTTGGCACTTGTTTTCATTTTCTTGACTTTCTTATTTGTTTAAAGAAATTAATGGAAAGAGGGAAGCCATCTCAGGGAAGAGAAAAACTCCGCAGTCACCTGGGATATGAAGAATAAAAGTGAAGCCTGGGTTGAAAAATGGGCAGAGAAAAGGCTCCCATGTCTGAGGTGGGTGCCTCTACAAGGGACGTATGTGGTGTAGGCTGTTACTTCCCCAGGTTTTTGGCTATGAGTTCCTTCTTGTGGGTACAGCTTTAGTCCTGACTGCTGGTGATTCTGGATGCTCAGTGTCAAATTGGCCACTATATTCAATTTCCTACATTGGTATCTTCTCTTTGCTGAAATCATGCCTTATGCTAGTTCGTTGTAAAAGTGGAAGAAATTGAAGACACGCTTTTGAAGCTCTCCATTCTTAACATCTGAAATATTTTTGGGCAACAGAGTTGAGAGCTTTCATTTAAGCAGCGATTCTATTTTACAGATGAAAAATACAATGGTGAAAGTACAATTTTCAGTAGGTTTCTGCTGAACTTTGAACAGGAATGAAAGGACAAATGGTGATCATTTTATTCATGACTAATTTTATCACACAATAAGATTCTATCTAATGCAAGCAGTAGCTTTGCATTCCAGTCTAGTGCTGATTGACATGTCCCATTTGAAAGTCACGTGAGGAAAACCTACATACTACCATGAAATAATTACCTTGTGATGGGTAATAAATTGACCCTGTTGTATTCTGTAGAGCAAATACATATTTTAACTAGCGTTCCTCTTTAGCTTGCATTTTGCTCATTTTGTACACTTCTATGTTTTACATACCGTTCCTATTGACTGCCCAAGATTACCAGTGCAGCTCTTTAGCAAGCTTCCCTTCCAACACTGTTTTATTTTTGTTGAGGAGTTTTTACTGTATAACCAGCCAATCTGTAACTCTGGTAAGCTGCGTCAAGGACTCACCATGCCACATCATGTCTATGGGACATTTTTGAAACTAGCACACTCCAGAAATAATAGTGAGGAGTTAAAAATGCTCTCCAAGAAGACACTGTAAGATGCAGCTATCTAAAGACACTATTATCTTCATTAATACAAAAAAGTAATAGCATTTATTAAATTTGAGGAAAACTGGAAGCTGATTATGTCTCTATTTAATACAAGTAATTACGTATATTATTTTGATAGAATAGCTTTGACAAGCTCCTCAGATGCTTTAAACAGAACTGTTATACGCGTATCTGACTCTGTTACTGTTAAGAGGCTCAGCTGATTTATTAGTACAGTATTGCCTTACACTTGGTTTATTCTTTGGACATGTTTCCAGAGGGTTTAGTTTCACAGTCTCTTGGGCATTGCATTTTGTTGACTAGCCATCATCTAAACTTGGCCAAGAGCAATCAGATGAGCTTTCCGCCCAAGCTCTGTAAGCTACATCTGTTCTCAATAATTGACAACACAGTAATCCTCCCCCAAAACTCCTCCTTGGGGCATGTTATATCCTCATTTGCCCTGTAAATTCATCACTTAGTTGGCTCTGCAGATCAGTCACCTGCCTTGCACATTATTTCAGCAAAACTTCCAATGCTATGTAAGAGCACTGGTTGGAGAGAAAGAGGGGGCATCATGAACAACAGAAAAACGAGACTATGAAAATCAGGGAGCGTTTAACATTGCTAAGAGGATGCATCTCAGATAACACAGGCCCATAGCAGTTGCCCTGGTTTCCCCATGGAAGTCAAGGCATTTGGATTTCAACTGGTCACACGTTCCATACAGTGTTTGTACCATCGTAGAGCTGGCGTTCCTAAAGAGGACATTAGATGAAACTGCAGAGGTTCAGTCACATTTTCTGTTTTCTACTACCATGAGACCTAACATAAGGAAGAGAAAAGGCAGAGGGTCACAGGTGACCATAGTTTCATTATTGCCATCTTATCTGTAAATCAAATTACGGTAATTAAGAATGCAACAGGGAAAGCGAACATAAACTCCTAGCAACAGAAAGGGAGATGGTGGATTATGCTTATATGCTCAGCCTAACAGAAAGTTACTTTGTTTGAATATTGTATGAAATAATAATAATACTTGTGAAATGATAGCAAAGGGTTTTGTCTGCCTTCCCATAAAGTCAGACTAGTATGAGTGCTCTGAAGATTAGATAAGATAAAATTATTTTACTAAGGTGACTTCACCATTCTCCATTTTCTAATCATTTTATGTAAGTCTTTTATCTGAGGTGTTTGCATTGTCTTTTTCTACCTTTGTTAATGGATTTCTCTGTGAGAGTGCGATGGTTGAAAAGCAACCTGATGCAGTGGCTACATAAATTTGGAAATCTCTTCTTGAAATCTGTGGTACAACCTGTGTACTATTGTGTGTCCAAATGGATTTAGTGCATCATAACGCTCCTAGAAAAACAAAAGGACAAAGAAGATGGGATTGCTAAGGGAGACATTAGATTTCATTTCACACTGGTAATAGTTTAGAGATGTGTGCTGACCAAAATGGGATTCAATTCTGCAACACTCCTCTTTTTTATTGCAGCTAAGTGATTTCAATATCCAGTCTAAAGTGATATTGAGAGTGTTCGATAGAATGGGGATGAAATCAGGGAATGCCGGAGGCTCAGAGGAGGCCACAAATCTCACATTGACTCGACGAAGCCTTTCAGAGCCATCCCACCTGACCTTAACCCGTCTTATTTAACCTGGAGGCTGCTGGTAAGTACCTTGCTGTGTAAGATGTTGTTTTGTTTTAAAGGGAGCTATGCAGCTAGATTGCATTTTGGACATCAATTGATGTTACTGTAGTTATGGCATTGGCCATGAACTTGCTGCATTCAGAAACATTTATGGCTGAAAGTTTATTGCCCAGCTGTTGCTGCCTGGTAGACATATCATAAGTGGGAAATGGTTTAGACCCTGTAACCTTTTGCTTTATGACTGTTGCCAGCAGATGAAGTTTGCTGTACAAACAGGGAGGCTTACCTGTAGTCCACGAGACAATGGTCACAAATATTGGACTTGGGAACCACTTCTCAAGGCAGCTCCTTTCTGCCGTGATGTGCATTCTGCTTCTGATAAACATGCAGCTAAAGAAGGTGAGTGTTGCTGTTTATTCTACATATCTAACTGTACCAGTTATTAGAGTAATTTCACAGCTTCTTGAATACTAACCCAACTGTTAATAATTTGCATTGTTTAATAGTGCACAGTGTAAGATTCTAAATCAAATTATAGTGTTAGGAGCCAGAGGGGCATCAATGAAACTATTGAGAATCTTTCTTTTGGCTTCTGCAGGTTTTGTACAAGAACTGGGGAAGAACAAAATGAGGTCAACCCAGAAAAATGCATCAGCCAAAGGTAGTTGCTCTGTAGGTTCAAATATTAGTGAGAGTTTCACAATTCTGTTTCTATCTTAAGAGAAAAGCAAGGGTTTCTCCTCAAGCAGAGCTCAGGAGCTACACTGTACTGTCCTCACTATGCTTTCAGGATCATTTACATTTTTAGACATCGCCTCGTTTTCTTTAACAACATGCTGAGTTTATCAAAACTACCATGAAATATAAAACCACGCCCCCCCCCCCCCCCCAAAAAAAAAAAAAAGAAAAAGACAACAAAACCAAAAATACCCAAACAACCAAAACCAAGCAATCTTTGAGAGGATTTTAAATTCATGTCTCAGTTAAACAACATTGGCTTTTTTTTTCTGGAACCAAAGGGCTACTAACTTCTGTTAGCCTAAAATATTTTTTACTATTTCTATGAAATTCTCTGAGAGCAAACTTCTGCTTGTGGTCTTCTCCTGTA